>CP116453.1:63577856-64177856 GCA_028216015.1 Quercus dentata
ATCCTTTAAATATTAGTAAAAACAGGGGAATAGATTTTGTTAATCTTTAATGCAATATTTGCATTTAATGTTGCTCACATGCTTGCATGTCCACAAGGACAGGACAGGCCACATTACAGTGGACCCAAAAATCCTAGTTGTACTTGTTCCCGGCTTGGCCAATGAGCAGACAAAATGCATGGTATTTTGCTAAAGAATATATTATATACCAAATTACCAATTAGTTTTCTGAATTCAGCCTTCAATACATTGGCAACACAATCTCCTCATTGTTTTTGGCCATGTTTCAGGGTTTCCCTGTCGCATGCGATATTAGTTAGCTAGCCACGTGATGTGCGTGCGTTGACATTCATGCACACCCATAGACTCCATGGGGTTAGGCATATCATCTTCAAAATTCAATCATTTAGGCTATGACACTGTCTACATTCTCCTATGCGTGAAACTCAAAAGGAAATAATAATAATAATAATAATAATAATAATTGTACCCAATGTCGTGAATGTACTTAATTTAAAATGATACATTTTTCACTTAAAAACGAACAAGATTGGTAACAAGAATATGATAAATTATCAATTGTCTTAAATCCTAAAATTATTAAGAAATTGTGAATTTAATGAGATATAGAGCAAATAGAGTTTTCAAACTCAAGATCACTTGTTCTTCTACTAAGATAAATTACCATTTGTCTCAAAACTTTGAATTGTTAGTAAATAGCAAAAATAATCATTTAACTAATATCCTAAAATGATACACAGATCATTGTTTATAAAAAAAAAAAAAAAAAAGAAACAAAAAGTAAATAAATAAAATTTAAACATGCTATATATAGGTTGCCAATAATCAAAGGCTTTAAAAATTAAGAGGCTAACCTTTAACTTAAGATTTTATGACTGCAAAGAAATAATTAAGTAGAAATGTGATCTATTGGCAATTACCCATGAAATATATATATATATATATATATATCTATATCTATATCTATCTATATATATTTCTAAATCCTTCGCTAATTGTAAAGGCATAAAGAACTTGAGTTATCGCGGCTATAAGCAGAAATATGATCTGATGTCCCGCTACCATTCAAACAAGAACGTTAACTTGAATGCTGGGAATTGAACGTTTAATACTTTAGTTACTCAACCGTGCCTTATGTACGTACCGTCATGTCCCAGTACTCCTCTAATTGGACTTGAATTACTTGGTCTTGTAAGCAACGAGTAGCCATTATGCTAATTAACTTAGCAAGAAAGTATAGAGACTACATGAGTTAGCTAGGTCCATATCCATGCCAAATTATACGTACCGAAATAATAGAATTTAACTTAGGGGTCAAGACAAAGACATGAGTACATTAGTCAAAAGCTATTGTAAACAGATTTCATGAGAATGCATCACACTTCAACGTTCTTCAACTGAAGCAACTGTGAGGACTTTCCTTTAATTAGGGATCAAACCTTACTACACCACATGGGGCCGGGATTTCTTCTTGAAGCAATATGCATGGAAAGGGTAATGATCTATATATTGACTAAGTAACTTCATAAGCCTGCTTTAAGATATTTGAAACTGGTTTTTTTTTTTTTTTTTTTTATAATTTAATATTTATAATGGAGGATGAGGGGCTTTGATCCATAGATATTTATGTAATAAATATCAAATGATGTCAGTTGATTTATAAAGTTTTTAATTTAAAAACAGAAAAGATAATATTTTAAGCTAAACCGAATAATCTATCTCGAATAACACCGGTAGATTTTTTTTTATTTTTTTCAATATATCAAACTTAATAATTCTATTAAGAAATATAGAATATGAAATAGAAATTTATTATTATAACCAAGGGACATGATTTTATTTAACGTATGTAGAAATAACTCTTCTACAGCTCTCTGTTATGGCAACACCAATTAATAAAACACTTTCATATCATTAATAAATCTTAAATGTGTGGACTTTGTTAGCTTAACTGGTAAAATCTTATGTTATCAAATAAAAGATTTGGGAGTCGATCTCTGCCTATACCAAAAATCAATCAATGTTTTGATCTAATGATAAAAAACAAACATCGGGAATATTTAACTATAAATAATTCTCAACTTCTCCGAAGTTGGGATTTTATCATGTACAACTCGCCACCCATAAGATTTTAAATGGGCTATTCATAGTAAAGCGCCCATGAGTGGAGAGACCCCAAATTTCACTATCTAGTAAATATTTGGTTCCCCTGTTACCTTGGCATGTTAGAGGTTTTGGAATTTTGAGTAGGGATTAATTAATTTTGGAAAAGACCTTTTAACTGGTTAGATTTGGGGAAAGACATTTCTAATGTGTAAATTACTATCTACAAATTTTTTAATAATAAAAAGGTTGTCATATCACTGAAATATTTCCATTAATTTATCTGTACAGGTTAGGAAACTGATGGAAATTAATAAATGATCCACTAGTGCTAATTTCTTAAACTTGGGGGATGAATAGATCTCACTTAAAACTTTATAAACCAAAAACGCTAGTAAACAAACTTTGGAACCAACGACATATTTTTATATTTGTTCATGATAGAATACTTTTTATGCCAAATATTTATTATAGGATATTTTATTCAACTAGGGGATGCATAGGCTTTGAAATGTCTCCTTTGAAGTTTTTTTATTATTATTATTATTATTATTATTATTATTATTATTATTATTATTATTTTTAGCTTCCTTGAATAAATTGGCTTCATAATATAATTGAATATAATTCATGTGACTTCTTATTGAAAAATGGAAATGATAAAAATCTAGAATTCCAGTAAGTGAGGTCCAATTGACAATAATACATTAAACACAATCATATCTCTTATAACAATTTAATATACAAAGTACAAACACCCAAATCGGGATTTAAAGTTTCAACATTATATTTTGATAGCAAGGCCAGGCATGCTCCAAGAATGCCCAATCAGCAAGCACCGCCACAGGCTCAAGCAATCAACCTATCACTTAATGACCTATCTCGCTAACATTCATACTATAAAAACTAAAAAGATGTATAATTTTCTGCCCTAAAGATGAAAGGAGAAGAGCAAGCACCGCCACAGGCTCAAGCAATCAACCTATCACTTAATGACCTATCTCGCTAACATTCATACTATAAAAACTAAAAAGATGTATAATTTTCTGCCCTAAAGATGAAAGGAGAAGAATGTAGATTACTTTTTGTCCTTCATAGATATGGATTTTGAATAAATTTTTCCCCTCTACAAGCAACTTGTGGGCTGGACAAAACCAGTAGAAGTTCCATCTGCATGGCTACATGAAGCTTGGGCTACTTGATTCTTGTAAGTGAGCTTTACATTCTCCAATTTTATTCTGAAGCATGGGTTCCCTGGACTACAATCAAATTTCACAGCGACCTCTGTTGCTGATGTTCCATGGATATCTTGGTATGTCACATCACTAATTTTTACCCCAGAAAACTATTAAAATGAAAAAAAAAAAAAAAAAGCATATGTCAGTTTTTCACTTGATAGTAATATCATCGTATGCAAGTTCCAAATAAATAAATAAATAAATATATAGAACAAGTTATGAAGCAAAGTACAAAACTTTGAAAATGTTTTGGGGTCTCAATTTGGGTTCAAAACTAAGTTAAAGTAACAGTTGTATCTGCCATGATAATGGGCCTAAATATATAGTGGCATGAGTAGTTGAAGAACCTATGTTGTGTGATTTCCTTGAATATGTTAAAAGCCTTTTCAGAAGTCACCATATCTTGATTTAAACTATATGTACATTTGGATACTGATTATTTCCTCAGCGTCTGCCTCTTTTTTTTTTTTTCTTTTTTTTTTTTTTTTTTTTTTTTTTAAAGAAAAGCACGTTTCAGCTTTTCAATGGATTCCATGCACTACTGTTCATGAGACCCACAAACCTCTTTTTTCACACAAACTTTCATTAAAAATGGGTCCCACGACATTATTTACACATTTAAAAATTATTTTACTATAGTATTTTTAGTTTTCAATTTTCAGCAAAATAAGCGGTATCCAAACACACCCTATATCTGCATGCAAACCTTAATTCAACAATTATCTTACCAGACCAGGGCAACCTTTGTTCTTGGGGCAATAATTTTGGTCAATTACAATAGGATTTTGGACATTCATCATAACGGCATGTTGGAATAGAATGTTCCTTGCAAATCCATTGCTAGGCCTTCCCCATGACTTAATCCTCAATCCATTTTGAGTTCCAGTAAAAGTAATTGTTTTAACTGTCACATTTTTTACACCAGCCTCTTGCAAGTCCTTGCCTAGACTCCCAATGCTGAATCAATTAATTACACAAATGAGACCAATTTAAAATCAACATATAATGTAGTTGTTCGAATCATGTAATATTTTAAAAAAGATTAAAAAAATCTATATACCTGATTCCATGCCCGGGTCCACATGCAACATTCTCAATCCACAAGTTAGTGGTACCAGGACCAATTGAGATGCAATCATCACCAGTCCCGATCTTGGAGTCAAGAATTGTGACACTTGAAGATAACTGAACGTGAATTCCATCGGTGTTTGGGCTGTTTCCAGCAGCAGTGACTCTTACCCCTTGCATTTTCACGTTGTGGCAGCCATTGACAACAATGTGAAATAATTGGCTATTTAGGGAGGTTAATGCACGGACTACAATGTTGTTTGAGTTGGAAAATTGCAGTGTCTGCTTGCATATGAACAAGAAAATATTCGAATTATTATTGTTTTAAAATTTGCAAATAAAGTATATATATATATATATATATATAATATTTCTCTAAATCAACGATAAATATAACTTATAAGGCTAATATTCAATATAATATGTTGACCTTAGCGGGAAGGACTGTCAATTCAAGCAACAAAAGCCTAAGCAAGTTGTTTGACCTTTGACATTCTCATCAGTTTTTAAGCTTGTTTACTGATATCACAAGGCTCGAGATTTATTTAAACACTAATCAAATTGGCACAAAATTAAATATTCTACTCCATAACATGGTATTATTCCCAAGATAGTAGTCCTTGGGATTTCCTTAGAAGTTTGCTAGTCGTGGCATTAAGTGAATGTAAGTTGGTATTTTAAATTGACAAAAATCTCCTACAAAACCAAGAAGAGCAAAAACAGTTAAAAGTTTAAACCGAAAAGGCAAACCAGTTTCCACCAATCACTCCCAGTATAATTACCTAGAAAATAAAGAGATTTTTTTAATCCAGCAACAAAAAGTTAAAACATTTCAAATTTTCTTTTCGTTTGCTCCGTCTATGTAAGAAAAACCAACAGTAATGCCAACCATAAAAAGCATTGTTCTTCTTCATAAATTCTATGTGAACACTTCTAACCAAATTGCATGGCACTTGACAGTTTCCAATGTGAAACTATTAGTGCATGTGCATTTAGATAAACATAATTTTTTGTGGAAAACTTATGTTTTTCAAAAGCCAGGTGAGACTTAAAAAATAAAAAATTGTACACAAACAAATAAGCTTAAAAGCTAAAAGAAAAAACTAAAGACAAAAGGCATTGTTAAACTCAAAATATTTAAAACACCCCTTAGTCAAATGAGCTACAACTTCACCAAGAAAAGGCAATTTAGTCATTTTCACATACCGAGGCTCCCGAAGGACAACTATTGCCAGAGGCTTTGCAAGCCCACAAACCAATGCCTTGACCATCAAGAACCCCACCAGATATGGTAACCCCATCGACATGTTCAAACACAAGCCACTTTCCTGTATTTCCAAGGACCCTATAGTCTGATGGGGCCACAAGTGTCCCAACTATGCGCATAATGATAGCATTGTTCTTGCATGGTCCACTGAAAACCACTTGCCTGAGATAGAACCTCCCTGCTGGCACATAAATAATGGCAGGCTTTACTGACGCACAAGCTTTTGTCCATGCACTAACAAAAGCCCGAGTTGAGTCCGTTTTCCCATCTGCTTTGGCTCCCAAACTCACCACACTGTATGTCATAGGAGTAGCTTGCACTGTGGAAATGAACACTGAGAGAAGTGCTAGAACGAGAGAGCTTTTGGGGTATGCCATTTTGGTTAATTTGGATGAGAAACTAATGCGTCTGTTTGTAACTTTGTGTGTGTGTGTAAAAGAGAGAAGAAGTGGCTTAGGGAGTATAGACTATAGAAGTTAAGAGTTTTGGAGGTGATGAGGAAGATGAAAAGGTTTAAGGGTATTTATAGGATTTGAATGTACATTTTAGTTTCTCACTTTTTAGGATATAATGTTAAACAAGTACGCAAAGCTGCCCCGAAATTTGGAAAGAAAAATATTGTGGTTTTACGTTAAAAAATTTTAAATCTTATCTTAGTTCATTAAAGTACCCTTACGTGGGACATACTGGTACATGTTTTGTATTTATAGATTGGGTTTTGGATGCTTCTGCTAATATTTATAATAGCTTATACCTGAGTATCCAATGTGTTTAAAGTTGACAAACTTTCATTATCAATGCTTGTATTATATTTATAAATTTTATATGGTATGTTTTAGGGTTATATACTATGGTCATTGGTCACCCCCTAGATCTATTTTCTAGATAATCAGCCTAAATTGGAAGCAAAAGTAGGTCATACTTTCGACCGTTAGTCACTGCTCAATTAGATTTTCCTGATTGGATGCACTGATTAATCTCATCGATTTCTTTTTGCAGACTTTCTTGACTGGACTTCATTTGCTTCTCGGTGACACAAGGTTGCAACATAACCGTTTTCAATATAGGGGAGAGGGGAGGAGTTAAAGTAAATTTGCATTAAAGAGATAAAGTATTGGATTTTTTGCTACACAACCACGGTTCTTCTTTTCTCTAATACATAACCTTTCACCGACTTTTCTAGGTCGGAGGCGTTTCAAAATTTGACATTTTGTTATTGAACATAAGTTACATATCCTCTAATATTAGTCCAAATTTCATAGATTTCGTTTTTTTTTTTTTTTTTTTTTTTTTTTTTTTTTTTTAATTATGTATTTTATTGCAATACTTTTATATTGAAAAATGACTTTAATATTTTTGGGTGGGTATTTAATAATATATATATATATATATATATATGACATTAAGACATGAATATATGAGGTCCGAAAAAGAGAAATCGTATCTGTATTGAGAAGGTGTTGTCCATCTCTAGCAGTTGTAAGAATAAAGAAAACAAACAATAAGAGAGAATAAAAAAACATAGCATTGTCAAAATAATACATGAAAACCTGGCTACGACAAAGCAGATATGGTACGTGATGAGGACCTATGGTTATGGAAAGGACAAATGAACGTACATGGACCTTGTTGCTTTGGACGTGAGATTTGCTAGCTAAAGCTTTGTTATAATAATATATTGCAAAAGAAGGGAAGGAAAGTATTGACCATTAACGTGACAAAGCTAACAAAGCCATCACAGCCAACTTCCTTATTCTTTGCTTTAAGCACAAGATCAACACCTAGGAGGCCTCCTCTTAACTCCAGCCCCAGCCCCTATCAATCATTCATGGTCCCATACTGTCATATACATCATCTTCTTTTAGTTTTTCACGGCCCCCATTTTTTATTTAAGCCGTTATTGGTTCATTTACCTAAACAACCTCATAATATATTTCGTGTAACATTTATGACCATAAGAGAGTTGGATTCGTTATATACTCCACCATAATGAAATGTTTCTATTTCCTTTGGATTCTTCCATATGTTTGTTTGTATATTTATGATACTGGAGGAGTAGTGGGGACTATATGATTTACTTACTGTCCATTACGTAAAAACCAATAATAATTTATCCATCTTTTCTTTTCTTTTTTATAGAACCCTCTCCATCTTTGGATACATTTAAAGAAAAACTATTTAATTTGTGCGGTCCATTATACTCAATACTCATAAAAAAAAAAAAAAAAAAAAAAAAAAAAAAAACAAAACAAAACAAAACAATTATACTGTACCACTACCACATATTAACTTTGTTCCATAAGATTCTCAATTTGAGCTCATCTTATCCTTTTTCGTTTTCCCTATAATCTACAAGCAATTTTTTGGTTTGCTATTGTTGTAATTTGGAACACCCGGTTTTAGACGTGACATGTGGAGCAGAAAACGGAGAAGAAATGGGTGCTCTTTCTATGCCCCAAATTAATGGCCGCAAAGTCCTCTTTTTGATATGCCATGGCTATCATTTGTGAATTTCATAGAATGTTAATCAATCTGAGTAATCCATGTGAACCAAAAATACAAGCACAATATCCAATGTTGTGAACGATTTATTTAGGTTTCACGACATTTGCACTAAAGTTCTATGGATACACAAGTCAAAATTTAGGAAGTTATATAGTGAACTACATGTTCTGAATGATCAAATGGCCTTTTATAGTCATGTTAACTTATCGAGTTAAAGACTGATAGTTAGACTCTCTTTTTTTTGGTAATGCATAAATAGTAAAATAATAATATAATAGATCATCCAAAAATAACTTCAGGGTGTAAAATTCAAATATTTCCAAACTTTATAGGTGTAATCTGCAATTTACCCTATAATAAATTATCAAAAAAAAAAAAACATAATAGAGAAAATGCAATTATTATAATTATGGAAACTAAATTATTTAATAATAATATAATAGATTATCAAAAAATAACATATTAGAGTAAATGGAATTGTGATAATTATGTACACTAAATTACTTAATGAACTCCAGGGGGAAAAAAAAATAGTTTACTTAATGAGGAGTCAAACTAATCTACAAATGTAAGAATTGTGTGAACAAAAGATTTATTTTAGGACTTAATTTATTTAGTTTAATGAATAAGAGCTTTAACTATTATTGCAGTCTAGCTTCGTATAGTTCATGCATTTGATTAACGTGCTAAGTGCTAACGTTTAAAACGATTTTGGATACAATTTTCATATATACTGTTAGCTAGGTCAAAATTGGATCAATAATGGGAATGTTGTGGCACGCCGCAATTGCATGTTCAATGATTAACACTTTCGTCAACCACTTGCCTGGAATGAAAATCAAAAGAATAAGTAGTAATTAATGACTGACCAATCATGTGATCGAGTACCTTAGCCACTAATTTTTCTTAACCAAAAAAATAAAATACAATCCCATGTGAAGATCAAATGATGATAATGATGTGAGAATTTTTGCCTCAACGTTCATTAAGGAATATATATATATATATATATATATATATACTATTTGTTATACAAATTTAGATACATTCCCTTCTTGCTACTTTGGATTAGATTGATCCCTCAAAATCATTTGTTCAAATTCTAAATTCAATGATTGCTTAATTGCTATCGCTGAAATATTAGTTAAAATAGGGCAATAGATTTCTTTATTCTCTAATGCAATATTTACAAGCTCACATGCATGCTCAACCAAGGACATGCTTGCACTTCCACAGGCCACATTATTACAACAATGGACCCTAAACTCCTAGTAATTGTACCAGGCTTGGCCAATGAGCACACAAGGATTGTCTTTTGCTGAAGAATTTTTTTTTTTTTTTTCTACAGAATATAAACCAATTTAAGTTTTCTGAGTTCAGTCTTCAATGCCAACAAAAGCACAACTCACTATTTTGGGCCTTGTCTCAGGGTTTCCCTGTTGCATGCAATGTTAGTGAGCAGAAGTATCTAGCTAGCCATGTGATGTTCGTTGATATTCATGCACACCTATAGACTCCAATTTTTTTTTTTTGTTGTTGTTGTTGTTGGGGGGGTGTGGGGTGTGGGCGCGGCTACGAAACAAGGCTTTATTCCAACATTGAAAAAAAAAAAAAATCATTACAAAGCAGCCGCCTTAGAGATAACATCGACAAAACACATGGGGCAGTAGCTTCAACAACAAAACCACAAACAAAGTTCTTACAAGCCCATCTAGCTAACACAGAGCTGCCATGTTACATTCATGACTAACCCAACTAATTTCTAAGAAATACTCAGCGAGGCTGCGAATTTCTTCTACAATTTGGTTACCTTTAATTACTGCATCATTAGTGCATACTTTGGAGTCACTTTCTATTCTTATATCTCGAATGTTAAAGCGGCTGGCCAAATTCATTGCCTAACGAATTCCTACAACTACAAACCTATAGAGTACTCCATATGGCAAAGCATATGATCTTCAAAATTCAACCATTAAGGATATGACACTATGTAAAAAATCATAAGGGAGTCTTTTTTTTTTAAAGTACAAAATGTTGTGAAAAAACTTAATTAATTTAAAATGATACCCCTTCCACTTAGAAGAGCAAGATTTATTGTTTCAAAATTAAAATCTAAATAGTAAAAGAAATTGTGAATTTAATGGGAGGTATAGAGCAAAGACAATATTCAAATTCTATTTTCTTTTGCTCCGTCTAAGTAAGCATATCACTTTGGACACTATACAGTGTCTAATGTGATTTATTGTGCATTTGGAAGTAGTTTGTTGCCGAAAGCTTATTTGAAAGTCTCTTAAAGTATAATAATGTATATTAAAAATAAATAAAAATAAGACTTTAAAAAACTGTACTTTAAGTAAATGAAATTATGATAATTGTGGAAAATAAGTTACTCAACCAACAATCAAACTACCGTACAAATGTAAGCATTGTGTGAACAAAAAGTTTATTTCAGGACTTTATTTATTTATTTTAATTTTTAATGAATAAGGTATTTAACTATTGTTGCGACCTAACTAGTTCATGCATTTGATTAATTTGCTATCGTTGAAAAGGATTTTAGACACTAATAATCTCATAACTTTAGTTAGGTCAAAATAGGATCAATAATTGGAAAATTGTGGCACGCCGCAATTTCATGTTCAATGATGAACACATTCATCAACCATTTGCTTGAAATGAAAATCAAAGGAAAAGGTAGTTGACTAATGACTAATTATGTGATAAAGTACCTTAGCCAATAGTTTTTTTTTTTTTTTTTTTTTCCTAACAAAGAAAAGAAAAAAATACAATCCCATGTGAGAAGTTTGCCCTCAAAGTTCATCAAGGAATGTATATAATATTTGTTATCCCGTAGCAGATGCTACTTTGGATTAGATTAATACGTACCCTCAAATTCATTTGTTCAAATTTTTAATTCAATGATTGCTTAATTGCTATCCTTTAAATATTAGTTAAAATAGGGTAGTAGATCTTGGTAACACAAGCTACTCAGTGTTTGGGCCTTGTTTCAGGGTTTCCCTGTTGCACGCAATTTTAGTTAGCTAGCCATGTGATGTGCGATGACATCCATGTACACCTATAGACTCCATGGGGTTAGGCATATGATCTTCAAAATTCAAGCCATTTAGGATATGAAACTGTGTACATTCTCATAAGGCTAAGGATGAAACTTTGAAAAAAAAATTGTATACATTGTTGCAATACTTTCTTTACGATGATACATTTTCCACTTAATTGGAAGAACAAAAATAAGAAAGGTGAATATGATGAATTACCAATTGTTTCAAACTTTTAGATTGTTAAGAAATGATGAATTTGATGGGAAGATAGAGCAAAAAGATTATTCAAACTCAAGATCACTTGCTCAGCTACTAGGATAAATTACCATTTGTTCTAAAATTTTAAACTATTAATTAGAAATTAAAATAGGCAAGACTTAAGCACAGTATTTAAGTGTTATTCCTTAGGTGTTAACTAAAAATAAATTTTCATCCCATGAAAAAAAAAAAAGGGCCACATAGCTGAATTTTAAAAGGAAAACACAATGAACAACATTTAAGATACTGTACTTAAGCTTTTTACTTAGAAAAGAGTGAATACAATTATTTTACTAATATCCTAGAAGGATGCACATGTCATTGTTTTAAAAAAAATTAATTATGCTATAGATTGCCAATAATCAAAGGCTTGAATAATTAAGAGGCCAGCCTTTAACTTAAGAGTATAATGACTATATAGGAATAAGAGGAAATGTGATCTAATATCGACCAATTCTATAATTCTATAGAGTATCTGATCCATTTTCTATCCATGTCTCTGTCATAAATTGATAATAAAAACTGTGATCTAATGGCTATTACCCATGAAATAAAATTTCTACCTTTTAATAATTTTAAAAAATAAAAAATCGTTCGTTAAATTGTAAAGGCATTAACAACTTGAAGTATAGCTGCCTTCATTCAAACAAGAGCTTGAATGCTGTGAATTGAATGTTTAATATTTTAATTTCTCAACCATGTCTATAAATGTACGTATTAGCCTTACGTACGTACGTACTAGCGTATCCCAGCACTCATCTAACTCTTTTCTTTTCCTTTTTTTTGATGAAAAGTTTAATTGAACTTAAATTACTTGGTCTTGTAAGCAAACACGTACAGTAGCCATTATGCTAATTAACTTAGCAAGAAAGTATATAGAATACATGAGTTAGGTCCATATACATGCCAAATTATTTACCGAAAGAATAGAATTTTGCTTAGGGGTCAATACAAAGACACGAGAATATGAAGTCAATAGCTATTGTAAACAAATTTCATGAGAATGCATCACACCTTCAACTGAAGCAACTGTGAGGAATTTTATTTAATTTGGTTCCAAACCTAACTTCACCACATGGGGGATTTCTTCTTGAACTTTCAGTATGGAAAGGGTAAATGATCATAAAAAAATAAAAAATAAAAAATTTAATTTGGCCCAACTTTGATTTGATGGGCCCTGGGCGTAGTCTCTCATAAAAAGTTAAGCTCATTCACAAGCAAAATGTGGCCCAGCAAGAAAGGATCCCAATAATCAGCTTATTATTTCTTGACAAATATTTATAGTACGGATTATTATTGAAGTCTGTATCGAATATTTAAGAGTTAGTTTTTTTAATATATATAACTGTGAGTTTCTTTAAGGCATTTTTCTTTTTTTCTGTGTGTGTTAAAAATACTTAGTATTCTTAAAATAAATAAATAAATAAAACTTCTTTTGAGCCATATTTTTTTTTCACATATTTGAGGTTGAGTATTATGATCCAAACTATTGTTACCGTCAGTTATATTGTTTTTACTCATTCTTTGATGCTACAGCATCTTTTTTTTTTTCTTTTTTTTTTTTATAATATAGAATTTCTACTCATTAACACCACTCCAGTGTAATGTTTTCTTCTTCTTCTTTTTTTTGACAATCAAACTTAAAACAATTTTTTTTCCATAAAAAAACATAATACGTTCTATGCGGAAATATAAAATACCAAATAATTAATGGAGAAATTTGTTACCAATAACCAAGGACATGACTTTATTTACCGCATGTAGAAATAAGTCAAATAACTCTTCTATCTATGGCTCTTGTTTGACAATTGACAAGATCAATAAAACGCTTTCATATGCATTAATAATTCTTAAATGTTAGCTTTTATATTTAACTCTAATAAGTATTGCGTATTATTTAACATTTTTCTTATTTCGATGGAGTGGATTCCATATCACAAAAGGAGTTTTTTATTTTTATTTTTTATATTTTTTTATTTAATAACTGAACCTAACAGATGGTTAGGGTCTTGCACAAAAAAACAAATGGGTATGGTCAAGCAAGTTTTCGTTGAGTAAAAAAAAAAAAAAAGGTATTTCAAAACTTATAACTCTCATGAAATGGTGGGTTTTAGTTAGCTTAACTAGTAAAGTCTCTGATAGTTAAATAAGAAATCTGAGGTTTATAAAAAAAAAAAAAAAAATCCAAGGTTCAATTCTTGCCTACACCAAAACTGATTGGTGTCTTGTTCTGATGATAGAGCTATCATCGGGAGCAAAGCGTCATAGATTAAAACTCTTCAAAAAAAAAAAAAAAAACTCTCATGAAATAATAAAATTTCTAGTTGGGTATTATTTCTTGAGAAACCAGGATTCCTTATGAAATAATATTATTTCTTGAGATCCTTTATTAATCTTTGTTAGGTACTTTTTTTTTATTACATCTAATTTTATTTAAGTACCACCTATTCACTTTCAAATGCACACACCTTATTATATTTAAAGCTCAAGAATACTTATGCTTAACAATATTTGAAAAACCCATGATTTAAGTCCATGGCAAAACAATTTTATCAGTGGAATTCAAATCCATAATCAAAGCCCATGATTCAAACCCATGGTGATTCATTCATCCAAAGCCCAATTCTCATTGGTAATATCAAAACCCAATTCTTATTGACAACATCAAAACTCAATTCTCATTGGCAATATCAAAACTCAATTCTTATTGGCAACATCAAAACCCAATTTTTATTGGCACTACTTCATCAAAAAGAAAAAAGTCCAAGATTATCAACGCTTGGCAAAGAAAAAATATCACGTTAAAATGTTACCATGGCAATCATTTTATGAAAAAAACTCATTGAGAGCTATCTTGAGGATTATGTTCTCGTATTATAAAACCTATGAAATACATGGACGTTAATCCATAATATACACCTTCAAACACTCATGGTAAACATTCAAATCCACAAGATCATCATTTAAGTCATGATGCAATTACTAGAAACCATGAACATTATTTGCAACATAGAATTCGTTAAAGTAAATATTATTTACAAAAGTATTTTGAAACTTATCCTATTGTTTCAAACATTACAACAAATTGCCCAAAGGCCCATTGCAAGTATTTATGAAAATCCCAAAAAATATTTACTAATAAAAGTCCATTAGAAATGAAAACCCATGGCAATATGTGCACACAACCCAGCCCATGAGAGCAAGCCCAAGCAAAAAACACCAACAGGAGGCAAAGGAGAATTGCCCTTGTTCATTCCAAACCAAAAAAAGTAACTAAGGACTCATACAAGGGAACCAAACCTTTGAGAATGGACTAAAGGCTATCCCATCAGTTTTCTGTCACCCTTTACCTGACGTGAACAGTGCCCAAAGGCTGTCATATCAGCAGGAGTCTAAAGAATGATGGAATTCCATCATCTTCCTCAAAATAGCACCTCAGTGAGAAGGGAAGCTAAAACCAAATTATTCAAATTCTAACAAATTGATGTTAAAAATACTAAAAAATGTTCAAAACATGATTCATGTGCCAAATCCATGAATCCTAAAGGGGAAAAATCGGGAACATGTGGTTTGGAGGGCATAAATGGATCTTTAGCGGGACCCCCTTGAAGTAGACTAGAACTTAGCACCTGACTTGGGGTGTTAAATGGGCTATTCCCAGTAAAGCGCCCATGAGCGGTGACCCCATATTTCTTTATCTAGTAAATTTTCAATTCCTCTGTTACCTTGGCATGTTAGAGGATTGGAATTTTGAGTAGGGATTACTTAATTTTGGAAAAGACCTTTTAACATGTTAGATTTGGGAAAAGACCCATACGCGTTTCTAATGTGTAAATTATGATGTATAAGTTTTTAATAATGTCATTGAAATATTTCCATGTAATTGATCGGTTAAAAAGTAGTGCTTATTTCTTTAATTTTAGGAATCAATAACTCTCACATGAAACTTTATAATAAACCAAAAAAGCTAGTAAACAAACTTAAGGAACCGACGGCATATTTTTATATTTGTGCATGATAGAATATTTTTATGTCAGATATTTATAGGATATTTTTATTCACTTAGAGGATACATAGGGTTTGGATGGACTACTTTACTGTATCCACTTTGAAATGACTCTTTTAAATTTAAATTCTCTATTTTTTTTCCTTCCTTGATTAAATTGGTTTCATGACATAATTGAATATAATTCATGTGAATTCACATTGAAAAATGGAAATGATAAAAATCTATAAATCCAACGACATATTTTTATATTTGTGCATGATAGAATACTTTTTATGTCAAATATTTATAGGATTTTTTTATTCACCTATAGGATACATAGGCTTTGGATGGACTACTTTACTATAGCCACTTTGAAATATATCTTTTGAATTTGAATTCTCTTTTTTTATTTCCTTCCTTGATTAAATTGGTTTCATGACATAATCTATATATATGATAATAGGTGAAACCGAGAGAAACTTAAATTAGAATTCCAAATTAGAGTTTTAATTTTGTGTCATGTATCCTAAATTATTTATTCTTAAAGCGTTTTATTTTTTAATTTTAGAATCAAGTGTGGGATCACATCATAAATATTCATCTAAGCGAGTCATTAAGTGCAAAAACAAAAAAGTCAAGAATAAATGAACCACCAAAAAAAAAAAAAAAAGTGTTTCACAATAACTTTTAAAAAAAAACATAAACAATTTACATTTTATACCTAATAATATCCATACAAAATTTTTTAAAGAGTTAACAAAATATAAAAATGACTATCAATAGTATTTAAATTATATATATATATGAATTATATTATGCATTTTATTGTATATTTTTAAGAGTATCTATACATATACATGGGGTTCAAGCTAGTTGAATATAATTAATGTGACTTCTCATTGAAAAATGGAAATGATAAAAATATATAAATCCAATAAGTGAGGTCCAATTGAAACTAATACATCAAACACAACCATATCTCTTATAACAATTCGACTACAAAGTACAAACACCCAAATAGGCGTTTAAACTTTCAACATTATATTTTGATTGCTAGGCCCGGCATGCTTCAAGAATGCCCAATCGACAAGCACCGCCACAGGCTTCAGCAATCAACTTATAACTCAATTACCTATCACGCTAATCTCCATACTAAAGAAACTAAAAATGTGTATAATTTTTTTCCCAAAGGATGAAAGGACAAGAATGTAAGTTCCTTTTCTATCCTTCATAGATACGTATTTTGTATAATTTTCCCCCTCTACAAGCAACTTGTGGGCTGGACAAAACCAGTAGATGTTCCAGCAGCATGGCTACACGAAGCTTGGGCTACTTGATTCTTGTAAGTGAGCTTTACATCCTCCAATCTTATTCTAGAGCATGGATTTCCCGAACTACAATCAAATTTCACAGCAACCTCTGTTGCTGATGTTCCATGGATATCTTGGTATGTCACATCACTAATTTTTACTCCAGAAGCCTAGTAAAAGGAAAAAAGAAATTAATTTTCCACTGATGGGATGCAAGCTCCAACTAAAAATAGAAATGAAAAATATTGAACAAATTATGAAGTAAAGTACAAAACTTTGAAAATGTTTGGGGGGGCTCATTTTGGGTTCAAAACTAGGATAGAGTAACAGTTGATTTTGACATGACAATGGACTTGGCTATGTGTCCGTTTGGGAAGGATTTATCTAACTTTTTGCTAAAAGTATATTAAAGTATATTTGTACTTTAAAAACCTTGAAAAAGTGAGGTTTTAAAGGTTATTGTCTTAGGCTTATGGGAACTAAAATTTTTAGAATTGATGTGTGATTTACTTGAACATGTTTAGGCCTTTTCAAAAGCAACCATATCTTTTTTTTTTAAACTACATTTGCACACAAAATAAGGTTTAAAAAAATATTACCCTGACCAGGGCATCCCTTATTGCCGGGACGAGTAATTTTGGTCAATTACTATAGGATTTCGGACATTTGTCATAACGGCATGTTGGAATAGAATGTTCTTAGCAAACCCATTGCTAGGCCTTCCCCATGACTTAATCCTCACCCCATTTTGAGTACCAGTAAAAGTAGCTGTTTTAATTGTCACATTTTGTACCCCTGACCTCTTCTTTGGTCCTTACCTAGACTCCCAATGCTACACCAATTAAGTACACCAATAAGACCAATTTAGCATCACCATGTAATATAGTTGTTTCAAACATGTAATATTTTAACGAATAAAAAAAGTAATTAAATACCTAATTCCATGCCCAGGTCCGCATGCAACATTCTCAATCCACAAGTTAGTGGTACCAGGGCCAATGGAGATGCAATCATCACCAGTCCCAATCTTGGAGTTGAGAATTGTGACACTTGAAGATAATTGAACATGAATTCCATCGGTGTTTGGACTGTTTCCAGCAGCAGTGACCTTGACACCTTGCATTTTCACATTGTGGCAAGCATTGATGACGATGTGGAACATTTGGCTGTTTAGGGAGGTTAATGCATGGACTGCAATGTTGTTCGAATTTGAGAATTCCAATGTCTGCTTGCATACACACAAGAAAATATTCCAATTATTATTGTTTTAAAAATTATATGTAATATATATATATATATATATATATATATGTGTGTGTGAAAGACTATTGAATTAAATATGTTTGACCTTAATGGGATGGACTTCCAATGCAGGCAACAACAACAAAAGCCTAGGCAAGTTATATTCCAATTATTATTGTTTTAAAAATTATATGTAATATATATATATATATATATATATATATATGTGTGTGTGTGAAAGACTATTGAATTAAATATGTTTGACCTTAATGGGATGGACTTCCAATGCAGGCAACAACAACAAAAGCCTAGGCAAGTTGTTTGACTTTTCATGGATTCAGATCCTCTAGATTTCCTAGGGTACTCTACCAAACAAATTTCCTTAAATCTTAACTATTCTTTAATGGTTTAATGGTCTAGATTCCGCTATGTCAGCATTTCACTAATAATAATCTTAATTGTTTTGTTTGCAACATTATTTCATTATTTTAAGAATACTGTTAGTGAAATGTTGACATGACAAAATCAATATCATTAAATTATTAAAAAATGGTTAGGATTTAAGGAAATCTATTGATAAAGTACCTTAAAAAATCTAGAGGATCTAAATCTGACATTTCACATATATTCTCTTAAGTTTTTAAGCATGTTTACTGATATTCTACTACATAACATGGGATTATTCCCAAGTATAGTCGATACGATTTCCTTGGAAGCTATTTTAATTTCTCAAAAATCTCCATCAAAACTGAAGAGGGAAAAATCAGTCAAAAGTTCAAAAGAAAATCCAAACAGAAAAGGCACACCAGAAGTGTTCATCCCACCCACTCCCAGTTTAGTTTCCTAGAAAATAACGATATATATATATATATATATATATATAATGTATATTAAGGGTGAATCTAGTCCCAAAAAGTTAAAATATTTCAAATTCTATTTTCTTTTACTCGGTCAATGTAAGAAAAATTTCTAGTAATACCCACCATAAAAACCATTTTTCTTCTTCACAAACACTTTAATTTGTGATGGACACTTTCAACCTATTTCCGGGCACTTGACAGTTTCCTATGTGAAACTGATTAGTGTGCATTTAAATTTTAAACATAGTTTTTGTGGAAAACTTATATTTTGAAAGTCGATCAAGAGACTTTTAAAATTGTACGTAAACAAATATAAGCTGAAAGGCTAAAAAAAAAAAAAAAAAACTAAAGATAAATGGAATTGTTATAAACTCTAAATATGTAAGAAAAGGCAATTTAATCATTTTCACATACCGTGGCTCCCGAAGGACAACTATTGCCAGAAGCTTTGCAAGCCCACAAACCAGTGCCTTGGCCATCAAGAATTCCACCAGATATGGTAACCCCATCAACATGTTTAAACAAAAGCCAGTTTCCTGTATTTCCAAGGACCCTATAGTCTGCTGGAGCCACAAGTGTCCCATCTATGCGCACAGTGATAGCATTGTTCTTACATGGTCCACTGAAAACCACTTGCCCGAGATAGAACCTCCCTGCTGGCACATAAATTATGGCAGGACTTACTGAGGCACAAGCTTTTGTCCATGCACTAACAAAAGCCTGAGTCGAGTCCGTTTTCCCATCTCCCTTGGCTCCCAAACTCACCACATTGTATGTCACAGGAGATGCTATCACTAAGGAAATGAACATAGAGAGAAGTGCAAGGACAAGAGAGCTTTTGGGGTATGCCATTTTGGTTTGATTTGAAGGAGAAAATAATGTGTCTGTTTGTAACTTTGACTGTCTGTGTGTAAGTGTAAGAGAGAGAAGAAGTGGCTTAGTAAGTTTAGAAGTTGAGAGTTGTGGAGGTGATGAGGAAGATGAAAGTGTTTAAGGGTATTTATAGGATTTGAATGCACATTTAGTTTCTCACTTTTTCGGTTATAATATGAACAGCGGCGCCGAAGTTTGGAAAGAAGATGTTGTTGTTTTACATTAAAACTTTTTTAATCCCTTCTATACTACAGTACCCTTACGTGGGACATAACATGACTTGCATTTTTGGATTGGGATTTGTATGCTTCTCCTAATTTTTACAATAGCTGATTATCTGATCCAATTAGTTTAAAATTGACAAACTATCATTTTCAATGCTTATATTATATTTATAAATTTTGTATTGTCTATCATGTTTATTAGTTTATGGATTATATACTAGAGAAATGCTAACAAATGCCCTTATGGTAATAGTTAACAATTCACTTAAAGAAATTTTTTATGAGGAAAAAAAAAACAATTAATATTTTGACAGTTTTTTACATTTCCCATAAAAGTAGTGTCAAAACTTTCCTAAAATAGATCGTTAACCATTGCCCTAAGGGTACTCATTAGCATGATCCTATATACTATGGTCATTGATTTCCCGCTAAAGTAGCGGCTCTATCAATTTTTTTTAGGGTGGTCATTAAGAAATTTAAATTATACAAAATCTAATAAAGTGATAACTTGAATATTTGCTACAATTGTGAGTCAAGTCACTAAGGAGAGCAAAATTATTGTGATTGCAAAGCCAAAAAGAGTATAACTATCATCACCATCAGAGAACTCACAACCACAATATTTTTTTTAGTACCATTTTGTAAGAAAAAATGAAATTAGAGATTATTTTATTGAATAGGTTAAACAATCTACAAATTTAAATGATTAACTAGTTTTATCTTTTTGTTTTATAATAGGCTTTTTGTTGAACAATTTGTTCACTTGTTGTTTGGTATTGTCTTGTTTTTGTTTGGTTTATGTTTGTTGTTATTTGGGCTAATATTTATTATTGTTATTTAATATTTTTTAAATTTATAAAAGGGATTAAGGATTAAGGATTAAGGAGAATTAATTTTGGAATAATGCTAGGTCTATAATATTTTTACAATAAATCTTATGCAAAAAATTGTTATTTATGAGTAAAAAAATAATATCGGAATTTTGGTCAAATTAGAATTAGTAACAGTTTACTATATTGAATTTGTTGTAAAATTATTGTAAAAATGTTGTGAATATAACATTATTTCTATCTTTTTAAACTCAAATATTTGTAATTCTTAAAATACGATGTTTAATATTTTTATTAGAGTGATCACGATAAATTAGTTTAGCCTATAATATTCTTTTAGTAAATATACATCTACATTCATTTACAAGTCAGGTACAAATCCGACGTCAGGTAGAAATCAGAACGGTCCTGTGAGCGCCCTGAGTTGCATGTGGAGCAGTGTCCCCCTAGATCTATTTTCTAGATAATAGGCCTAAATTGGAAGCAAAAGTAGGTCATAATTTCGACCGTTAGTCACTGCTTGATTAGATTTGCCCAATTGGATGCACTGATTAATCTCATCATTAACTTTTTCCATTTCTTGACTAGACTTCATTTACTTTTCGGTGACACATGGTTGCAACATAACCGTTTTCGTAATAAAGTAAATTTGCTTTAGAGAGATAATATACTGGATGATTTGCCACACGAGTATCACAACCTTCCACCGACTTTTCCAGGTTGAAGCTGTTTCAAAATCGGACAATTTGTTTTTGGAGATGAGTGAAAGTATCTCCAGCAAATCCATCAAATTTTTATATTATTTAAAAAATAAACAGTAATTTTTATTTATATTTATCAATTTTTTCAAATATACTTTCTAATAAATTCGTTATCTCATTCTCTATCTCATTTAAATATTATTTTTTCATTCATTATTATTATTATTTTTTTTAACAACTAAATATCTTCCAATATTTTTTTATTCAACACCTGATTATTATAATAGAAAAAAAAATTTGAAGAATAAACAATAGCCCATCAAACTTGATAAGCTACTATTCATGAGTCAAAAAAAATTTTGGGTATAGAGAATCTATTGGAGTGGCTTTTTTGGTCTCATTCTCTATTATAGAGAATATTTTGCTTTTGCATAGACCATTGGAGATGCTCTTACATATACTCTAATTGTTGTCCTACTTTCTTGGATTTTGAATTTTTTATATATTTTATTGCAATACTTTATTATGAGAAAAAAAATGACATTTTCGGTGGGTATTTATTATTATTATTATTATTTGAGAGAGTTTATATATTTCATAGCAATACTTTATACCAAGAAAAATGACTTTTTGAGTGGGCATTTATTATTATTATGATTATTATCTTCGGTGGGCATTTATTATTATTATGATTATTATAACCTATGATGATCGCTTATAATAATAGTTCTTTACTATCAGATCAAGATATCACTCAGATTTTGATGTACGCGGGGTTGATTTCCAAATTTCTTATTTAATCATCAAAGTCTTTACGGGTTAAATTAACTGGAACCCACATATATTTATTATTTAATGCTATATATATATATATATATATAGCTTGAATAAGAGGCCCGAATAAGAGAAATCATATCTATATTGAGAAGGTGTTGTCCATCCCTAGCAGTTGTAAGAATAAAGAAAACAAACAAAAATCGGGAGTAAAAAAATAGCGTTGTCAAAATAATACATGAAAACCCCGATGGTCGGCGCTAGATGTATTTCAGGGGGTTCAAATGAACCCCCTGACTTTGTATTAAAAAAATATTATATATATATATATATATAATATTTTTTTACAGATTTAATTTATTATTAAAAATATTTTTGCATCTTGTAGCTTAAATCTTGCACACCCTAATAACATATCAACTTTACTATTTTTTTTCCTCAAATTACTAACTTTATAACAAAAAATTATTATAACATGATAACAATACACATACATGTATCAAACCCTCTGTATTTTCTGAATATTAGATTATATTAAGTTATATTATATTTACACTATACATGTATATATCATACTCATATACATCACAATTCACACAAACTACTTTATTACAAAAAAAAATAATAATAATGCACATATCATACACATACGCTTAACTAACAAACACTCACTCTTTACTCTTAGAATTAGAGATATTGAGATAGTCAAATAGAGAAGAGATATGAGATGAGATTCATGAGAGAGATTCAAGCATTTGATTAGTTAAGTAGACACTTAGTGTATTATTGATGTATGAATGTGTGTTGTGTTAGTTAATAATTCATACAATGCAAGTGAGATGAGTTTTGCCATTTAGTTTAAAATATTTTTATAAAAACAATGACAAATAGATTGTGACAATTGCATAAAAATAAAAATGTTATACAAACTCAATAAAATAAAATGGTCATATCTACCCACATTGACAATAGATAATAACAATTGATAATGAATTATCATGTGATGATTTCAAAATATGAAAACTCATAGAAGGATATTGAAACATTTTATGTATTTGCGACTGTTTTTTTTTTTTTTGGTCGATAACTAAATATATTTAAGTTTTCTTTTTATTAAATTTTGTTTAATTTAACTTTCTAAATGACCCACCTAAAAAATATTTCTGGAGCCGTCACTGAAACTTGGCTACGACAAAGGAGATAGGTACGAGATGCCGACCTATAGTTATGGAAAGGACAAATGAACGTACATGGATGGTGGACCTTGTTGCTTTGGATATGAGATTTGCTAGCTAAAGCTTTGTTATAATAATAAATTGTAAAAGAAGGGAATGAAAGCAGTGACCATTAACGTGTCAAAGCTAACAAGTCCATCACAGCCAACTTCCTTATTCTTGTTTTCGGGTGCTATGTTATGTTATGTAAAGCATCTTTCTTTGCTTTAAGCACAAGATCAACACCTCCTCCAACTCCTATCAATCATGCACAGTCCCATACTGTACAACCACCTCAGAGAGTTGGGTCCGTAATATACTCCACCAAATGAATCAATGTTTCTGTTTCATTTTTGGATTCTTCAATATGTTTGTTTGTATATTTATTTATAATGAATTCGAGTTTCTACTGGATGAGTAGTGGGTACTATATGATTTATTTATCCAAATACTAAGAATAAATTATGGTGGGAGTAAGGTTCCGCAACCGCATGATCATCTGACCCTCTTTATCCATCTTTTGATACATTTAGAGAAAATGGACCTCTCACAAATATTTTTTCCTATGTCCAAGGATTCAAGATACCAATTATACTCATCTCAAAAAAAAAAAAATAATAATAGTAATATTAATTCCATAAGATTATCTATTTGACCCGTTACTAATATTAGGGCAGTTTTAGACGTGACATGTGGAGCAGAAAACGGGGAAGAAATCGGCGGTCTTTCTAACCTTCTCTTTTTCAATATCATAATGGTCTACGTACATACTTTATGACTTTATCATTGTTTCTCATATCTTTTTGATAAAACATTTGTTTCTCATATCTAAACCGTCTATAACTGTAAATGCATTTTTTAGTCCAACGTAAAAGGTGTTGTCCAACGTAAAACTCGTTTTCCTTTTCTTATGGGTAGAAGAAAACCAGACATTTTCGAAGAAATTATTACAGCAAAAAACAGAAGAAAAAATTATAATGTCCATCGAGGACCATTGACGGTCCTCTCTAGTCCTCCAAAATAATAAAAGATTGTCATTTATGCAAATGTAATATCATTTAGTAATATATATATATATATATATATATATATATATATATATATATATATATATTTTTACACTGGTTAAGAAGCTAACTCAAACATTTGTATAAGCGGTATTGTTCATTGGTTGAGAGAACTATTTCAACAGTCCTAATAGACTAAATAATTTCAGCATTTGAGCAGCTTCATATTGGTTAGATTTTCAAAATATGTAATTACGTTAATTTATTTAGTGAGAATTTTAGTTTTAGGTTACAACTAAATTCGTAGCCAAACTTTGGTTTGTTTAACAATATATTATGTCCTTACAAATAAAAAAGGAAAAGTCCAAGAAAAATTTTATTTAACTAAAATTTTGAAAGATGTGTAGTTTGTAACATTTTGATAATGAAACTATCATGCAACAATTTTAAAATAAAAAAATTGTTAAAAGGAAATTGTAAGATTTTATGTATTTGCATTTTTTTTGTTTATATATGAAGTTTTATTTTTATTAGATTTTATATAATTAATTTTTTTTTAATAACCACTTTTAAAAAAATTCCTCCTGCAAATAAGTTTTAGCAACCCATATGTTTTGGTCTATACAGAAAACGCAGCCCCTCTTTTTGGCCAATACCAACAGCTCCAACACAAGCATATGCCTGAGAAAGAAATACTCTAATGAATCTTCGAAACTTTGAACCCAACGAAGGGGCTTTTTAAATTTCTTTATTCTAATAATATTATAAGTTTAATGCAGTAGGCCATGGTGGAGACTCCATTGTTATTATAATTCAATCATTTTAATGTGCCTCTTATATCTTATATCCTGGTTTTGATTGCTTCCATGACTTCCGGGCAGATTTTGGGGGACTTCTTAAGCTTCCAGGTGGCATAATTCCATTTGTGAATTTGATAGAATGTTAATCAATCTGAGTAAGCCATGTGAACCGAAAATACAGGCACAATATCCAATTTTATCAACCATTTATTTAAGTTTCACGACATTTGTACTAAGGGTTCATGGTATGGATATAGAAGTCAAATTCAACATGGGATCGGAACTTATGATAATTATGGAAACTAAATTACTTACTAATTAATAATACTAGTCGCTAACCCGTGCGATGCACGGAAAGCTATCAATTTTTTCCAAATGATGTGACATTAGCTATTAAAATTCAGCATCAATTCTCTAGAAAACAAAGCAAAACTCACAATTTACCAATGTATCTAAAAAGACCCATTCACAACTGATTGAGCTTCCATTTACTTGTGCTTCACTGTTTTTCTCTCCTCAACACCTAAATAGAAGCTTAATTAAAATTTTGAGAATATAATCCAACATGCAAAACCCATAAATATCCCTAAAAAATCACAAACTTGGTCATTCATAAAAAATAAAAACAAATCTGGGTATCAAATAACTAAATATAAGAGTTTAATTCCTCTCTGTTTCAATTTAAAACCAAATTGTGCATAAAAGCAAAAAAATTTCGTTTGTTCTAATACGTCTTTAGTATCAAAATCACAAATTCATTAAAACCAAATTGTGCATAGAAAATTTTAGAGATTGAAAGACAACTTTAAAATGTTTTTTTTATCTTCTTCCTTTGTTAACATTTGAATTTCCTTGCAACCTTCTATTAACGTGAAGCAAACAAACACAGCCTATGTTAATATTTCTCACTAAGTGCTTTTTTAAGAATCTGCCAATAACTACCAAAACATCCTGGACTTTGCATCAATTCCTAGTACAATGCCAACAATTACCAATTATCACAAGACAGCTAACACTAAGTACAATAGAAGCATAATGCATATTAGCATGTACAACAACAACAAAACAATTTCACAAACAGCAACACCAGGCCTTAGTATAGCAAAGACACACAAAGTAATAATGTTAGTTTGAATACTGGAAAATGAAGATTAGCCTTATGACCATAGGAGCAACATAGAAAGCCTATTGACTAAAACCTTATCTTCTTTCCCTTTTTTTGGTAAGTGAAAAACCCTTCCAAGGGTTCAAAAGAATGATGACAAATGAAGCATAAGCGGTACTGTGTGAAGCAGGTTGTCGGCCTAATTAAACCATCAACACAATAATTAGACTACAAATATGAGTTATATTAATAATTATTTTTCACAAAATTAAATCTAAAAAAAAAAAACTAACAAATAACAAAACCTAAATAATATTTAACACAATTTTTGTTGTTAAAAATACATCTTGGTAGTGGTTCTTGCAGTATATGAAGGTGTCAAGAGGCAAGGTTGAAGGTGGTTGATGATTTGACATGGTAGTAGTTTGTGAGTCCTAGAATTCCTCTCTTAATCTCTCTCCATCCATCTCTGTGTGCACATTTACAATTACCTTTATCGGCTACAAAATCATAATAAGAAATTATATTAAAAATTAATGAGATGGAAACAAACGAACAAACCCAATTAATTGAACAAATTCTAAAGTGTGATTAGACTATTATAATCCAAATCGACTTTTGAAACCAACAATACTCAAACTAAAAGCAATTCAGATATAAACCAATTAGTAAAACTAAATAAAAGTTAAAACAATTCAAGAATATCTAATACTATTCGTACTAAAATGGATTTAGTCGAGAGAGAGAGAGAGAGTGACCTTCTTGAAGGAGTTGGCTCAAATGGGAGTGTAGACTGAGTATTGAGTAGACGGAAAGAACAACAACTCTGACTCTTGCTCGGCCACACTTACGTTGTTTTCTACTTTCATCATTAATGATATATTGTCTACGTCGAATACTCCTTTCAAATGGCTCATCATCTCTTGTTCTTGTTTGGCCTAGGTTACATACTAATTATTAGGTTACATACTAATTATGAGTTTTTAAAGAAAAATATTTTTAATATGTCAATATCGTATCCCTTCCATTTCTCTTTTCGGATAAAATTAATATTCGTCTCAATCTTGCATAGAAAGCAGACTCTATGCTTGTGGAATAAACTAAAAGCAAAGCATTCACAAAAATTTAATTCATAAATATAACTATATAGCAAAAACATATATTACAAATTAACGAGTTAGATGTTATAGAAAGGGGAAAAATTGAAGAAAAATATAGCATTCACATACTAACTTCAGAATTAAAAAAACATAAAGATGTGATTATGGTCATATTCCAATTTCAAATTCTCTCTACAAACATATTACCAATAAATATGCAATAAACAAGATGAGAATAAAGGAAAGACTGGTAAATACCTAACTTTCCTCGTCTTGTAGTTGTATTACCAAATAATCCATTACCGCAAAACTATAATAATCCAATTTTCAGCCAAGAATCATTAATAGAAGACAAATAGTACGTGTAAAAGTGTAAAAAAAAAAAAAAAAAAACAGATTTAAAACAACAATCATATATTTTTCTTTGTACACATATATACAGACAACTTTTTCATCACAATGATAAAAAAGCATAATTGGGAAAACAGAGGGGGTCATCAACCTCAAATGTGCCATTTACAACATCTCCATATTGTCCAATGCATTGGGCACATCAATTTTACACACCAATACACCGCATTGCTGCCCATTAATTTCATATATATAATATATCCCAAACCAAAGTCAGTTCCCAGGATTACAAAAAACCCGGATATATATTTTCAACCCATAAACAGGGCAAAACCCAAGTGGGGGACTTCCATTGAATTTGGTTCAATTTGCAATGAGAGGAATAAGATGATGACATTAGAATTTAAATTGCTAGATATCAAACTAAGATTGGAAAAACTAATAAGGAATTGGGACAAAAGAGCAGTAAGTAGTATTGATTCAACTTTTCACTTTGGTCAACTACAACAGAGCTGTCAAGATGTTTAACCATTAATTAATTAACTTATCTTCATTGCTAATAATGAAAGATTCAATAGCTTCAATGCCAAAAGACAACATAAAACATTATTTGGATCTCACGGAGTATGAAGTCTGCTCTAATTTTATTTTTGATAGATCAATAAAAGTTCTGATTCCTTATAGATAAATGCCATTAATTAGAGGTGTGCAACTAAAACAACCAAAATAATTTAAACTGACAGGACTCCAACAAACCTTTGATTTTACCTAAAACCCTTTTCATAGATCCACCTCAACTTCATAGAACATACCAACTAAGAGGACGATCTGCAACAAACCTTTCATATAGTTATATTAAAGTCTTTGAAGTTAAAATGGAAAAAATATGAAGCTATTTTATCAAACAATTTGCATGCATATAGCAAAAGGCAAAATTTGAGAGAGGGAGAATGGGGTGGTTTTCTAGAGACTCTATACCCATCTAATATTCATGTAGACAAAAAGAAAGCTATTTAAAGAATAAGGAGAAAAGATACCTATATCAAAACTAAGCCAACCAAAACCTATATAACGCACAATTATTTATTTATCTAAATTACTGGTAGTGGTTTTAGGAATATGACATTGACGGAATGGTGTAATGATAACATGTGACAGCTTTCGTAGGGGTGACCCTCAAATTTCTCTTATGAACCTTAGAGACCCTGTCTCTCTCTTAATTTTGTCTCAAATTTAAACAATGTAAGTAGAACTATCTCCAGCAGAGTTGTTTTTAGAACCCATAAGATGATTAACCAAACAACATAGTGAAGAACAAATAAAAAATAAAAAATCAAGAGCATATGAAACCTTAAACATGATTTATTTTAAACCCATAAGATGATTAACCAAACAACATAGTGAAGAACAAATAAAAAATAAAAAATCAAGAGCATATCCGAAACCTTAAACATGATTTATTTTAAAGAATTTCACATTCCAAAAATTATATACCCAAACCTAAGCCTAAATCAAAATCAATTCGATCGAAATCCCTAAGCCTAAATCCTATTTAAACGATAAAATTTTAAGACAAATCAAAAAACCTTACCAGTAATGGTTTCGACGTGGTGAAACCTAGTGAAGTGGATATGGGTGAGATCGATGGTGTTACGCAAATCGGCGGTCCGAGGAAGGAGATATCGGATGTGATGGTGGGTATGGTGGATGCGATGCCGTCGTCGGTGGTCCGATGAAGGAGATTGATGGTCTTAAGCAAATCGCTGGTCCGAGGAAGGAGATATCGGATGCGATGGGAAAGGCAGAGGATTGGGAAAGCCAGAGCATCGTGAAAGGGAATGGGAAAGAACGTTGCGATCCCGTCTTCGGTGGTCCGATGAAGGAGATCGATGGTCCGGAAAAGGTAGATGATCGATGGTCGATGGTGCAAAAGGCGGAGGATTTGGAAAAGCAGAGCATCGTGAAATCCATCGTGAAAGGGAATGGGAAAGGGTGTTTTTAATACTGTGCTTTTGGTTTTATTTTTATTTTTTTGTTTTGGTTTTGGTTTTTTTTTTCTTTTTATTATTATTTTTTTAATGATGTCTTTGACGTGGAAAATTGTGGGAGCTTCAAAAGCTTCGGTTTTATATATATATATAGATAATAGAATACCAATAAATAACATAATAGAGTGAATAGAATTATTCTTCTAAAAAAAAAAGAGTAAATAGATTATGATAATTAAGGACACTAATTAAATTACTTAATTAACTATAAAAAAATGTTTACTTTAATGAAGACTCAAACTATTCGACAAATGTAAGCATTGTGTGAACAAAAGATTTATTTTAGGAATTTATTTATTTAGTTTAATGATTAACGTGCTAACGTTGGAAAGGATTTTGGATACTAATTTCATACATACTATTAGCTAGGTCAAAATAGGATCAATAATGAGAATATTGTGGCACTTTGCAATCTCGTGTTCAATGTCAAACACTTTCATACGAATAAATGAAAAATTAGTAAACTAATGACTAATCATGTGATAAAGTACCTTAGCCACTGGTTTTTCCTAACCCCAAAAAAAAAAAAAAAAAAAAAAATACAGCCCCATGTGAAGATCAATTGATAATAATTTGAGAAGTTTGATCTCAATATTTGTCAAAGAACATATAGATTATGAGAAAAGTTAACAAATGCTCTAAAAACACTTTTTAGGAGGAAAAAACAACTAAATCTTTTGACTTTTTTTTTTTTAATTTTTTTAATTTTTATGAAAGTGGTATTAAAACTTTTTAAAAACATTTTATTAACAATCGCCCTAAAGATACCGTAAACATGACCTATATACTATTTGTTATTTAAAGCTAGATACATTGGCTCCATGCATGATTATGGTATCCCGTAGCCCATGCTACTTTGGTTTAGATTGATCCCCCAAAATCCTTTGTTCAAATTCTTAATTCAATGATAGCTTAATTTTTTTTTTTTTTTTTTTTTTGGAAAAATGATTGCTTAATTTCTATCCTTTAAATATTAGTAAAAATAGGGAATATATTTTGTTAATCTCTAACGCAATATTTGCATTTAATGTTGCTCACCTGCTCAAGCAAGGACATGCTCGCATTTCCACAAGGACCCAAAATTCCAAGTTGTACCCGGCTTGGCCAATGAGCAGACAAAATGCATGGTCTTTTGCTAAAGAATATTATTATAAACCAATTAGTTTTCTGAATTCGGTCTAGAATACATGTTGCAACACAATCTACTCGCTGTTTTGGGCCTTGTTTCAGGGTTTCCCTGTTGCATGCAATGTTAGTTAGCTACCGATGTGATGTGCGTTGAAATTCATGCACACCCATAGACTCCATGGCATGGGGTTAGGCATATGATCTTCAAAATTCAACCATTTACGATATCACACTGTGCAGTGTGGACATTCTCCTATGCGTGAAACTTAAATAAAAAATGTCGGGAATGTACTTCGTTTAAAATGATACATTTTCCCCTTAGAAAAACTAATGTGAATATGATAAATTATTAATTATCTCAAATTTTAAAACTATTAAGAAGTTGTGAATTTAATAGAATATGAGAGTGTTCAAACTCAAGATCACTTGCTCTTCTACTAAAATAAATTACTATTTGTTCCAAAATTTTTGAACTGTTAGTAAATAGCAAATATAATCATTTAACTAATGTCCAATGTAAAAGGATATATAGATCATTGTGTATAAATAATAATAATAATGCTATAGATCGCCAATAATCAAAGGCTTTAAAAATTAAGAGGCTAACCTTTAACTTAAGATTTTAATGACTTTAAAGAAATAAGTGGAAATATGATCTAATGGCCATTACCTATGAAATAAAATTCCTACATATATATATAATTTTTTTCTATTTTAAAATCTTTTGTTAATTGTAAAGTTATAAAGAACTTGAGTTATCATAATGGTCCCGCCACCATTCAACCAAGAACTTTAACTTGAATGCTATGAATTGAACGTTTAATACTTTAGTTACTCAACCGTGCCTTATGTACGTTTTGGACTTAAATTACTTGGACTTGTAAGCAAACACAGTAGCCATTATGCTAATTACCTTAGCAAGAAAGTATGGAGACTACATGAGTTAGCTATGTCCATATCCATGCCAAATTATATGTACCGAAAGAATATAATTTAACTTAGGGGTCAAGACAAATACATGAGTACATTAAGTCAAAAGCTATTGTAAACAAATTTCATGAGAATGCATCACACTTCAACCTTCTTCAACTAAAACAACGGTGAGGACTGTCCACTGATTAGAGATCAAACCTAACTTCACCACATGAGGGATTTCTTCTTGAACCAATATGGAAAGGGTAAAGGACCTATATATTGAATAAGGAAGTAACTTTCTAAGCCTGCTTAAGATATTTCAACCTGGTTTTTTAATTTTTTTTTTTAATTTTTTATTTATAGTAATTTAATATTTATAATGGAGGGTGTGGGGCTTTGATCCATAGATTTCTATGTAATAAATATCAAAAATGTTGGTCCAGTTACAAAGTTTTTGATGCAAAATATATATATATATATATATATATATATATATATATATTAAGCTAAATTGATTTGGTCGGCTAAGGGCATGGTCTCTTAGAAAAAGTTAAGCTCATTAACACAAAATATGGCCAAGCAAGACTAATGATCCCAACAACCAACTTATTATTTCATGACAAATCTTTATAGTATGGGTTATAAAGAGCATCATTAAGAGCGGATGCCAATTATACTCACAAATAACTTCACCTATATCAAGGATTCAAGAATCAAGATACCAATTATAATCATCTCAAATAATAATAATAATAATAATAATAATAATAATAATAATAATAATAACAACAACTAGTCGCTAACCCATGCGATGCACGAGATTATTTTAAATCAAATGTTAACATGTTCAGGTTTAAACATTTCTCAAATTTCAATTATCGAAAGCTAAATTGGCTCTAATATAAGATGAAACGTGTAATATTATAAAGTAATATTAAAAATGAGATAAATACAAATATTATGAAGTAATATATTACAATAATCATAATGTGCTCTTACATTTGGTTTAATAAGTATTACAAAAGAACCAAGTAAATAGAATAAATATACAATTGTGCTTACATCTTCAAGCTTTATCCAATACTTTTCAAGAATGTATTTCCTACCTTTCTTAGGCTCTTCTCTTTTCTCAACTTCTTCAAGCTACTTAATTTGTCACCAAATTAGTTTCAAGTATAACACCAAATTATACCAATTCATCAAAGATTTACAATGTAAAACCAAACACTCTTAATGTCAATCAATTTCATAATAACCCCATGCCAACTATTGAATTATTAAAAAAGTTCAACATTTCTATAATCTTCATGAAAGTAAGTATTCCATTGGTTTTCATCATGAAATTCAGAAATAAATAACAAAATAGATTATTCACAAAAAAAAAAAAAAAAAAAAACTTCAATATATCGAAGTTATAAATAAAATAACAGATCGAATTGTGCTAAGGTGGAAAATGGTACTATCTTTTTCCATATATAAATACAACATGACTTGAGACCTCAAAAGCTTATGTGAAACATGTTTAAATTGTACTATATGGTTTTATTCAAACATTAAGAATACAAAAGCCAAAAATCTAGATATTTATGGCATTTGTTTCATGTTTATGCCAAACCAAAACTAAAGGCATGCTTGAGTGTAGTTCACAAAGGCTTTGTGGTTTGGTAGTGTTGTCAAAATTTGTGCAGTCTTCCACAAAAAAAAAAAAAAAAAAAAAAAAAAAAAAAAAAAAAAAAAGAGTCAAAATCTATGTGGTCTTCCAAACTAAAAAGCAACCCTAAATAAATAAATAAAGATGTAGATGATATGTAAAAAGATGGGTATTTAATAATGAAAATTAAAAGGGTGTGAGTTAAAAGGGAAAAAACCTTGGGGGAGAATAGTGACAGAGCAACCCTACAAAACTATAGAGGAAATGTATTTATAATGAAAACTATAGAGAAATAAAAAAAAAAAAAAAAAAAAGTCATAATCACATATTCATACTTAACAAAAGCTAGACTTGAGATATTGTAGTTCATGATGTTATGGTTGGAATGACAAAGACTACAAACAGAGAGTTAAAACAAGAACTAGGTCTTTCAAAGGGAAGGAAAAGGTCTAGAAACCATAAAAGGTGCAGGTTCTAGGGTTTAGAAAGAAGAAAATTGAGGAATAAAATCTCACATTGGGTTAAATATCCTACCTTTATTTTTTAGAAATGACAAAAACTGAATTAAAATAAATAGTTTTTATTATTATTCTTAATCAAAAGTGATAGAATTTTATTGAAAATATTCCAAGTGTATAGGTTCCTTAACTCCTTGGCATGATTAGCCAAAGCATTGTCTAACTTATTACACTGTTTAGAAACTGTCCTATAATATACATTTTCTACATAATACATAAAAGTATGAATATGTTCTAACACATCTAAAATCTCCTTAAAGCATGGTTCCGGCAAGTGAATTAATGCCAACAAATGTGATGCTCTCAATAGAGCCGTAGCAGCCATCCACAATGGGTATTGGCAAGGAATTAATTCACTATGGGCTACATAGGAGAACCACAACTATCTCTAACAATATTGATTAAACCTACAAAATTTTTGGCTTTTGAAAAAGGTCAATGCCATTTTCATTTTGAATAATCATTTGAGTAATAGTACTGACTTTATAGTTTTCTTATTTATGTCCTATATGCATAGATTTCTAAAAATATGGTAGAAGAGTAAATTGAAAACTGAAATGGGATGGTGAAGCTATTTTAACAATCCCAACTCCTATAAGCTTTTATCAAGATCCAAGACAATTTCAATTCCTAATATCCAAAACAATTTCAATAACACCAAAAGCGTATCCCAAAAATATACAAATCAAAGAGAAGAAACAAATTAATAGGAAACAAACACTTACAAAGGGACCAAGGATCTTGTTTTGTTAATGCCATCCCTACTGAAACTCTCATTGCCTACAATTGCTCAATGGTGATCTTGCCTACTATATTTGCCATTTATTTTTAAAAAGTCACAAATTCTGGCCAATAACAAATAAAAGTAGAAAACTTCTAAAAAATTCATTCAAGCATTGCACAATGTAGGGATGTGTGATTAAATAATGCATATATATTTGTATGTTTCAAGAAGTTGCAAGGGTACCAAAAAAAAGTAAAAAAGAAAAAAATAGTGATCTTTGATAGGCCAAAAACGAATTGACCCCTTGTGATAAATTAACCAATTAATTTAGCCAAGTGAATTAATTAAGTTAATTAACATGCAAACACGTGGTAGCACAAACAAATCACCATATAACTAAATATGCAGCGGAAAATAAATGACACGGTGATTTGTTTACAAATAAGGAATACCTGACGGCAAAAACCCCACTGGGTGATTTTTGAGTCACCACTCCCGAAATTCCACTATTATCAAAACAAGCGGTTACAAGTAAAGGAATCTCAGTACCTTATACCAACTTACAGTTGAACCCTTACCCCAATATCCAATTGGACTTGTTCTGTAGTGACAATTTCCCTTTTCAATGCACGGCTCCTAAGTACATGACTAACCAATGCGCGGATCCCAAGATGCGACTTCAATCATCAACTAAAGAATGTTGTTGGCTGCAAAGTTCTTCAATCCATCCCAACGATAAAGATCAAAAAGATGCTTGGTCACAAAACCTTATGATGCACACACACAGCAACTTCTTCACAAGAATGATGAATTAGGGCAAAACTTTGTCTCCGGTTACAAATTGCTTGAACAAATTTTGCTCAACATTTGTGCAACTTATGTACCCTTTGACGGCCCTTTAAATAATCCTTTTATATGTCTAGGGTTAGAAGAAAAGAAGACCCAAATACATAATCACAGATTAGAGTCAAAACAAAATTGAAATTCTGTTTTTCATAAAGCTCGACAGATGGCTGCCTGTCTAGGTACCGTCAAGCATTTGTCGAGCCACGGGGCTAGAATAGCTTCCTAAGCTTGATGGATAGCTAGCTGTTGAGTTTTAATGAATAGAACTTCTTGAGTTTGAATCTTGGACAGACTTGCATGTCTTTAACACTTGATCTTGAAACACAGTTTCTTGAAATATTAAATACATCCTAGATCTACCCAAATACAAGTAAAGTGCGTGTTGTCAAAGGATAAGTCAATTACATAAAATAGTGACATATGTTCCTAACAAGTGAATCACATATGTCCTAACAGATGCCAATATCACATTGCACAACTTATTATTGCTAGAACTACCAATATAGCAAAACAGAACTTTGTTGCTTATAGTTTGGCTAGACATGCTATTAATATTCCAAACTTGTGTGGATGGAAGATGTTCCACCATAACTTTTTTCTGTATTTCAGGTTGATTTAGCCAATCTTTTTTAATAATATTATTTAGCTTCTTTCTCAAAAAAAGGAAAAGAGAAAAAAGAAAAACAAAACTGTGACACTAAATATGAAAACAAACATAACAAATACTAATTTATTTATGTGGTTATGCCCCCAACAACATAGGTTTTTGTTTTTACCTCAACAAGTTGCCGAGGTTGATCTTTTGTGTGGGTTGTATATGCCACGAAATCACTCACAATATTAAAAGACCACATAAAAACCCAAAACCCAAAATCCAATTTGCATTTAATATTGGCAGGAAAATTTTGTGGGATATAAATTTAACTAAAGCAACAACTAAAGCACAAACCCAAAAATTAATCATTCATATTCCAAATCCCATCAAGTTTCCTATCATGGCCTAACCACAATTCAATGAACACCAACTAAGAAGCCCTGCAACCATAAATTCATTGATGCAATTTTGATAAGTATAGTTTACAACTTTTGCTATGTTAGAGAATGAATAGAGCATCAAGCATAATTGTAATCAACCGATCAACAATTTTATCAACACAAATTAAGTTTGACTCCATGACATTTAATTGTAATCAAATAGCACTAAGAAAAGAATTTTTGAGAAAATATTATATAATAAATAATTGAATACAAAACATTATCTTACGCAACATCAACGACTGAAGCAAATTGAGAGTGGTGATGGATTTGGCTAAGATTAGAGAGAGAGAGGATAGGGTCCGAGTTTGAGCCCCGAGAAAATAAAAGAGAAACAAATGAAACAAATCAGAGAGAGATTATAGGCACTAGTTAGCTCCATCCTCCGATACTAAGGTGAAATTTCAAACATGATACAATACCTCTTTTAGGCATTTTGTCATACAGATGCGTGCTTGAGCATATAGTAATTCAAATAAATTACTAACTATAAGAGATATTATGAGGTAAAAAAACAATTTAACATATGCTAATCAAATTTAACATACCTCCATTTTTGAAATTCCAATAGAAGGTTTATTAGTTCCAAAGCTAGTCCTTCATTACAACAATGCAAGAATTAGCTAGGGTTAGGTTTTGAATTATTGAAACCGTATTGTATTTTAAATACAAACCCACAAGATTTTCCTGTATTCACTTTGGATATGTAAATATGTAATGAACAATATTGTGAAACCAATTGAAGTTGTACCTAGAAGGAGTAAATATCTAGGAAAGCAAGCGTACCTATGCTTAGGGAAGGAACAAACATAATATATGAGAATCCAAAATAAGCAACTAAAAATTGAACCGCAAAGAACCAAAGGTCAACGTGAATCAAATATATAAGCCAAAGATGGTAAATTTGTTAAATAATTTAAAACTGGGAATTTAAAAATCAAAGAAAAACAACTATCAGTACCCTGCCTAAAATAACCCTAATAAAAAAAAAAAAAAAAAAAAAAAAAAAAAAAAAAAGCAAAGGATTTACAAATCAATGTCAAGAATTTGTTCTTCCTATATCAAAACCAATCAGACCAAAATACCATAACCTAAATCATATTTCCAAATTTAAAAAAAGAAAAAAGAAAAAGAGAGAGAAATATTTCCTCTGTTTTCATCATTAAGTAGGCTGCCTTTCCTCTGTTTAGTTTCAATTGAAAAACTTAAATTTAGATAAAGGAGAAAGAGGAAAGCAAGCTTACCTAAGCATAGGGTGTGGAAAGGGTGATATGCTGAAAAGGCCCTTATGCTATTCCGTGATATCTTTGATGGTTGATTTCGCCATGGACTATATCACGTTTTTATCGATGCTAGGAATTGTTGCACTTTTGAATAGATCAAGCATTAGGACTTAACGCATGCCTATATTGCAAAGTTGGGCTTAGATTCAAATGTCTCTATTGATAGTTCATTGATGACTATGTACTCCAAAACGGAAGGCGTAGGAGATTGCCGCAAAGCATTTGATCACATAGAGAATCCTAATTTGATAGGTTGGACAACCATGATTTTCAGCTATGCTCAACATGGGTGGGAGAATCTGAGTTTTGGGTTTTGATTTTGGGGGAAGGAAAGGGTGAGTTTTAGGTTTAGGGGAAGGTGATGTTAGCATGTGAGAAGAGGAGAGATTTTGAAGAAGTATCGGTTTTAGGTTTAGGTTTTGAAGAAGTATCGGTTTTGTAATGTGTATTTGGTAGGGAAAATAATGAGATTTTATTTTTATTTTTAATAATGCTGACGTGAGTAAATGGGTTGGAAAAAAAAAATCAAAACATATAAATCAAATTAAAAAAAAATGAAATGCTAATGTTGAAAATTGTAGGAGTTTCAAAGATTTTGGTTTTATAATAATAATAATAATAATAATAAAGCTATCAAGATCAAGATTTGCATAAGAACTTGATGGTGGTTTTAGTTGCTGCATAAAGAACTTACAAAAAGATCCAAAACCTTTGAGTGGAGCCTCAAAGTCACAAGTAAGAGAACTTGGGGTTGCTATAGATCAAAGAAAAAAGTAGTCTGTAGACTCGGAGCTGTTATGTGATCGTGGTAGTAAGTTTTCTACTCGAGGTAGTAATAGGATGTTAGTGGTTTAAATCTTATTATACAAACTTCAATTTTTTCATAGTGAATCTGTTTTACCTTGAGGATAGCTAGGTTAAATCCTCCCAGGGTTTTTTTCTTGGTTAGGTTTTCTTGCGTTATCATATTGTTGTGTTCTTTATTTTTCGTTGCTTTACATAATATGACTTTATTGTTTTAACCTAGATCTGAATAATAAACCTAAGTATTCACTTGGTTAATTAATTAGGTCAAACAATCTAGTTTCTGAGGGATCTAAAAGCTAATAGCACTGGATCCTAATCCTTCTCCTATAATCCTACTCCTCTCTCCTTCCTCCTCGCGTCTCTGATTGCTCTCATCTCTTTTTTTTTTTTTTTTAATCTCACCATGCAATCAATCGGTGCTCCTTAAATTTCTTACTTTATATGCGAATCTTCTTCATCATTTTTTCTTCTTTGTTTTTTTTTTTTTTCTCACTTCAGATCCATGCTAGAATTTTAGATCAAAAATCAAATTTCATCGACTTACAATTTGAACAATCCAAGTTAGACCTCAGTTCAAGCGGTTTTCTCATATTTTTTATATGCCCAGTTCTCACATATAAAAAACCGTTTTCATGAACTGTTCATGGTTAACTCAATCAAATTGTGTGGTTAATGTCGAGTTTAAAAACCATACTTTTTATAGGAAAAAAATAATTAATTATTTTAACGGCTTGTTATATTTCCTACAAGAATAGTATGAAATATTTTTTAAAAAAATACTTTATTAACAATTGTCCTAAGCTACTGTAAACATGACCCATATACTATTTGTTATTTTATTTATTTATTTTTTATTTTTTAATATACTATTTGTTATTTAATGATAGATACATTGCCTCCATGATTATGGTATCCCGCATACTACTTTGGTTTAAATTGATCCCCTCAAAATCATTTGTTCAAACTCTTAATTCAATGATTACCTTTTTTTTTTTTTTTTTTTTTTTGGGTAAATGATTGCTTAATTTCTATCCTTTAAATATTAGTAAAAACAGGGGAATAGATTTTGTTAATCTTTAATGCAATATTTGCATTTAATATTGCTCACATGCTTGCATTTCCACAAGGACAGGACAGGCCACATTACAGTGGACCAAAAATCCTAGTTGTACTTGTACCCGGCTTGGCCAATGAGCAGACAAAATGCATGGTATTTTGCTAAAGAATATATTATGTACCAATTAGTTTTCTGAATTCAGCCTTCAATACATTGGCAACACAATCTCCTCATTGTTTTTGGCCATGTTTCAGGGTTTCCCTGTTGCTTGCGATGTTAGTTAGCTAGCCACGTGATGTGCGTGCGTTGACATTCATGCACACCCATAGACTCCATGGGGTTAGGCATATCATCTTCAAAATTCAATCATTTAGGCTATGACAGTGTCTACATTCTCCTATGCGTGAACCTCAAAAGAAAAAAAAAAAAATAAATAATAATTATAATTATAATTGTACCCAATGTCGTGAATGTACTTAATTTAACATGATACATTTTTCACTTAAAAACGAACAAGATTGGTAACAAGAATATGATAAATTATCAATTGTCTTAAATCCTAAAATTATTAAGAAATTGTGAATTTAATGAGATATAGAGCAAATAGAGTTTTCAAACTCAAGATCACTTGTTCTTCTACTAGGGTATGTTTGGATAGAACTTATTTGCTGAAACTGAAAACACTGTAGCAAAATAATTTTTAAATGTGTAAATAGTATTGTTAGATCCATTTTTAATGAAAAAATCGTTAAAAAGTGATATTTGTGGGTCCGTGAAGAGTGCATGGATGCACTATTCACGGTTGAAAAGTCAACATTTGCAGCTACTGTTCATGAACAGTAGCCGCAAACCTCCCGAAACGCGTAAAAAAAAAAAAAAAAAGGGTAAAACGCGGACGTGAGACGTGAACATGGATCCAAACCTCCTCTAAGATAAATTACCATTTGTCTCAAAACTTTGAATTGTTAGTAAATAGCAAAAATAATCATTTAACTAATATCCTAAAATGATACATAGATCATTGTTTATAAAAAAATTAAAAAATAAAAAAATTTTAAACATGCTATATATAGGTTGCCAATAATCAAAGGCTTTAAAAATTAAGAGGCTAACCCTTAAGATTTTATAACTGCAAAGAAATAATTAAGTAGAAATGTGATCTATTGGCAATTACCCATGAAATATATATATATATATATATATATATATATCTATATATATATATATATTTCTAAATCCTTCGCTAATTGTAATGGCATAAAGAACTTGAGTTATCGCGGCTATAAGCAAAAATGTGATCTAATGTCCTGCTACCATTCAAACAAGAACGTTATCTTGAATGCTATGAATTGAATGCTGGAAAAAATTGGCTTTTGTCCCTTTTAAAAAAACAATCCAGCATTTTGCCTTTTTTCCCAAATTAATTAAGAAAATGCCCCTCTTTTGAAACTCGATTTTCTCAAAATCGAGTTAAGCCCTATAGTGACGTTTTTAAGGATCTTATAGTGACGTTTTAAAGACCTATAGTGGCGTTTTTGTAATCCGATTTCCATGAAATTGAGTTATAGGTAAAAAAAAGAGAAAAAAATTGCATGTAACTCGATTTCATGGAAATCGGATTATAAAATGTTACTATAAGTCCTTAAAACGTCACTATAAGCTCCTTAAAACGCCACTATAGGACTCCAATTTTTTTTTTTTTTTTTTTATAACTCGATTTTGAGAAAATCGAGTTTCAAAAGAGAGGCATTTTCCTAATTAGTTTAGGAAAGGGGGCAAAATGCTATATTTTTTTTTTGAAATGGGCATTTGCCCATTTTCTCCATTGAACGTTTAATACTTTAGTTACTCAACCGTGCCTTATGTACGTACCATCATGTCCCAGTACTCCTCTAATTGGACTTGAATTACTTGGTCTTGTAAGCAACGAGTAGCCACTATGATAATTAACTTAGCAAGAAAATATAGAGACTACATGAGTTAGCAAGGTCCATATCCATGCCAAATTATATGTACCGAAATAATAGAATTTAACTTAGGGGTCAAGACAAAGACATGAGTACATTAAGTCAAAAGCTATTGTAAACAAGTTTCATGAGAATGCATCACACTTCAATGTTCTTCAAATGAAGCAACTGTGAGGACTTTCCTTTAATTAGGATCAAACCTAACTGCACCACATGGGGCCGGGATTTCTTCTTGAACCAATATGCAATATGCATGGAAAGGGTAAATGATCTATATATTGACTAAGTAACTTCTTAAGCCTGCTTTAAGATATTTGAAACTGGTTTTTTTATTTATTATAATTTAATATTTATAATGGAGGATGAGGGGCTTTGATCCATAGATATTTATGTAATAAATATCAAAAGATGTCGATTTATAAAGTTTTTAAATTAAAAACAGAAAAGATAATATTTTAAACTAAACCAAATAATCTACCTCGAATAACACCGGTAGATTTTTTTTTTCTTTTTCTTTTTCAATATATCAAACTTAATAATTCTATTAAGAAATATAGAATATGAAATAGAAATTTATTACTATAACCAAGGGACATGACTTTATTTAACGTACGTAGAAATAACTCTTCTACGGCTCTTTGTTATGGTAAGACCAGTTAATAAAACACTTTCATATCATTAATAATTCTTAAATGTTTGGGTTTTGTTAACTTAACTGATAAAGTCTTATATCATCAAATAAAAGATTTGGCAGTTGATCTCAATCTATACCAAAAAATTAATCGGTATCTTGATTTAATGATAAAAAACAAACGTCGGGAGTATACACCATTGGTTGAAATTCTCTAAATTTTTTTTTTTTAATGTTTCTTTTATATTTAACTATAAATAATTCTCAACTTCTCCGAAGTTGGGATTTTATCATGTACAGCTCGCCACCCATAAGATTTTAAATGGGCTATTCATAGTAAAGCGCCCATGAGTCAGTGGAGAGACCCCGAATTTCGCTATGGAGTAAATTTTTGGTTCCCCTGTTACCTTGGCATGTTAGAGGTTTTGGAATTTTGAGTAAGGATTAACTAATTTTGGAAAAGACCTTTTAACTTGTAAGATTTGGGGAAAGACATTTCTAATGTGTAAATTATTATCTACAAATTTTTTAATAATAAAAAGGTTGTCATGTCACTGAAATATTTCCATTAATTTATCTGTTAAATACATAGGCTAGGAAATTGACTGAAATCAATAGAGGATCCAATAGTGCTAATTTCTTAAACTTGAGGGACGTATAACTCTCACTTGAAACTTTGTGCCCGTTTGGATTCGAATGAATCCAGCGTCTGCGTTTTCTCGATTTTTTTTTTTTTTTTTTTTTTTTTTGCAGCCGCATAATATGACCAAGTCAATCGTGAACAGTGCACGGATATTTTGTTCACAAACCCACACATTCCACTTTTCAGCAACTTTTTTATTAAAAATGGGTCCCACAATACTATTCACACATTTAAAAATTATTTTGCTATGTATTTTTAGTTTCAATTTTCAGTTTCAGCAAAAATAAGCTCAATCCAAACAGACCTTTTATAAACCAATAGCACTAGTAAACAAACTTTGGAACCAACGACATATTTTTATATTTGTTCATGATAGAATACTTTTTATGCCAAATATTTATAGGATATTTTATTCAACCAGGGGATGCATAGGCTTTGAAATGTCTCCTTTGAAGGTTTTTTTTTTTTTTTTTTTTTTTAATTTTTTTTTAGCTTCCTCTATTAAATTGGCTTCATGATATAATTGAATATAATTCATGTGACTTCTTATTGAAAAATGGAAATGATAAAAATCTAGAATTCCAGTAGGTAAGGTCCAATAGACAATAATACATTAAACATAATCATATCTCTTATAACAATTTAATATACAAAGTACAAACAACCAAATCGGGATTTAAAGTTTCAACATTATATTTTGATAGCAAGGCCAGGCATGCTCCAAGAATGCCCAATCTGCAAGCACCGCCACAGGCTCAAGCAATCAACCTATCACTTAATGACCTATCTCGCTAACATTCATACTATAAAAACTAAAAAGATTTATAATTTTCTGCCCTAAAGATGAAAGGAGAAGAATGTAGATTACTTTTTGTCCTTCATAGATATGGATTTTGTATAAATTTTTCCCCTCTACAAGCAACTTGTGGGCTGGACAAAACCAGTAGAAGTTCCATCTGCATGGCTACATGAAGCTTGGGCTACTTGATTCTTGTAAGTGAGCTTTACATTCTCCAATCTTATTCTGGAGCATGGGTTCCCTGGACTACAATCAAATTTCACAGCGACCTCCGTTGCTGATGTTCCATGGATATCTTGGTATGTTACATCACTAATTTTTACCCCAGAAAACTATTAAAATGAAAAAAAAAAGTATATGTCAGTTTTTCACTTGATAGTAATATCATCGTATGCAAGTTCCAAATAATATATATATATATATATATATATATTGAACAAGTTATGAAGCAAAGTACAAAACTTTGAAAATGTTTTGGGGTCTCAATTTGGGTTCAAAACTAAGTAACAGTTGTATCTGCCATGATAATGGGCCTAAATATATAGTGGGCATGAGTAGTTTAATAATCTATGTTGTGTAATTTCCTTGAATGTGTTAAAGCCTTTTCAGAAGTCACCATATCTTCATTTAAACTACATGTACGTTTGGATGCTGATTATTTCCTCAGCGTCTGCATTTTTTTTTTTTTTTTTTTTTTTTTTTTTTTTAGAAAAGTGCATTTCAGCTTTCCAAGTGGGTCCCATACACTGTTTATGGGACCCACAAACCTCTTTTTTCACACAAATTTTTATTAAAAATGAGTCCCATGATACTATTCACACATTTAAAAATTATTTTGTTATAGTATTTTCAGTTTTCAGCAAAATAAGCGGTATCCAAACACATCCTATATTTGCATGCAAACCTTAATTCAACAACTATCTTACTCGACCAGGGCAACCTTTGTTATGGGGCAGTAATTTTGGTCAATTACAATAGGATTTTGGACATTCATCATAATGGCATGTTGGAATAGAATGTTCATTGCAAATCCATTGCTAGGCCTTCCCCAAGACTTAATTCTCAATCCATTTTGAGTTCCAGTAAAAATAATTGTTTTAACTGTCACATTTTTTACACCAGTCTCTTGCAAGTCCTTGCCTAGACTCCCAATGCTGAATCAATTAATTACACAAATGAGACCAATTTAAAATCAACATATAATGTAGTTGTTCAAATCATGTAATATTTTAAAAAAATTTATATACCTGATTCCATGCCCAGGTCCACATGCAACATTCTCAATCCACAAGTTAGTGGTACCAGGACCAATTGAGATGCAATCATCACCTGTCCCGATCTTGGAGTCAAGAATTGTGACACTTGAAGATAATTGAACGTGAATTCCATCGGTGTTTGGGCTGTTTCCAGCAGCAATGACTCTTACACCTTGCATTTTCACATTGTGGCAGCCATTGACAACAATGTGAAATAATTGGCTATTTAGGGAGGTTAATGCACGGACTACAATGTTGTTTGAGTTGGAAAATTGTAGTGTCTGCTTGCATATGAACAAGAAAATATTCCAATTATTATTGTTTTAAAATTTGCAAATAACGTGTATATATATATATATATATATATATATACACACATAATAATTTCTCTAAATCAACGATAAATATAACTTATAAGGCTAATATTCAATATAATATGTTGACCTTAGCGGGAAGGACTGTCAATTCAAGCAACAAAAGCCTAAGCAAGTTGTTTGACCTTTGACATTCTCATCAGTTTTTAAGCTTGTTTACTGATATCACAAGGCTCGAGATTTATTTAAACACTAATCAAATTGGCACAAAATTAAATATTCTACTCCATAACATGGTATTATTCCCAAGATAGTAGACCTTGGGATTTCCTTAGAAGTTCGCTTGTCGTGGCATTAAGTGAATGTAAGTTGGTATTTTAAATTGACAAAAATCTCCTACAAAACCAAGAAGAGCAAAAACAGTTAAAAGTTAAAACCGAAAAGGCAAACCAGTTTCCACCAATCACTCCCAGTATAATTACCTAGAAAATAAAGAGATTTTTTTAATCCAGCAACAAAAAGTTTAAACATTTCAAATTTTCTTTTCGTTTGCTCCGTCTATGTAAGAAAAATCAACACTAATGCCAACCATAAAAACATTGTTCTTCTTCACAAATTCTATGTGAACACTTTTAACCAAATTGCATGGTACTTGACAGTTTCCAATGTGAAACTATTAGTGCATGTGCATTCATATAAACATAATTTTTGTGGAAAACTTATGTTTTTCAAAAGCCAAGCGAGACTTAAAAAAAAAAAAAAAAGTTGTACACAAACAAATAAGCTTAAAAGTTAAAAGAAAAACTAAAGACAAAAGGCATTGTTAAACTCAAAATATTTAAAACACCCCTTAGTCAAATGAGCTACAACTTCACCAAGAAAAGGCAATTTAGTCATTTTCACATACCGAGGCTCCCGAAGGACAACTATTGCCAGAGGCTTTGCAAGCCCACAAACCAGTGCCTTGGCCATCAAGAACCCCACCAGATATGGTAACCCCATCGACATGTTCAAACACAAGCCACTTTCCTGTATTTCCAAGGACCCTATAGTCTGATGGGGCCACAAGTGTCCCAACTATGCGCATAATGATAGCATTGTTCTTGCATGGTCCACTGAAAACCACTTGCCTGAGATAGAACCTCCCTGCTGGCACATAAATAATGGCAGGCTTTACTGACGCACAAGCTTTTGTCCATGCACTAACAAAAGCCCGAGTTGAGTCCGTTTTCCCATCTGCTTTGGCTCCCAAACTCACCACACTGTATGTCATAGGAGTAGCTAGCACTGTGGAAATGAACACTGAAAGAAGTACTGCTAGAACGAGAGAGCTTTTGGGGTATGCCATTTTGGTTAATTTGGATGAGAAACTAATGCGTCTGTTTGTAACTTTGTGTGTGTGTGTGTGTGTAAAAGAGAGAAGAATTGGCTTAGGGAGTTTAGACTTTAGAAGTTGAGAGTTTTGGAGGTGATGAGGAAGATGAAAAGGTTTAAGGGTATTTATAGGATTTAAATGTACATTTTAGTTTCTCACTTTTTAGGATATAATGTTAAACAAGTACGCAAAGCTGCGCCGAAATTTGGAATGAAAAATATTGTGGTTTTACGTTAAAAAATTTTAAATCTCATCTTAGTTCATTAAAGTACCCTTACGTGGGACATACTGGTACATGTCTTGTATTTATGGATTGGGTTTTGGATGCTTCTGCTAATATTTATAATAGCTTATAGCTGAGTATCCAATGTGTTTAAAGTTGACAATCATTATCAATGCTTGTATTATATTTATAAATTTTATATTGTATGATTTAGGGGTATATGCTATGGTCATTGGTCACCCCCTAGATCTATTTTCTAGATAATCAGCCTAAATTGGAAGCAAAAGTAGGTCATACTTTCGACCGTTAGTCGCTGCTCAATTAGATTTTCCTGATTGGATGCACTGATTAATCTCATCAATTCCTTTTTGCAGACTTTCTTGACTGGACTTCATTTGCTTCTCTGTGACACAAGGTTGCAACATAACCGTTTTCAATATAGTGGAGAGGGGAGGAGTTAAAGTAAATTTGCATTAAAGAGATGAAGTATTGGATGTTTTGCTACAAAACCACGGTTCATCTTTTCTCTGATACATAACCTTTCACCGACTTTTCTAGGTCGGAGGCGTTTCAAAATTTGACATTTTGTTATTGAACATAAGTTACATATCCTCTAATTGTAGTCCAACTTTCATGGGTTTCGTTTTTTTTTTTTTTTAATTTATTATTATTATCTTTTATTGCAATACTTTTATATTGAAAAATGACTTTAATATTTTTGGGTGGGTATTTAATAATATAATATATATATATATATATATATATATGACATTACGACATGAATATGAGGTCTGAAAAAGAGAAATCATTTCTGTATTGAGAAGTGAAAGGCATTATAGCTGAATTAGCACTTTCTCATGTACAAAGTATTTGAAAGGTTAGAGAAAAAATAGTTCGAATTTCGGAGTTAACAATATGTTGTAATTATTTCTAAAAAAAAATCTGTATTGAGAAGGTGTTGTCCATCTCTAGCAATTGTGAGAATAAAGAAAACAAACAATAAGAGAGAACAAAAAAACGTAGAATTGTCAAAATAATACATGAAGACCTGGCTACGACAAAGGAGATATGATACGTGATGAGGACCTATAGTTATGGAAAGGACAAATGAACGTACATGGACCTTATTGCTTTGGACGTGAGATTTGCTAGCTAAGGCTTTGTTATAATAATATATTGCAAAAGAAGGGAAGGAAAGTATTGACCATTAACGTGACAAAGCTAACAAAGCCATCACAGCCAACTTCCTTATTCTTTGCTTTAAGCACAAGATCAACAACTAGGAGGCCTCCACTTAACTCCAGCCCCAGCCCCTATCAATCATTCACAGTCCCATACTGTCATATACATCATCTTCTTTTAGTTTTTTATGGCCTCCATTTTTTATTTAAGCCGTTATTGGTTCATTTACCTAAACGACCTCATAATATATTTCGTGTAACATTTACGACCATAAGAGAGTTGGATTCCTTATATTTATGATACTGAAGGAGTAGTGGGGACTATACGATTTACTTATTGTCCATTACATAAATACCAAGAATAACTCATCCATTTTTTTTTTTTAATAGAACCCTATCCATCTTTGGATACATTTAAAAGAAAAGCTATTTGTGCGGTCCATTATATTCATCTAAGAAAAAAAAACCCAATTATACTGTACCACTACCACATACCAACTTTGTTCCATAAGATTCTCAATTTGAGCTCATCTTATCCTTTTTCCTTTTCCCTATAATCTACAAGCAAATTTTTGGTATGCTAGCTATAACTGTAATTTGGAACACCCGGTTTTAGAGACGTGACATGTGGAGCAGAAAACGGAGAAGAAATGGGTGCTCTTTCTATGCCCGAAATTCATGGTCCCAAAGTCCTCTTTTGATAAGCCATGGCTATCATTTGTGAATTTGATAGAATGTTAATCAATCTGAGTAAGCCATGTGAACCAAAAATACAAGCACAATATCCAATGTTGTCAACGATTTATTTAAGTTTCACGACATTTGCACTAAAGGTCTATGGATACACAAGTCAAAATTTAGGAAATTATATAGTGAACAACATGTTCTGAATGATCAAATGACCTTTTACAGTCATGTCAACTTATCAAGTTAAAGACTTTGATAATTAGACAAATTTTTTTTTCTAATGCGTACGCATGCAGTAAAATACTCCTAGATTTTTTTTTTTTTTTTTTTTTTTTGTTGAGAAGAACTCCTAGAGTATGTGAAATACCCAAGCTACAATTGCCATCACATTGCCATTTTTGCGTAGTCTATTAACAGTGCTAACAAGGGAGCTTATTATAATTATGGAAACTAAATTCCTCAATAATTATATAATAGATTATCAAAAAATAATTTCAGGTTGTAAAATTCAAGCACCCCAAATTTTATAGGTGTAATTTACAATTTACCCTATAATAGATTATAAAAAAGAAAAAAAAAAACCATAATAGAGAAAATGCAATTATTATATTTATGGAAAAAAATTATTTTAAAAAAAAAACTGTTTACTTAATGAAGAGTCAAACTATTCTACAAATGTAAGAATTGTGTGAACAAAAGATTTATTTTAGGGCTTAATTTATTTATAATAATTGGGGTGCTTGAATTTTATAATAACTAGTCGCTAACCCGTGCGATGCACGGGAAAACTATTAGAAAATAATAAAGCATGCATATATTAAAAGACAATTTAAGTTCATGTGTGCTTGCAAGGGATACATACCTAAATAGTTCTTGCGGTAGAAATAAAAGTCTTATCTTTGAGATAAAGAACTTATGTAAACAAACTAACCTTCCATAAAACAAATTTAAAAAAAAAAAAAAAAAAAAAAAAACATAAAAGCGATGTCACGGAAAATTCAGCCACATAGTAATAATATATAAATCTCTTAAAACCTAAACCTAAACATAAGGACTAAATATATAAACAAACTAACCTTACAAAAGCTGAACTTTATAAGCTAAAATCTATACCGTGCATTGTAGATCTTGAATGCTTTAGGGCTTCCTACGTTTGGAGAGAAAGAGTTTGCGAAAAACAAAGTGGCTTTATATTTCTTAACTTGAGAGAGGGGTAAGATTGTTAGGGTTTTGTAGATCTTGAATGCTTTAGGGCTTCTTACGTTTGGAGAAAGAGAGAGTTTGCAAAAACCGTGACTTTATATTTCTTAACTTGAGAGAGGGGTAAGGTTGCTAGGGTTTTGAGGAGTTATAATTTTTATTTATTTTTTATTTTTATCTTGACGTGGAAAATTGATTTTTTATTTTTATATCGACGTGGAAAATTGTGGTGCCAGCAAAGGCTTCGGTTTTATATATATATATATAGATGATGTGAGAATTTTTGCCTCAACGTTAATCAAGGAATATATATATATACACACACTATTTGTTATTCAAAGCTAGATACATTGCCTTCTTGCTACTTTGGATTAGATTGATCCCTCAAAATCATTTGTTCAAATTCTTAATTCAATGATTGCTTAATTGCTATCCTTGAAATATTAGTTAAAATAGAATAATAGATTTCTTTATTCTCTAATGCAATATTTACAAGCTCGATCTCATGCTCAGCCAAGGACGTACTTGCACTTCCACAGGCCACATTATTACAATGGACCCTAAACTCCTAAGTGTACCAGGCTTGGCCAATGAGCACACAAGGATAGTCTTTTGCTAAAGACTGATATTTTTTTCTACAGAATATATAATAAACCAATTAAGTATTATGAGTTCAATCTTCATTCTTCAATGCCAACAAAAGCACAACTCACTATTTTGGGCCTTGTCTCAGGGTTTCCCTGTTGCATGCAATGTTAGTTAGCAGAAGTATCTAGCTAGCCATGTGATATTCGTTGATATTCATGTACACCTATAGACTCCAATTTTTTTTTTTTTTTTTTTCCGGGGGGGGTGGGGCGGCTAAGAAACAAGGCTTTATTCCAACATTGAAAAAAAAAATCATTACAGAGCAGCCGCCTAAGAGATAACATCGACAAAACACATGGGGCAGTAGCTTCAACAACAAAACCACAAACAAAGTTCTTACAAGCCCATCTAGCTAACACAGAGCTGCCATGTTACATTCATGACTAACCCAACTAATTTCTAAGAAATACTCAGCGAGGCTGCGAATTTCTTCGACAATTTGGGTACCTTTAATTACTGCATCATTAGTGCATACTTTGGAGTCACTTTCTATTCTTATATCTCGAATGTTAAAGCGGCTGGCCAAATTCATTGCCCAACGAATTCGTACAACTACAAGCCTATAGACTCCATATCATATGGCAAAGCATATGATCTTCAAAATTCAACCATTAAGGATATGACACTATGTAAAAAATCATAAGGGAGTCTTTTTTTTTTAAAGTACAAAATGTTGTGAAAAAACTTAATTAATTTAAAATGATACCCCTTCCACTTAGAAGAGCCAGATTTATTGTTTCAAAATTAAAATCTAAATAGTAAAAGAAATTGTGAATTTAATGGGAGGTATAGAGCAAAGACAATATTCAAATTCTATTTTCTTTTGCTCCGTCTAAGTAAGCAAATCACTTTGGACACTATACAGTGTCCAATGTGATTTATTGTGCATTTGGAAGTAGTTTGTTGCCGAAAGCTTATTTGAAAGTCTCTTAAAGTATAATAATGTATATTAAAAATAAATAAAAACAAGACTTTAAAAAACTGTACTTTAAGTAAATGAAATTATGATAATTGTGGAAAATAAGTTACTCAACCAACAATCAAACTACTGTACAAATGTAAGCATTGTGTCATTGTGTGAACAAAAAGTTTATTTCAGGACTTTATTTATTTATTTTAATTTTTAATGAATAAGGTATTTAACTATTGTTGCGACCTAACTAGTTCATGCATTTGATTAATTTGCTATCGTTGAAAAGGATTTTAGACACTAATAATCTCATAACTTTAGTTAGGTCAAAATAGGATCAATAATTGGAAAATTGTGGCACGCCGCAATTTCATGTTCAATGATGAACACATTCATCAACCATTTGCTTGAAATGAAAATCAAAGGAAAAGGTGGTTGACTAATGACTAATTATGTGATAAAGTACCTTAGCCAATAGTTTTTTTTTTTTTTTTCCTAACAAAGAAAAAAATACAATCCCATGTGAGAAGTTTGCCCTCAAATTTCATCAAGGAATGTATATAATATTTGTTATCCCGTAGCAGATGCTACTTTGGATTAGATTAATACCCTCAAATTCATTTGTTCAAATTTTTAATTCAATGATTGCTTAATTGCTATCCTTTAAATATTAGTTAAAATTGGGTAGTAGATCTTGGTAACATAGGCTAGTTAGTGTTTGGGCCTTGTTTCAGTGTTTCCCTGTTGCATGCAATTTTAGTTAGCTAGCCATGTGATGTGCGATGACATCCATGTACACCTATAGACTCCACGGGGTTAGGCATATGATCTTCAAAATTCAAACCATTTAGGATATGAAACTGTGTACATTCTCATAAGGCTAAGGATGAAACTTTGAAAAAAAATATATATATATTTGTATACATTGTTGCAATACTTTCTTTACGATGATACATTTTCCACTTAATTGGAAGAACAAAAATAAGAAAGGTGAATATGATGAATTACCAATTGTTTCAAACTTTTAGATTGTTAAGAAATGATAAATTTGATGGGGAAGATAGAGCAAAAAGATTATTCAAACTCAAGATCACTTGCTCAACTACTAGGATAAATTACCATTTGTTCTAAAATTAGGCAAAACTTAAGCACAATACTTAGGTGTTATTCCTTAGGTGTTAACTAAAAATAAATTTTCATCCCATGGAAAAAAAAAAAAAAAAAAAAAAAAAAAAGCCACATAGCTGAATTTTAAAAGGAAAACACAATGAATAACATCTAAGAGACTGTACCTAAGCTTTATCCTTAAAAAAGAGTGAATACAATTATTTTACTAATATCCTAGAAGGATGCACATGTCATTGTTTTTAAAAAAATTAATTATGCTATAGATTGCCAATAATCAAAGGCTTGAATAATTAAGAGGCCAGCCTTTAACTTAAGAGTATAATGACTATAAAGAAATAAGCGGAAATGTGATCTAATATCGAACAATTCTATAATTTTTTAGAGTATCTGATCCATTTTCTATCCATGCATGTCTCTATCATAAATTGATAATAAAAACTGTGATCTAATGGCTATTACCCATGAAATAAAATTTCTACTTTTTAATAATTTTAAAAAATAAAAAATCCTTCGTTAAATTGTAAAGGCATTAACAACTTGAAGTATAGCTGCTATCATTCAAACAAGAGCCTGAATGCTGTGAATTGAATGTTTAATATTTTAATTTCTCAACCATGTCTATAAATGTACGTATTAGCCTTACGTATGTACGTACTAGCGTATCCCAGCACTCATCTAATTCTTTTCTTTTCTTTTTTTTTGATGAAAAGTTTAATTGGACTTAAATTACTTGGTCTAGTAAGCAAACACGTACGGTAGCCATTATGCTAATTTTTTTTTTTTTTTTTTTGAGCAAAGGCCATTATGCTAATTAACTTAGCAAGAAAGTACATAGAATACATGAGTTAGGTCCAAATACATGCCAAATTATTTACCGAAAGAATAGAATTTTGCTTAGGGGTCAATACAAAGACACGAGAATATGAAGTCAATAGCTATTGTAAACAAATTTCATGAGAATGCATCACACCTTCAACTGAAGCAACTGTGAGGAATTTTATTTAATTTGGGCCCAAACCTAACTTCACCACATGGGGGATTTCTTCTTGAACTTTCAATATGGAAAGGGTAAATGATCATAAAAAATAAAAATAAAAATTTAATTTGGCCCAACTTTGATTTGATGGGCCCTGGGCGTAGTCTCTCTTAAAAAGTTAAGCTCATTCACAAGCAAAATGTAGCCCAGCAAGAAATGATCCCAATAATCAGCTTATTATTTCTTGACAAATATTTATAGTACGGATTATTATTAAAGTCTGTTAAAAGATTTAGGTTTTTTTTTAATATACATTGTGGGTACCTGCCCCCCATTAATCGGTGTTTGTCCGCTTTGGGGAGCGTGCTTAATAGTGTTATACTCATGGTCGCTCCAAAAGCTTATAAACCATGAGTGAGAGGGTTACTTAGGCGATGTGGGACTCGGGTGAGTCTAGGTGTCAATCACTTCATGGCAAAATCCTTAGCTCCCACCCCTTCGTGACAAAACCGTGAGGGCCTAGCTCTCCAAAGCGGACAAACACCGATTAATGGGGGGGCGGTACCCACAATAATAATAGGTGAAGTTGAGAAAAACTCAAACTAGAATTCCAAATTAGAGTTTTAGAATCAAATGTGAGATTACATCATAAATACTCATCCAAGTGAGTTATTAAGTACAAAAACCAAAGAGTCTATAATAAATGAATCGTAAAATTAAAAAAATTAAAAAAAGTTCCTCACAATAATTTTTTTTTAAAAAAAATATGAAAAATTTACATTTTATACTTAATAATATCCTTACAAATTTTTTTAAAAGGTTAACAAAATATAAAAATGACTATCAATAGTATTTAAATTATATATATAGGAATTATATTATGCATATTATTATATATCTTTAAGTGTATTTGTGCATATGCATGAGGTTACAAGCTAATCTATATATCTATATATATATATAATAATAGGTGAAGTTGAGAAAAACTCAAAATAGAATTCCAAATTAAAGTTCTAATTTTGTGTCATGTGTCCTAAATTAATTATTTAAAAAAAATTATTTCTTAATTTTATAATCAAATGTGGGACCACATTATTATTAATATTCATCCAAGTGAATTATTAAGTTCAAAAACCAAAGAATCTAGAATAAATAAATCGTTAAAAAAAAAAGTTCTTCACAATAATTTTTTTAAAAAAACATGGATAATTTACATATAATACGTAATAATATTCTTACAAATTTTTTTTTAAAGAGTTAACAAAATATAAAAATGACTATCAATAGTATTTAAATTATATATATAGGAATTATATTATACATCTTATTGTATATCTTTAAGTATATCGATGTATATGCATGGGGTTACAAGCTAGTATATATATATAATAATAGGTGAAAGCGAGAGAAACTCAAATTAAAATTCCAAATTAAAGTTCTAATTTTGCGTCATGTGTCCTAAATTATTTATTTTTAAAAAGTTTTACATCTTAATTTTAGAATCAAATTTGGGACCACATCATAAATATTCATCCAAGTGAGTTATTAAGTACAAATACCAAAGAGTCTATAATAAATGAATCGTAAAATTAAAAAAAATAAAAATAAAAAATAAAAAAGTGCTTCACAATAATTTAAAAAAAAAATGGACAATTTACATTTTATACCTAATAATATCCTTATAAAAATTTCTAGTGAGTTAATAAAATATAAAAATGACAATCAATAGTATTTAAATTATATATATAGGAATTATATTATGTATATTATTGTATATTTTAAGTGTATCCATACATATGCATGGGTTACAAGTTAGTATATATTAATAGGCAAAGCAAAGAGAAAATCCAATTTGATTTCAAATTGGAATTCAATTTGAGTCTAATTTTGCACCACGTGTCCCATCTAATCTAAGTTTTTTACTTTTCGTGTCAAATAAGTTAATTTATAGTGTTGAAACCAATGAGTCTAATATAAATAAATCATAAAAAAAAAATTAATGATTTTATATTTATGAACTTTTTTTTGTATAACTAAAAACAATTAAAGTCATTTATGTAATATATCATGACTATGTACAGTTCATTTATGACTAGGTATATATATATATATATATATATGAACCTCTTTCCCTCTCCCTTGTGTGTGTGTGTGTGTGTGTGTGTTTATTTCTCCATTAAAAAAAAAAAAAAGTTATAAACATATAGGACATAACTCAACCAGGACATTTGGAGATACTTAAAGACATTTGGAGATACTATTTTAGTATCTCCAAATGTCCTGGTCGAACCACGTTCTATATATTTAATAACTGAAACTAACATCAATAGCATCACTACAATTCATCATTTCCATGTGTAAGTACGTGTTACATACTAATAAGGATAATACAAGTATGCCCACCATCTCTTCTTGAAATTGAGCCATGGATATAATTATTGGAGTTTTAGAAGGTCTTTCCAATTTTTCTTTTTTGGACAAAAACTTGTTAAAGCCCATAGGTTTTTTGTATTGGAATTTCAACAAAAGAAATGATTATTATAAATTCCTAGTATTATTGTCAGAATAGAGAAAATATGCTACCAACATAAGCCTAAAAATATTGCATTCTTTGTTTAAATATTTCTTTTTTAAATAGAAAAATGTGGCAAATCCTACCAACCTAGCACCAATAGATATTATCCTGTCGCCAAGAAAACATAAATGATAACTTGTTTAATAACAAATTAACAACAAAAAATGATGATATAAGGGTCATATCTTTATATGTTGACATAAAACGCATTTTTTGTGACGAATAAAAGATTCACCAAAGGCTGATTTGAAGAAGACTACAAAAGCTGCAACAATTAAAAAGGTCGATGTGGTGTTGTTAGTCAAGAATAAGAGAGTCATGTAAAAGAAAAGTCTTCTACAAGTAGTTCAATTGGGGATTGGAACCAAGCTTTTTTATAGATCAATAGGTCTTATTATAGGTAGATATTTCAAGATAGGGTAAGATTTTTTGTACTTGTTACCTCTATTCTTATTAGTGAATTCTTCAAAAGTGGTGACCTAAAATTCACTTAATGGAGTTTTGTTTGCTAGAGTTTTTCCCATCATGATCAAATCGTTATGTCAAACTTATTTTCTACTACACTTTATTTAGTTTAGTGATTTGATTATGTCTTAATTGATTTTGTATGTAATTGGACTAATTAATCAACTTGGATAATTAATTAATTTAATTGGGTCAATCTACAACCCAACATATGACTTATATTCAGGATCACAAATTAAATGCTAAGATATAATTATATTCACTTCCACCATTAGTAATACTAGTCGCAAACCCGTGCTACGCACGAGAACCTACTTGTTTGTTTAATAGACTAAAATAATTATATAAAATTTAAAATTGATTATGAAACTATACTATTTCATGAATTTCTTCTGTTTCACTTCAATTTTTATTACGATTTGATAAAGAAGTCATTGTTTGAACGTGCAATATCTTGTGAAAAATCTACCAATTGATTTCAGATATTAAAATTCTCGAAATGCCAAAAATATTAAAGAATAAGAAGATTCACTGGCTAGAAAGTTTTGAAACAAAAATATATATTTATGACTACACAATAGACATATACAAGAGAAAAATAGGTTATCTTTAAAAGAATATATAATTCATGGTATAACCGTTGAAATCTACTAAACATGTTCAGATATTGCAATAACTAATGCAAAAATGCATTTTTTAAATTTTTGTTGTTATCTAATATATAATAGCAAAAAATAAATAAATTAACGCATAATCAAAAGATTTTGAAATAAAAAAAAATATATTCTATAACGTAGAGTTCAAGAAGTTTGGTAGGGCTTTTAAAAAATTAATTAACTTTTTTTTTTTTTTTGGGTTTATTGCAATAAAGCCGATACTTATCCTTTTATTGCAGTTTTTTATTTTTATTATTATTTTTTTATATAAATAATCATCTTTGTGGCATATGGTGATATATATTTAATTTTTTGTTGTTATCTAATACTCCCTCCGTCCCACTTTGTTTGTCCTGTTTGAAAAGTCAAATTTTTTAAGGGGACATCATTTATTATCTTGTCTATCTTTTAAAAATGTATAAGTTTTCAAAACTACCCTTAAATAAATTTATCAAAAATTTGAATTATTAATAAAATAGGGGTATAATAGGAATATTAATAAATTAATAACTTTTATTTTTAGAAATAGGACAATATTTTGAGACATCCCAAAATGGAATAGAGGACAAACAAAGTGGGACGGAGGGAGTATATAATAGCAAAAAATAAATTAACGCATAATCAAAAGATTTTGAAATAAAAAAATTTATATTCTATAACGTAGAGTTCAAGAAGTTTGGTAGGGTTTTTAAAAAATTAATTAACTTTTTTTTTTGGGTTTATTGCAATAAAGCCGATACTTATCCTTTTATTGCAATTTTTTATTTTTATTATTATTTTTTTATAAATAATCATCTTTGTGGCATATGGTGATATATATTTAATTTTTTGTTGTTATCTAATATATAATAGCAAAAAATAAATTAATGCATAATCAAAAGATTTTGAAATAAAAATATATATATATATATATATATATATTCTATAACGTAGAGTTCAAGAAGTTTAGTTGTAGGGTTTTTAAAAAATTAATTAACTTTTTTTTTGGGTTTATTGCAATAAAGCCGATACTTATCTTTTTATTGCAGATTTTTTTTTTTTTTTTTAATAATAATCATCTTTGTGGCATATGATGATATATATTTAATTTTTGTTGTTATCTAATATATATAATAGCAAAAAATAAATTAACTTATAATCAAAAGATTTTGAAATAAACAAATTATATTCTATAATAATCTTTAGATTAAAGTCAGCTTAAAATATTAGATTTTATCAGATTTTATCCAAAAAAAGAAAAATTAAATAGTGTTTTTAATTTAATTTTTTATTTTTTAAATATTGTGTTGTGCTGACGTGGAAAATTGTGGTGCCAGCAAAAGTTTCGGTTTTATATATATATATATATAGATGACTTAATTTATAGTGTTACTTGTGTTCTATTTTTTTGTACACATTACATTTGATATTACTGCGATTTCTGCTTGAACACATGCTCGTATCATTAGTATTGTGCATAGGTTGGAGTGAACAGTTTGAACTTTGAAGAAAAAAAATTTCAACCAAACTGCTATTGCTGGGTTGGCAAAATCCCAAACCATAGCCAACCACCAACATCCAAAAACGACGAATCAATTGAAAATTTGGGTGGTTTCTTGTCGATGGATTGGCCAAGTTCTGTGGGTTAGATTTAATTATATGTTGTAAATAAAGCTTTAAAAATTATTTTAAGAATTAATCAATCCATTATCTTTTATATAGCATATTTAAAAGTGAGTTTCTCATGTGTTTGGTAGCACAAGTAGAGCTCTCTCTCTCTCTCTCTCTCTCTCATCAAATTGCTTCAAAATCCTCCATTTTGTGAGCGGTAAAAAGTGTTGTAATTGTTGAAAAGTATAGTATTATTTCTTTATTGGTGTGCTTATTATCTTTATATTACTCTCAAAAGGAATGCCACTAGTCATCACTACTTACACGCCTAAAACCCTAACCTAGAAACACCAGAACAAAATAGAACAGAAACTTAAAACTAACAACCTAACATGCTTAAAATGATAAAACAAAGAAAACCTAAACTAAACAAACATATTATAACAAAAACAAACAAGAAAACAAGGAAAAGAAGGTCAAAACAAGAAAAAGAAAGAGAAAAGGACATATAACATTATACTTCCAAACACAAAGCTTTTTAGTTTGATTTTGACCGTTCCCCTCAGTTAATCTATTTACAATTAAATAAAGAAGTGATTAGTAAATTTGAAACTCGAAGATCAATGCCAGAAAATGCATCAATCAGAAAAATATTGACTTAAAGATATCTTGTGAAAAACTCCCTTTTTGATTCACTATTTTTAGTGAATCTTATATTTTCCCTTAAGATTTTCTGTGTGTTTTGAAAAGATATCATGTATGGCTTTTGAAATCCTAACTTGCACACGCATGCCCGTGTATGCGTACGGGTGCATGTAGCACGTGCACGCAAGTCCGGAGCATGCATGCACATACGCGTGTATGTGTACACATGCAATAGAGTTTATGTGACCTTTCTTTTCCAAAATAGCTTATTTAGTTTATAAAAAAGTTATATTTTTCCAAAAACACTTTCCTTAAATCAATTTCAATTTGATCGGGCCCTAAACCAATCTTGGGCTTTAGAATTTCAACATCATTGGGGAATGGGGGTCCGAGTTGTAAGAGGTACAAAATGCGGTGTTTACGCAACCACGCCATAATTATCCACTTAATTTTGTGTTGTGTGTCCACTTAACTTTTGTAATCTTTGTGCCAAGTGAGTTAATGAATATAAAATAATAAGAATCTAATATCAATGAACTATAAAATTAAATAATAATAAAAAATCAGTCACATATACCCAATAAAAATCACCACACAACAAAAATTACCACACTTTCTTGAAGATATCATGTATAATTTAAATCAACCTTCTGCAAATTTTCTATCAAACTGTAGAGCTCTAATACAAGCACAACCAAATATTTTCCCAAATCCCATAAATCAAAATTTCTGAACAACTTAACATAGTTGCAACATCAACAATCTATTTCCATAAAGTCAAAGTTTCTCATGAAGTTCCATTACGTCAATATTTCCACATTTACAATTTTAATAAATAACACCATGGTTATAACTGAGAGAGTCCATCAAAAAAAAAAAAAAAAAAAGTTATAACTGAGAGAGTGACATTATGGGCTAGGGTTTGCACCCAAAAAAGCTCAATCCCAATCATTTGTTTTCTCTTTTGTTTACCTGGTCCAAAACTAGTCACATTTTTTAAACTTTAAACATTCCAGGCCCAAGTCTTACTAGTAACTACAGCAAGAGGACGTTGGGTACCTTTAAAAAAATAATATTCCCCTCCTTCTTTATGTTAATAATATGTAGTAGGCTCATCAAAAAATAATAATAATATGTAGTAGGATTCATAAATTTTTCTTAAATTTAAATTTTTATTCTGCTTCTTTAGGTTAATAATATGTATTAGGATTCATAAAGTTTTCTTTGAGTCTAAATTTTTATTCTTACAATTTGTACAAAAATTAAATGTAATTTTAGATGCATTATGGTTGACACTCTATTTTAATTTGGGAATATACATCAAAATTTGGTTATCTACTTAATTTAACATGATTCCTTTTATGGATATCATGTTATTATTAAGTAATATGCACTAAGAATATCATATTTTATTTTGAAAAGTCATTTATTTTAGCTATAGACTATTGAAAAAATTAAGCCTAAACATCCATAATATTCCCCAATTTCATTGATATACTTTTTTTTTTTTTTTTTGTGAGAAGTGATTGATATACTTTTGTGGGGCCCAATAGTTTATGGGCCCGGCCCGATCGCTTATGGGGTCCACAGCCCAAACGAAGGAGATCGGGGCCCAAGCTCAGAATTAGGAAACAAGAAATAGCCCGAAGACACAGCCGAGGGACGGTTTGTCTCGCAGAGCCCTGGACCCTTACGGATTGAAGTGGAGCATGAGTAAACTTGAAATATCAGAAAATATCTAGGAGAGTTTGTCTCTAATACCCTTCCACGACATGACACTTTGCCCCTAGCAGAGCGGGATCTTAGGCTTTATGAATCATCTCCAGCCATTTTGGGATTAGGCGATGGGACGAGATATACGTCTGGGAAGATCGACCCTACACGTGTACGAAGGACAACGAGCGTAGGCTAGTATAAATGAGAATGTTATGCGAACACGAAAGAAGGGGACACATCTCGGCCACGGAGAAAGAATTGAGGAGAGAGAATTCCGGATGATATACGCGCGCCACCACAAAAACCCCACCTGCGGGCAACCGGGGACAACCCCATTGCTCCTCGGACACGATCCGAGGAGCCAAATTCATCGAGTCACGGGGTCAAAGGGCCTGAATGTCCAACCCAAAGCTCTTTCCTGTCTGGGCTCCCAGCAGTGCGACTCGAAATAATGCCCCGTGACCCAACGCTGGCCTTTCAAGCCCACTCTCTACAAATATTATTGTGAGGGATCTTTCGCGCGCGAGCCCAACTCCGTTGTTGGGCCCTCAAAGATTCGTGTCCCTACAATTGGCGCCGTCGGTGGGAAGGCTTGCGCGTTGGCGCAGGAGGCGTTTGAGTCAACTCTCTAGCCAGGTGAGGTTTGTGGGATTTCCTCCATCTCCGGCGACATGCAGTCGTTGCTCCGACCCAAACTTTTGCTAGGGGCTCGCCTGCCCGGTGCCAGCAGCAGCGTGGGCAGCTCTAGGGGTTTCCGGCTTCAGGCCAAATCCCCCCGCCATGGTCTAGGGGCTGATCTTAAAAGTTTTGGACAGAACCAAGGCATTGCATGGTCTTCGGACTCAAGCCTGTGGGGAAACCAAGTACAAAAAGGAATTCTTAAAAGTTTTGGACAGAACCAAGGCATTGCATGGTCTTCGGACTCAAGCACTGTGGGGAAACCAAGTACAAAAAGAATTCTTAAAAGTTTTGGACAGAACCAAGGCATTGCATGGTCTTCGGACTCAAGCACGTGGGGAAACCAAGTACAAAAAGAATTCTTAAAAGTTTTGGACAGAACTAAGGCCTTGCATGGTCCTCGGACCCAAGCCGTGGGGAAACCATGTACAAAAAGAATTCTTAAAAGTTTTGGACAGAACCAAGGCATTGCATGGTCTTCGGACTCAAGCCCGAGGGGAAACCAAGTACAAAAAAGAATTCTTAAAAGTTTTGGACAGAACCAAGGCATTGCATGGTCTTCGGACTCAAGCCCGTGGGGAAACCAAGTACAAAAAGAATTCTTAAAAGTTTTGGACAGAACCAAGGCATTGCATGGTCCTCGGACTCAAGCCTGTGGGGAAACCATGTACAAAAAAGAATTCTTAAAAGTTTTGGACAGAACCAAGGCATTGCATGGTCTTCGGACCCAAGCCTGTGGGGAAACCAAGTACAAAAAGAATTCTCAAAAGTTTTGGACAGAACCAAGGCATTGCATGGTCTTCGGACTCAAGCACTGTGGGGAAACCAAGTACAAAAAAGAATTCTTAAAAGTTTTGGGAGAACCAAGGCATTGCATGGTCTTCGGACTCAAGCCTGTGGGGAAACCAAGTACAAAAAGGAATTCTTAAAAGTTTTGGACAGAACCAAGGCATTGCATGGTCTTCGGACTCAAGCCTGTGGGGAAACCAAGTACAAAAAGAATTCTTAAAAGTTTTGGACAGAACCAAGGCCTTGCATGGTCTTCGGACTCAAGCCTGTGGGGAAACCAAGTACAAAAAAGAATTCTTAAAAGTTTTGGACAGAACCAAGGCATTGCATGGTCTTCGGACTCAAGCCTGTGGGGAAACCAAGTACAAAAAAGAATTCTCAAAAGTTTTGGACAGAACCAAGGCCTTGCATGGTCTTCGGACTCAAGCACGTGGGGAAACCAAGTACAAAAAGGAATTCTTAAAAGTTTTGGACAGAACCAAGGCATTGCATGGTCCTCGGACTCAAGCCTGTGGGGAAACCAAGTACAAAAAGAAAACAATACAAGTTCGGGACAGAACCAAGGCCTTGCATGGTCCTCGGACCCAAGCCTCTGGGGAAACCAAGCGCTTAAAAGGAAAAACCGGGTTACATGGATTCTCTTGTTTGCCCCCGGATCCTCAACGCTAAAGGGACCAGTATGGAATGGAGTAATGCGTTTCCAAAAGCACAACCGAAGTCATGCAATGCTCGGTCACTCCCTTGGATGAATTATTTAAAAATTTGTCGTCCTCATGCAATATTCTCGTGCTTACTACTAAACGTTCAACTGTTACCCAGGTTAGTTTCCTAAATTTAACTTACTATCAATTATTATTGTGTGCGGTAATATAGGTAAGTTAGAACAAGTTAGAACGAGTGGAATCGTGTTTCAAGGGGTTCCTGCCCTAAGTATCGCCGAGAGAACGCACATACAGGGAGTACGCTCATTCACGAGGTGGTGTGCCAAAAGAACAATACCCCGAACAAGTATATAAACTTCTATTTTTATTACAACGAAGAAAGAGTACAGTGTACAATGAAAAGTGGAATCGACTGCGTTAAAGCTTACTACATGAGTACTACATAAGCAAGAAAATGAAAAATACAAGAAAGCTGGAGAAAGCCAAGGAGGTATGTCGGAGGAGAGGTTGGCTACTGACTCCGAGACCTTATTCTTCCCCGCGCTCCTACATGCCCATAACTCAGGCAGCCAAAGAAACCCACTTGGACCCGACACCGTTGAAGGAAAGGTGCGCAGGAGTGGGAAAGCGAGGGGCTTTCTCTAAATATTCGCCTGCTACATAGTAGAGGCGATGATGGCGGAGAACCTTCCTTCCGACACACCAAAATTCTGGCGTGAGCGTAACCCGCTCGGATTTTGGCTAAAAGGAGGGGAGACGCTCCTTCCCCTTGGTTGAAGTAGGGTGTTCGCCTGAATCTATGCTTCGTGTGCCCATACCTTACCATTCGGGGTCTCGTGATGACTCGGCGCTTCTGTGTCGGAGAGAGTTCTTTCTTCCAAACCATCGCCTTCAACATGTTATGCTAAGAAAGGAGAACTCCAGGTATGGGAAGTATGGTGTGAGGGAAAACGAAAAGGGTTTGTGCAAATATATATAGCAACGCCCTCTCCCTCCTATTTATTTGAAAGGACAGGATAATGGCAGTCAACTCACGCGGCGTCCCAAGGAGCATTACAGACAAAGTGGTCTTGGCTCAACTTCCAACGTCAACTGCAGTCACGAGGCTCAAGGAGCCTCGAAAAGGCGCGTCTCGATCCTTGGGGCGTCAGAGAAGTACCGCATGCCCGGAGGTTGCAGAAATATCTCCTACTCCGCGGAATAGTGGGGTTCGCGGCCCAGGCCCGCTTTGCGTGAAGGCCCGGGGATACCCTGTTTAAGCGCCTCGGGAAAGGCTTGATGAAAGTGGAAACCAGGTACTCTTGGACAGAACCTAAGGCTTGCATGGTCCTCGGACTCAAGCTGAAGGGGAAACCAAGTACTCTTGGACAGAACCTAAGGCTTGCATGGTCCTCGGACTCAAGTCGAAGGGGAAACCAAGTACTCTTGGACAGAACCTAAGGCTTGCATGGTCCTCGGACTCAAGTCAAGGGGAAACCAGGTACTCTTGGACGAGAACCTAAGGCTTGCATGGTCCTCGGACTCAAGCTAAAGGGGAAACCAGGTACTCTTGGACAGAACCTAAGGCTTGCATGGTCCTCGGACTCAAGCTAAAGGGGAAACCAAGTACTCTTGGACGAGAACCTAAGGCTTGCATGGTCCTCGGACTCAAGTCGAAGGGGAAACCAAGTACTTTTGGACAGAACCTAAGGCTTGCATGGTCCTCGGACTCAAGTGAAGGGGAAACCAGGTACTCTTGGACAGAACCTAAGGCTTGCATGGTCCTCGGACTCAAGCTAAAGGGGAAACCAGGTACTCTTGGACAGAACCTAAGGCTTGCATGGTCCTCGGACTCAAGCTAAAGGGGAAACCAAGTACTCTTGAACAGAACATAAGGCTTGCATGGTCCTCGGACTCAAGCTAAAAAAAAAAAAAAAAAAGGAAAACCTGGCACCAATAAAGACACAAGTCTCGGACTCAAGCCTAAGGGAAAAATCAAGTACATAAGATAAAACGCATAAGTCCTAAACAAAACCCAGGTTTTGCAAAGTCCTCGGACTCGGGTTTCTTGGGAAATCAATTGCTCGAACGAAGAAATTTCTCGGCTTAAATACTAGAAAAGGTCAAGGCTCGCATGCCGTGGAAGAGGACAAAATAACCCGATGATCATCAACCTAAGGAGGCCGTTCATCCGATGGGTAACATGTCCTCGGACAACTGCTTCTTACATCTTATCGAGTACTTAGCACCCATCGCGGCTAATTTTGAGATAAGTCTTATTCCTTACTGGTCGGATTGTTATGTTAAATAATAATTCTGTTAAAATTATCGTGGCATCTTTTTATCAACGATTACTTTGGCCTCAGTCATTATTGATTCAAACGCGGTACTATTATGCCGAGCAGCGCTTTCGCATTTATTAGAATATGTAAATAAGACACACGAAATAGAGAAACAATAATTTTTATTAATATAAAAAATGGTTACAACGTACAAGGAAGGGCTTAAACAAGCCTATACAAAAAATGAATTGCTAAAGCAATAAAGATATCGTAATACAAATAAGTAAATCATCAGGTGTCTTCTGAACTCGCCTTCAAAGTCTCTCTGAAATCTCCGCCTCAGTGCAGCTCATATCAAGAGAAGATCCTTATACAAAAATAATGAAGGAGAAGGAAGAAGAATTGGAACACATGGAAGCACTGCAGCAAACTCTTGTCATTTGAAGAGTGCAAGGGAAAAAGAAGATGGAGAAGAAGAGAAAAGCAATGAAAAGAAAGTAAAAGGAGCAAAAGAGAGAGAAGGGAAGACATATTAGGTATGCTCATGAGAGAGCGGATGGAGATGACAAGGGAGTTTTTCGACTCGGTCACACCGGAAATAGGATGTGACGAGCCCCTGCTTCGGATTTTGGCTAAAAGGATGGGGAGACAAATCTTGAGTCTCCGCCACCCTTGCCCCGACCGAGCCATCGTGAGTTTTGTCAAAGCATGGTGTTTCGGGAAAGGAAGGATTCATTCATGGTTGGTCACTATGGGGAACGTGTTATCAAATGAGGAACAACCGGATAGAAGAAGTGAATTTTGAGAAGAGTATGAGGGATTCATATATGAGAGAATCACCTCCTTGCCTTCTCCCTTTATATAGGGGAGAAAAACGAAGGTACGTGACACGCTCCGATCCTCTAAGGAATCTGCTAATAAATGTGAATCCGTTTCATTTCTCCAAGCTATCCGTAACCGCTAGATTTATGAGGCCTCGTAAAAGGAAGGAATTAAAAGCGCACTACGGATAACCAAGCGGAATAAACGCATCACGCGTAAGTCGAGGGAAACATCTCGTAGACCGGCGTGTTTCTTGGGGAGGTGAAAAGTCGCCAACGTAGATCAAGGGCCGAATTAAAGGAGCCGACATAAAGGCCCGGTATCATCAAAACCCACCTTTCCAACCGAGGAGTTGGACAAACGGGTTTTGAGGGGCTATTGTGGGGCCCAATAGTTTATGGGCCCGGCCCGATCGCTTATGAGGGGTCCTGGCCCAAATCGAAGGAGATCGGGGCCCAAGCTCGAGAATTAGGAAACAAGAAATAGCCGAAGACACGGCCGAGGACGGTTTTGTCCTCGCGAGCCCAGACCCTTACAGATTGAAGTGGAGCATGAGTAAACTTGAAATATCGAGAAAATATCTAGGAGAGTTTGTCTCTAATACCCTTCCCCGACATGACACGCCCCTAGCGAGCGGGATCTTAGGTTTTATGGATCATCTCCAGCTATTTTGGGATTAGGCTGATGGGACAGATATCTGTCCTGGGAAGATCGACCCTACACGTGTACGAAGGACAACGAGCGTAGGCTAGTATAAATGAGAATGTTATGCGAACACGAAAGAAGGGGACACATCTGGCTTCCGGAGAAAGAATTGAGGAGAGAGAATTCCCGGATGATATACGTCGGCCACCACAAAAAACCCCACCTGCGGGCAACCGGGGACAACCCCATTGCTCCTCGGACACGATCCGAGGAGCCAAATTCATCGAGTCACGGGGTCAAAGGGCCTGAATGTCCAACCCAAAGCTCTTCCCTGTCTGGGCTCCCAGCGGTGCGACTCGAAATAATGCCCCGTGACCCAACGCTGGCCTTTCAAGCCCACTCTCTACAAATATTATTGTGAGGGATCTTTCGCGCGCGAGCCCAACTCCGTTGTTGGGCCCTCAAAGATTCGTGTCCCTACAACTTTAGTTTCACTTTTTTCACACTTGTAAATTCTTCTCATACATTTTTATAATTTTAAATATTTGTTTTAATTGTACAACAACCAAATTATCTTGGCATTATTCAAGTGAGAATAATGCATCATTCATTCTTCTTTCAAATTTTTTTTTTTTTTTGAAATATAGATGACTAAGAATGTGTTTGGATACCGCTTATTTTGCTGAAATTGAAAAATTATTTACGAAAATCTTGTAGATAAAGATAAAAGTTAGTTGAAATAGTATAGTGGAGACCATCGATCAATAGTATCAAAAAGTGCAGTGAGACCCATGAATAGTAACAAAAATAAGCTGAATAGTAAAATAATTTTAGTTTTTCATTTCAATCCTAACGCACACTAAGATCGAATTTCTAGCTATAATTGCTTTTAAATAAATTTTCTTTCAATTTGTCAGAAATTACCTTTTTAAAAAAAGAACAATGAGGTTGAGTAGGAACAAATTAATAAATAATGGTTGTTTTGGAAAAAAAAAACTTTTAATGTTGACGATTTAACACAACGATAGATCCACAATTCAATAGATGAAACCTTAGTAGAGGGAGATCAAAGGTTGGCATATTAACAGTTTCAAAGTGAGAACACAAAATCAAAGAGATGAAGATGAGCCGTAATATTGGTCGAGGGAGATTGACCCTCACCAGACTCAAAGAAAAGAAAAAAAAACTAAGATAGTAAGAATCGAAGGGAGACAAAGATTTGAGATTTTCAAACTATGAAACAAAAATCTGAATACATACGAGAAAATGGAGATTTTTTTTTCTTAGTCAAAAGAGTCGATCTAAATCCAAACAAGCCTGCTATTTTAGTGCGTCCGATTCAAAGTTCAAACTTACCCATTTTTCACAAGTTCAAAAAACTCATTCTAGATCTATCTAAATTTTACCAAAACCAAAAGATACTATAATTATTGGAAAAAATTATCTATCTCCCAACCTAACCTTTAGATCTGGTCATAGGGAGTTTTTTTTTTTTTTTTTTTTTTTAATAATTAAATCAAGTTTTGAAATAAATTATTTATAAACTAATTTTCAGATAATAATTTTTATATTATACATGTTTCACTCTCACTTTTAAGAACAATTTTCAAAATACTAAAATAAAAAAAATAATTGTTTAGGAGTCCATTTCTATTTTTGAGTTTTTTAAAAAAATATTTACAAAAAGCAACGTATATAATATGTAGATTACTTTTTTTGTGGATAATGATAAGAAAATGAAACTCATCATGACTTGTTTTTTTAATGATAAGTTTCAAATTTGAAGTGTAGGAATTCTTTTTGTGATAAACATAAGCTCCTTAATCTATATTATATTTACGCTCTGTTTGTTTCAGTATTAACGTTTTATGGAAAATGGTTCATTTTCCAAATAGTATTTTCTAGAAAATTGTCTCATTTTCCAGTGTTTGGTAACGACCTTGAAAATGAGCTTAAGAATGTTTTCTGGTGTTTGGTATGCAATTTTTTAAAAATATTTCTTGTATAATTTAAAACATGTATATTATGTAAACCAACTAATGTAATTATTATAAATAAAAAACCAAGAATGAATTTGGTTTTCATACTAAAATTTCGACAATAGATACAATCAAAATTAATTAGTTGTCAAATTTTCATGATCTCTACTACTCATTTTGCTCATATATATAGACAGTAACGTATGTACGCACATACACACACACACACACATATACATCAACCATTTGTCTATATATATTTTTATATATATATATATATATATATATATTTCATAGGGGAATACATTTTCTAAGTATAAATAACAATAACTTTTAATTGTCTACTCTTTTTGTTGGTATACTAATTGTCTATTATGGTCAATCACAAGTTTTCAATATTACTCTAAATTATGTATTTACATAATGTCTTGTGAAAGTTCAAAAACGTGTACAAAACACTTTTGAACGTTTAGACCCCCAAAAAATAACTTATCAACACAAGCAATATGTCAAACAACAAGTGTGCAGAAACTTAACATATGCTATAATGTGAAATAGGTTAAATACTATCTAAGCCATAACAAAATAAAATCACAACAGATAATATAAAGGCAAAGATAGAGAGGAAGGAAGATGCAAACACAAAGACAACACGCGATGTGTTATCGAAGAGGAAACCGAAGTCCTCGGCGAAAAATCTCACCGCCGCCCTCCAAGCGGTAATCAATCCACTAGAAAATATAGTTGGGATACAAGGACAGCAATAGACCCTCCAAGCCTAATCTACCCAGTGCACCTAAGCCCTCCAAGCTTCTTGCTCCAACGAGGTTGCGCCGAACCTTTTTCTTTTCTAACTTCCCGGATTCCGCTACTAGACTGTAGCATCAACCAATGAAGATTGGCTCCTTCCTAATCGCTTGCTTCCCGAACTCCAAACAAGCTGTCTCACGGTGATGATGATGGTGAGAACCAGGTTTGGTATAATGCCTCTCAAGGATTTGACAATGGAGAGGAAGAGAGTTGAGGAATTTGAAGAGACTCTAAGGTAGAGATTGTGGGTGAAACAATCTGGTTTTTCTTTAGGTTTCTCTCTCAAAATTCTCTCTGGAAGCTCTCTTTCAATCGTGGGTAAAAGGGGTATTTTATCTTTGGAGTGGGAGAGGAATGTGAAACGTCGGGTTTTACAAAACGGGGGTGGCTCGCGGCTTGACCTCGCGGCTTGACTAAGTTGTGAGATCGGTCGCGAGATAACCGTATGGCCGATTGTCCTATTTTGTCTGTAGTGCTCCAGCTAGCATGACTGTTCATCTTCCAAAGCATGCTTGGCACGTGTGTAGCTTTCTCCGCGGCTTGCGGCCGTGAGTCCACCCACGAGTCCCAGCTGCGACTCTCTGTTTTCTTGCAGACTCTTGAGCAATCTTCACTCTATCTCACTCACTACCCTTACAACAAACCCACCTAAATATAGGGTTACTAAATGCTGAATTACAAGCAAATTTGGCACGGAATAAAGCCAATTAGATGGTTGAATAAATTCAACCTTACATACTGCATAATATATCATCATCGTATAGTATCTGCATAAAGTATCTTCCAACAAAAAAAGTATTTGTCAACAAATGCAATTTCCCTAAATAATTATCATTCATTATAGAACAATATTATTAGTCTAAGGTAAAGATTGTCCCATGTAAAAACAATTTAGAGCAATATAGGTACTATGTTTAAAATTTTCATCTTTTACTTCATTCATTCTTTCTTCTTCTTCTTCTTTTATTTATTTTTTTGCACTTTCTGTACAAAAAAGAAGTAATTTCTGCCTGGAATCCATCAAATCGAAAATTTCTTAGAGAAAAAAGAAAATCAAGCTTGAAATTCAAGGCAAAGAATTGGGATTTTGGTAGAGAGGGATGAAATAACTACCACTTTAAATTTGTTTTCCTTTGCAAGTTTGAGCTATTGACCGATCAGTAGAGGAGAAAAAAATCTAATCAGAGAATTGTGTTACAGAGGGGAAAAGAAACATGGAGAAAAGAGAGAAGAGAGAAAGATCTATGGGAAAAGGAGAGACCAGAGTTAGTGACAGTGAAGGTGTGAGGAGAGAAAAAGGGAAGGGAAGAGAGAAAAAGTGAGAAATTTTACCATGAGAGAGGGAAGGAGCCAAAAAATAATGTTTCCCACAGCTACAAACAAAGATAATATTTATAGGAGATGCAACAAGTGAGAGAGAGAATATTGTTTTCCAAAATTTTTTTTTGGAAAACAACCTATAGAAAATAAGCCTTATTTTAATTAGGGTTTTCCGTTCACCAAAGATAGTTTTCCATTGACCAGTTTTTTTTTTTGTGCTAGCAAATACTGAAAAATGTGGAAAATTATCTTTACATAAGGTTTTCCAACGAAACAAACATAGCGTAACAGGATTCTCCTCTTTCAACTGGACTTTTATGTGGTTCAAAAATACACTCATTAATGAAAGTTAATTTTATTTAGAAATAGGATCATAAATGTCAAATAACAAATTTCATTTTGAATTCAAAAAGAAAAGTCCTAAAATTTAGGATATTTTTTTCTCTTTACGTTCAAAAAAAAATTATAATTAATGTTTATCTCTAAAGTTTATCCTTTTTATTTTTTTGAAAAATAAAAAAATATTTTTTTAAATTATAATATATGCAAATTATTAACTTTCACCCAAAAAAATAGAAGAGCCTCTAAGCACGCGAAATTTGTGTGCTTAGAGGTTAGTTAAGAGATAAAAGAGTTTTAACAAATATGTGGGGTCCATGGTTTTCAATTTACTTATAACTATATCATTAAAAATATTTTATGTATCCTGAAAACATCCTTTTATCCGTTTTCAAAATCATATTCTAAATTAGGAAAATAGGATACAGTTTTTTAAAAAGAGAGATGCTACGTCTACAACATTTTTACAATAAATCACAAGTGGTTAGTTGTTATTGGTTCAAATTTGAAACTAACACTAAAATTACTTTTTTATCCTAACAATAACAACTAATAACAACATGCCACTTAGGATTTGTTGTAAAAATGTTGTAAACATGTCATTTTTCTTTTGAAAATTGTATCTAGAAAATATTAGCTAAACAATAAATTCAAGTATGGGACCCACCATTTTATAAATTGCAAAAAAAAAAAAAATTATATTTAAATACTCTTACCAAACAGTCAAAATACATAGATTTGAAACTCTTCTTGAGCAATTTGATATAAAAATAGACAAAGTTAAACTGCAAAATTTTTGGACCATGGAAAGATGAAAATCATTTTTTTTTTCTTTTTTGGGACAAACAATTGTTTTTCGTAATTTGGAGAATAGCAAGATAGAAAGAAGTTTTCCCACAAGCAGTTTTGAAAATCCTGTCACTTTGAAAGGTTTTTTTTGTCTTATGATAATTACTCTTTATCAATAGGTTAACATATTAGTTGATTTTTTATATAAACAGGCTTCGAACTCTGAATCTGTTCAACAGTTGATTTTTTATATAAACAGGCTTCGAACTCTGAATCTGTTCAACTACAAGAGACTAAAAACACTTTAAATTTATTCCTGAGGTTTGGAAAGATTAGAACGAATGGATAAATTTAAAGAAAATAGAGGAAAAGTTTTTTGGAAAATGGACTAGGAATTCCTTATCACGTGAAACTGGATCTAGTAGTTCTAATCACATTTGACATGAATGAATGCCTGAGATTACTACTTTAATAAGAGCTAGTAGTAAAGGTACGACCCTGCATGCACATTCTTTAGGAACTCCTTCTGGTTCTGGTATATTAAATATTAAATTATGTTATTGCCTCTGCATGAGAATGAGCCATATTCTCGCCCAGTTCTCCGCTAATGCTCCACGTTTCACATGACTGTCATTGAAGGCTCCGAGTGTTATACACTCAACGATATTAATTAGTCTAAGCGATCCTAGCAAAGCGGGTTATCAATAATAATAATAAGCTCAATTGTCTTTTAAGGATTTCCATGCTGTCTATATTCCGAGACACCAATGCACAAAGAAATTAATGGACTATTTTTTATTTTTTAGAATCAAATAATTTTTTTTTTGAGAAATAATTACAACATGCTGTTAACCTCGCAATTCGAACCCTTTCCTCCCTAGACCCCCAAACACTTTGTACATGGTGAGAAGTCAATTCAACTATAAGGCCTTTGGCTAGAATCAAACTAATTGAATATATGCCTAATGGTGAAAAATTATCTTCATTAATTAATGTTCATTTGGTTCCACTACTTAACAATAATCAAATAGTGCTACTAGCCTACTACTACCTCAAATCACTTGCCCTGTTATATGAGGAATACACAATATGTATATACCAACATTCAGGTGGCCTAGTTGGTAAGATACCGGGTCAACAAGTCTTAATAGTTGGGTTCAAAGTCTCAAACAACTAGCTGTGTGTTAGTATTTCTTATATCCTATTTTCATCCCAAACATTCGACCTAAAAAATAAGTTTCTCACATAGACCGGAAGTATGGGGTCTCGCCCAGGAGCGAGTAAGGTACTATTATAGCCACGCCCGAGTAAGAAAACCATACTTGTCACCCCTCTTTACTCTTTTTTTTTTTTTTTTTTCAAAAAAAAAAAAAAAAAACTCAATAGACATATATTAAATAGATTACAATGTAATATAGTGTTAAGCTCGAGTTTAGTACTCTAGTGTATTAAACATGCACGCAAGTAACACATTGTTATTTTTAAACATGTGTCATCTCTAGGGCACCAAAGTACTACAAAATACAACAATTATGATAATAAGTTACATAATTATATTGAACTTTTAACTATGAATTTTTATTTACATCCATACATAGATTGAAGTATAAATTGATATGCACTATATTAATTGATGTGCACGTGACGAAGTGGCAAACTGTAATTGGTATAACATGATCACTTAGCTTAAGAAGATTGTAGATGCATAATACTAGTCTATCATGTGATTATTCATAAAATATACAAGTAATGTTTTTTTTTTTTTTTAATAAAGATAATACAACGTAATGCCACCGTACATATTATTAAGACTTGGAAGTACTTGATGCCGTGAGAGTAACATTTAATTGACTTATTTAAGACTTAAACCAATATTAAACAAGCTGTAGTTCCAAATATCCAAGACTATAAATTGACTCCAAAATCCATGATCCTCTTTCATCAACCTAGCTCACTCTCTGGTCAAAATAAGATGGCTACTAGACTCATAGTATTGTCTTGTATTTTCTTAGCCTTCTTTCAATCATCAAATGCAGCATATAACGTGGTCAGTTTTGGAGCTAGAGCAGATGGGAAAACTGACTCGACGCTACCATTTCTTAGGGCATGGGGGTCAGCATGCAACTCTGTTCGATCTGCCACTATTTACGTTCCTAGAGGGACTTTCTTGCTAAAACCAATAGTTTTTTCCGGGCCATGTAAGAGTAAAATTGTGTTTCAGGTCGCTGGCACTCTTGTTGCCCCATCAGATTATTGGAGCATTGGGAATTCTGGAAATTGGATTTTGTTCAACAAGGTCTCCTGGGTTTCAGTCAATGGTGGCATTATCGATGCAAAGGGAGCTAGCTATTGGTCTTGCCGGAGAGCTGGAAGGAGTTGCCCAACTGGATCAAGTGTATGTTATTGCTTGCTTCTTAATCCTAATAAAAGAAAAAGTGAGATTAATTAATTAGTAATACCAACTCAGTTTCTTGCTTAGTTCAATGTGGAAAATTACAACTATTGATTGCTTGAATGATAAGCTAGTATGTACTGACTTGATAGTATAGATATTAGGAAATTTTTAAAATTATTATAAAATAATTACAAATGGATGAGATGATAAATTTGATTAGTTTACTTCTTTTTTCTTTTCTTTTTTGGCTGAGGATTACTTTACTTCTCAAACCTTGAAATGAATGAACTATTATTGAAAGTAAGATTAGTTAATTATAATTTCAATTTAGTTCTTGTTTAGTTCAATATTGTAGGAAAATATGATTATTAAGTCTTGAACTGAAGTTTGAAGATATATATACCTAAAAAGACCATCATAGTTTTGAAATCCAAACTGTTCAAAAAATTGGAAAAATAAGATATTCAAGGTTTTTAAAGTCGAACTGGAGTTCATTTGAGGTTAATACATAATGAGTAATTTTATTATTTTTATTAGTGTTTGTATATTATAATTTTCCATATCTTACCAAGTCAAGCTTGTAGCCTCGTAGTTGACATGTTGGACATGTATTTCTTCCAAGAGAAGTCAAATTCTAATCTTGTTGTATTTTAAACATATTAGCAACACCATAAAGTACTAATTAAAGTATTAAATTACAAGGTTCATGACTTTTTTAAAAGTTAATAATTAGTAAAACTAATATTCATAACAATGCTCAAGAATTTCCAATTAAAATTAATGATAGTACATGTATTAATTGGCATGTTCATTTTCATGACATTGTTATATGTGTTTCATTTCTTTTTCCTGATTGATTAAATGAGTTAATTAATTGCTTTTTTATGAGGGAAAGAGTTAATTGCTTGAATGCGAAGTATTACAACTAATTCCAGTAGAACAAAGCATGTGCATCATACTGATCGATGACCTATTAAAAATTTAAAAGGTATATTAAATTTTTAATTTTTAATACAAATATTAACCATTGCCTACCTTGTTTATTCCAGTCAATATCGTTCATGTGGTCAAGCAATATCGTGGTGAATGGCTTGAAATCAATCAACAGCCAGTTAATTCATATTGCTATTTACCATTGCAACGATGTTGTTCTTCGAAACTTGAAAATTACGGCCCCCAGCACGAGCCTCAACACCGATGGCATACATGTGCAATCCTCAACTGGGATCACCATTAGTTCAAGTATGATAAAGACAGGAGATGATTGCATATCCATTGGTCAGGGCTCTAAGAACTTGTGGATTGATCATATTGCCTGTGGCCCTGGACATGGAATAAGGTAATATTGTTGAAATTTTTTGTTACATTACCAATTTAAATTTTCTTTTTGTTCATTTAATTAATTATTTAGTTGTCAATAGTCTTATTACTCAACTGACACTTCTTAGTATTTTTACGAAAATATTCAGATTTCAAATCTTTTCTCTTTATTGTAATTCAAATATATACAAGAAAGTTGTACTTTGTGATTAGGTTTTTTTCGCGCGCGTGTGTGTGTGTTAGATACCCTCAAAAAGATTCCTCTTGATCCTAATAACAATTAGCACTGCTACTTAACATTGCAAATACCCTTTTTGAGAAGGAATTTTAACTATTTGTGATATTTGGGCCCTCATAAAGAAAAACATTTCTTGGATTGAAATCAACAAGCCCAAAAGCCAATAACTGGGTTGGCCAGCCCAGTGTGTAAAACTGTTTCTATATTGGACTTTTCCTTATCTTAAAAGCCCAAATATTAGCAATACAAACCATTAAAATGCTTTTAACTTGTCCAATATCTAAATTATATGATACTCGTTAGCATCATTTCTCATTGATCATTTTTTTTTCAAATTCTCACAGCATTGGTAGCTTGGGCGATAATGTCTATGAAGATGGTGTGCAAAATGTAACAATAACAAGTTCAGTTTTCACAAGTACTCAAAATGGAGTACGAATAAAATCATGGGCCAGGCCTAGCAATGGATATGCAAGAAACATTGTTTTCAGGAACATTATCATGAGAGATGTCTATAACCCTATAATCATTGATCAAAAGTACTGTCCCGATAACAAAGGCTGTCCAAATCAGGTACCAATTACATTTGCAATAAATTTAGGGCACATTAGCCACAAGTTTTATTTTTTCAACGACTTATTATGCTAGGTACATAATAAATATAATATCAATAATAGATTAAGATGAAAGTAATGTTATTCAGATCACAACAATCCATATCAACAATTATGTGAAAAAAAAAGGGTAAAGTATATTATATCACTAGTATTACACTTATTTCTAGACAAAAGAAACTGCAATTAAATTAAGAAATCACTAGTTGCGGAACTACACGGAGGCCCGTGCAAGCCATGGCCCCCAAGCCTTTGGAAAAAGGAAATGCATTCTTTAAGCCAAGAGAGAGACATATATATATATATATATATATAAGTAAATTATAAGAAAAATAGTATCTAGCCTCCTCAATCTTTTTGGAATGTATATTATAAGCATATCTATTGACAATACCAAAAAATATTAAGGTATAATCCTCTCAAAGTATTTGTATAATGATATTAATAATGTCTCTCCAAATTTTATCCATTTCTCATTAAGCCAATTAGTTTTCAAATGTTTTGATCGCGTCTCTCTGATTTAACATTGATTTGATCCTAAAAAAATTCCCAAGATATTGTTAGCAAATTATTAAATAACGTGTTTTATATAATATTAGCATGGTTTATAAATCACTGACCACGTGATATGTGATTTGCAAAAATATATATTCTCTTATATAATTGTCTTTTACATATAAAAAATATCAAAGTAAGAATAAAAAATATAAAAGTATTACTTTAAATTATTCAAAATATAAAAGATAAAGACATAATTTTTTTTTCAAGGCTTATCTCGCACGCATACTTTAATTTATAAGTTTAGTGAATCTAAGAGGAATGGATGAAAATTGTGTGATTAAAATAGTCCTATATCAAATGATTATGACAAAAATGATTTTAAAGCGCATGAGGTGTAATTAGAAAATAGTCAAAGTTGGTAAAAATACACATTTTTTAAAATACTATACAAGGAGGTTATTTTCTAAGTATAAAAATAGACATTGTACAACAAAGAAATATGTCATACTTCAATATTAGTTGTAAAAAGGAACTTTTTGTTTTTTTTATATAGAAAAATTATCTTATAATTTTTGTAATATTCATATTTTTTTGATGTACTTTTCCCGATTAATTTTTCTAGCTCCACCACAAATTATAACATGGACTTTTCCCTCAAAATTTCGTTAGTTATAAACCATTAATATACATTATTATTTTGGCATTTCTCTCTTTTTTTTACTAGAATTCTGGCGTGAAGATTAGTCAAGTGACCTACAAAAACATAAGAGGAACATCGGCCTCGCAAGTAGCCATGAATTTTATTTGCAGTTCTAGTAAGCCATGCAATGGGATCAAATTGCAAAACATAAGGCTTACTTACAATAAAAGAGCTGCAACATCTTCCTGCACCAATGCCGCTGGGTTCAGTAACGGAGTTGTCATTCCAAGGAGTTGTTTGCAAAAGTAGTTCTTTTTTCAATGTTTTTTATGGCCTTGTTTGGATATGACTTCTCTCTGTTAATTTTTCAATAATGACTGTAAGGGGTTTATTGATCCTAATTATTCAAATTTTCAAGAAGTGGAAAAAAATTACATTGGTTTTAGCTAGTTTGACAGTAGAATTGTTTTGACATATACATGTCACCAAATAATTCAAGATCCAAAAATTCTACAACTTTGGAACAAATTGGATTTCACATTTAGTTTTGTTTTGCAGGATATAATTAATGTTTTTATAAAGAAATTTTTTATAGGAAAAAAAATAATTAATATTTTGATAACTTTTTTCATTTCTCATAAAAGTAGTGTCAAAATTTTCCTAAAATAGATTGTTAACCAATGCTCTAGGAGCACTTGTTAGCATAACTCTAATTAAATTGATCATGTTTTAGAAGAAACAAAAGAAAGAATTACTTTAGACCCTCAATACAGAAATAGAAACTTTGCCCAATTTATTTAATTAGTACAGACGAGATTCGCTCATGTAGCTCATTTTATAGCAAAAAGGTAAAAAAGTTCAACAACGTGTCATTCAAAAGAAGAAGAAGAAGGAAAAAAAAAAAAAAAAAAAAAAACCACTTGTGTCTATATATATATATATATATATATATATAAAACATATAATTCAGAATCTCGGACATAAAAATAGGCATAAATGTTAAGAACATATAGAATATATAATTCAATGGTGAGATTTTTAAAATATAAATTCTGTAATAAATTATTAAATGGTGTATATATATAATTACTTTTTATTACAAAGCAAAAGATCAATAGGTTTTTTTTTTTAATTAGTAGAGCCAAGATTCGTTCATTTCCCTTATTTCATAACAAAAAGGTAAACAAAAAACAAAAAACTTCAACAGCTGAGTGAACTCAAAAAACCACATCCATTCACTTCCTAGGCTAGTCCTTTGTGACTCTACAGTCTACTCCTAAATCATCTCACTCCTTCATTAAAAGAATTAATCCTGCAAACAAAGACTTATCCCCTGTATACTCTATTTACAAGCTAGCGATCTTCTCGTCCCAATTACTTGTCACTGTTCAGTTCATTGTGACTTTCTGCATGATGCATCACAACACTCAGAGTGCTCTTTGTATATATCACACACTCAAAGAAAGAGAGAAGGTGAATTAATATATAATTTCCACAAGATTCTTCCAAACATATCCTTGAAGGAAATCAATTTCCACAAGTTTCCTTATCTTCCTATATCCATATTCATAAGCTTTAACAAAGTCAATCTCGCGCGTATGGATTTCCCAATGGCACTTTTGCTTTATACATATTTATAATTGTCAACTTAATTTCTCTTAATAATAATTTCCATTTTATGCTTTGGTTATGTTTTTTTTTTAATTTATTTCTAATATGTACCTATTTTTTATTATAGCTTTTTTTGGGAATTTGTATATTGACTTTTTTTTATTTTAAAAATCTATATTTTGAAATATTCCAAAATAGAATAGAGGACTAATAATTTAGGATCAAATCAGTATATACTTATACTCAATGATGTTTTAAAATGAACGGTAAAATAACTTCATTATATCGTTTTTAATAATATATGTAAGTACTTCTAATTATAGTTTTTTTTTTTCAAAAAAAAAAAAAAACCTTAATTATGGCTTCATTATTAATGAACATAGAGGTTGTCTAATGATGCAAAAAAGGCTGAAAATGCATGACAAGAGCAGTAAAGTGCAGATTGGGAGATCGTCGTCCCAATTGGCACTTTGTCCTCTGGTTGGCACTTTGACTTAGAGTATCCAATGATTTTCCAATCTTTACCAGTTTCTATTTTCTTCAATTTTCCGATTAGTTTTAAGATAAATACAAGCTTAGACTTGATTTTCAGCCACTTTTTGCTGCAGGAAGAAAAACAACAGAATCAAGTTATTCTAATATTGTTTTTAAAAACATCATTGAGTATTGATATATAGTTCCTGTAGTTAAAAATGGATGAAAGCGCACTATACTCTTATATATGGATTTGAATATTAATAAGTGAAAGTTGCATGCTATAGATAGAATAAAAATAGGCTGTTTTAAATTATTTTATAAACTGGAACACATACAATACAAGTTCTTTTTGCTTAAATTATATTTTTGATAATTCTATTGTCATTCATAAGATGAACATTAATTAATATACATGGCTATTTATTGGGGCCAAAATTTTATTATAAGAGAGAGAGATCTTACCTCGAATTTGCCAAATAATAATTATAGACAAAAACATAAATGGGTCTAGGAAGAAAAAAATAAATAAACAGATCCAATACTAGATGAAATTAAAAAAAAAAAAAAAATTAATTATAAAATTGAATTGTATGTTTCTTACGCTCTTAATACACATGTCAAATTTTATGTTAATTGGATATTATTTACTATATAATCTATAAACTTGAATTTTATACATAATTTTAAATTACAAAAAACTAGCAATTTAAACAATTTATTGATGACATAGTTATTAATCTTTAACTTTTTAAAAATTTTGCAAGTATGAAAAATATAAGGAGAAAATGTAAATTCAATAGTGGATTAGTTAAAATTCATCTCCAATAAAAAGATGTTAAATAAGGTTTTACAACAAATTTTGTAGTTAAATTTTGTTCTTTTAAAATTCCTACTGTTTAGATGAGATTTAGAATCGATATTCTTGGATCACAATCCAGCTGAAAATTTCACACATAAATTGGAAAGTCCCTCATTCATACATCAAACCAAGATATTAATAAGTTCAAACTCTAAATTTCCAACTCCTCGCCAAATTCCTAGTCCGAATCCCTTGCCCAAACACATGACTAACGATATTAAAATTAACGAATATAATATATTAAAGTGGAAGTTAAGAGAAAGTCCAATAAAGAATATAAATTAGATTTTAATTGCTATCCAATTTCTAATTAAATATTATTCTAATTGTCCAATTATTTGATACCAAATGTTTCTATATTTTAATTACACTTCACCTTCGTGTTAAATATCATTCCAATTATATTTAAAATGTGCATCAAATATATATATATAAACTCAAAAAAAATTTTCCTAAGAATATATAAATTCAATTTGAATGTATTACTACACTTGTATGAACTCAATTTATGAATATTTCTTGCATTAGTAAGGGTTATAATTTTTTTTTTTTTTTTTTTGAGAAGAAGCAAGGATTATAATTTATAAACTTGTTTTTGTATTCAAATTATCACCAAGGTACACTCAAGGAGTCAAGATTGGATAACTTGGGCGTTAAAGAACACTAGCCTCTGAGCACGCGCTCACGCGCATGCTCAGAGGCTCTTCTATTTTTTGGGTAAGGATTAAATTAGAGCATTTATTATAATTTGGAATTATTATATTTTTCAATTACAAAAAAAAAACCTAGGGGTGTGATGAGTGTCATGTGTGGAGAAATAATTTTCCAATCACAATAATTTTTCATTACAAAAAAATCTAGGGGTGTGATTGAAAAATTATTTCTCCACACATGACACTCATCACACCCCTAGGTTTTTTTTTTTTTTTGTGATTGAAAAATATAATAATTCCAAATTATAATAAATGCTCTAATTTAATCCTTACCCAAAAAATAGAAGAGCCTCTGAGCACGCGCGTGAGCACGTGCTCAGAGGCTAGTTTTGGTTAATTTGGATGAGAAAATAATGTGTGTTTGTATCTTTATGTGTCTGTGTGTAAGTGTAAGAGAGAGAAGAAATGGCTTAGTGAGTTTAGAAGTTGAGAGTTGTGGAGGTGATGATTTAAAGGATTTGAATGTACATTTAATTTCTTACTTTACCGGATATAAATATAATATCAAACAAATACAAAGAGGCGTTGAAGTCTGAAAAAAAAAATATTGTTGTTTTACGTTAAAACTTTTTTAATCTCTTCTTTACTAAAGTTCCCTTAATTATCCGTAAAAAAAATACCCTTAATTACGTGGGACATCTTGATAGATGGCTAACATGTAAGAGTTAATTTAGAACATTTATTATAATTTTGGATTATTACATTTTCCAATTAAAAAAAAAAAAAAAAAAAAAAATCTAGGGGTGTGATGAAAAATTATTTCACTACACATAATACTCATCAATGGCCTACATGTTCAATATTGCTTGATCATGCACTCCATTATTTAAATAGTACCTTTTCCATGTACTATTTAAAAAAATCGCACTTTAAATTTAGACCAAAGCATTAAACTAAGTATATTCTCCTCTCTTAACTTAATCTTTAATTTACTTTTTGAAGTAAATAATACGTTATTTGGAAATGAAAAATATAATCATTTTTACTGTTTTATCTTTTTCGAAAATTCAAAGTATTTACATCTTGTACTTTTTTTTTTTTTTTTTTTAATATATATATTTATATATATATATATATATATATATATACATCTATCCATGAACTATTTTAAAAATCCTACTTTTTAGCATCTCACGTTTTCCTTTTTTTTTTTTTTTTTTTTTTTAATCTCTTCCATATTTTGGAAAAAAAAGACTCCTACAATAAAACTACTACTATAATTTCGCCTTCCATATCCTTATATTTAGGCACTAACATAATTGATTTTGAAAGAAAATAAAATGCTAAATTTTAGGGAAAAAAATTTTAAATCTAATATTCCATTCTTGTAAAGTCTCTCACGTTCTCTCTCTCTATCTATGTACTACTTTAAAAATTTCCACTTTCTATCCCACGTTAAACATCTGAAGTTTTCCTTCTTTTTTTTTTAATACCTTTTTGGTGTTGTTGATGTTGTTGTTGTTGTTTTTTTTTTTTTTTTTTTTTTTTTTTCAAATTTTATATATGACAGTTATCATTTTTTGTCATGTACTATTGCTCAAAATCGCACTTTAAATTTAGACCAAAGCATTAAACTAAGTATATACTCCTCTCTTAATTTAATCTTTAATTTACTTTTTGAAATAAATAATACGTTTTTTTTAATGAAAAATGAAATCATTTTTATTGTTTTCTCATTTTCGAAAATTCAAAGTATTTACATCTTGTACTTTGTCTTTTTTTTTAATATATATATACACACATCTATCCATTTACTATTTTAAAAATCCTACTTTTTAGAATCTCACGTTTTCCTTTTTTATTTTTTTAATCTCTTCCATATTTTGGAAAAAAAAGACTCCTACAATAAAACTACTACTATAATTTCTCCTTCCATATCCTTATATTTAGGCACTAACATAATTGATTTTGAAAAAAGAAAAAAATGCTAAATTTTAGGGAAAAAAATTTTAAATCTAATATTTCATTCTTGTAAAGTCTCTCATGTTCTCTCTCTCTCTCTATCTATGTACTATTTAAAAAATTTCCACTTTCTATCCCACGTTAAACATCTCAAGTTTTCATTTTTTTTTTTTTTTTTTTTTTTTTTTTTACGTTTTTGGTGTTGTTTTTTTTTTTTTTTTTTTTCAAATTTTATGTATGACAGTTATCATTTTTGTCTTTTCCTAAAATGTAGTTTTTAATCCTAAAATTTAGTCATTTACTACACATCCGTAACATAAGTAAATAAAACTTAAATTGGAAATTTTATGTGAAGAGATACATGTTAATTGTATACAAAATAAAGCCTAGGTTTTTTTTTTTTTTTTTTTTTTTTTTTTTTTTTTTTTTTTTTTTTTTTAATGTCGTCCATATTTTGGAAAAGAAAGACTCCTACAATATAACTACTACTATAATTTCTCCATCCATATCCTTATATTTAGGCACTAACATATCTGATTTTGAAAAAAATAAAATGCTAAATTTTAGGAAAAAAATTAAAAGTCTAATATTTCATTCTTGTAAAGTCTCTCACGTTCTTGGTGTTGTTGATGTGGGTTTTTTTTTTTTTCAAATTTTATGTATGACAGTTATCATTTTTGTCTATTCGTAAAATGTAGTATTTTTAATCCTAAAATTTAGTCATTTACTACACATCCATAACATAAGTAAATAGAAGCTTAATTTGAAAATTTTATGGCAAGAGATACATGTTAATTGTATACAAAAGAAATATAGTTTCTATTACAAAAGAAATTTTTTACAACAGTTTCTTAGATAACAACCACTTTATGTGAGGTTTAATACATATAATAATTCTTGTAAAGTCTCTCACCCGAACTTATCTAATATTCCATTCCAATGACTCCTCAATGCAATCCAAAAAGTTTGTGCGTACGTGAACCCGAGAGGGATAAAAGAATTAGGGTTAAACCAAGTATTTTTTTTAAAAAAAAAAAACTTTAATTAACCAACCAACGTTTGAAGGTATATGTTGTTAAAGATAATAGCTTAAGTTTGTTAGAGTTTGTGTTTGAAATATTTGAATTCAAATAGAAATAGAAAATTCTTCTCAAAAAAAAAAAAAAAAATAGAATAAAGCAAACATTTGAATAAGATAGTAGTTATCTGAAAATGTTGGTAGTGATAATCATCAATACCACGTATGAGTCAATAATCATAAACGTTTTTTTTTCTTTTTTTCTTTTTTTATGGTTATAATTTTTTTTAACAAAAAATTATCTACCACGTTTTTATTTTGAAAAAAAAAATCCCACTTTTGTAAAAAAAAAAAAAAACCTTAACACGTTTGAATTCCACTCCCACATTTTACTCCTAACAAATTGTTTGCATTCCACTCTCCCATGTTTTACTCCTAAGAAACTGCTTTACTATCAAATTTAAAATTTTCAACTTCTCTTTAATAACATGTACGTTGGTATTGACAATTTTTTCCTTTTTCTTGAACCCACCTGATGACCAAATGCATGTGGGCCCATAAATTTGAGATGGTAACCCTTTTTTTTTTTTTTTTTTTTGAGATGTAGACAACTTTAATTGGATAATTTAGATATACATAAAAGTTACTCAAATTTAAAAAAAAAAAAATTCATTCTAAATAAAAAAATTTAGTAGCTATTTAGTAGTGATAGATGTGTAGATGATTGTGATTAACCTTTTGATAAAGTTGGATGTATTTAGTGCAAATGCAGTTAGAAATACATAATTGTGGTTAACCTTTTGATAAAATGAAAAACCTTTTTTTTTTTTTAAGAAATAATAAAATTAAAAACCTAATAAGAGAGTGATGGACATTGTTGACCTTATTTTTTAAAAAAAAAAACTCACTATCTATTCATGAGGTGATCATGGTTATAATTTCTTAAAATGTAAACAAAGGCTATTAAAAGAGGTAAGGGAAGTCATCTTGTTTAACTGTTGGAGAATGATTTTGAATACTTCTTTTGTAGCATAAGACAACCCCTGTCTTTGGATCACAATACCTACAACATGAAATGACAATTCATTAAGAAGTACAATGGTGGAGTATATGAAGGAACCATTTATTTCAAAATTACATTTTAAAATAAAGAAGAAGGGAAAAAAAAAAAAAAAGAGTTAACATGATACATATAAGGAAAAAAAAAAGGTAGAACTTAAAGAAAGTGAATCATAAACAAGAGAAAAGAAAACAAAGAAGAACTTGCAAAAGATAGAACCTGAAAATTTGTTGAAGCTTCCGACAGTAAATATCTTTAATATGAAGAAAAAGAGAAGATGATGTAGAGCTAAACTAAATGTCTTTAATTTGAAGAATAATGAGAGAGAGAATAAACCACTGTTAAAACATGGAAAATGTGGAATCCAAACAGGGAAAGCCCCTTAAATAGTAGTATAGATAACCGCCAATTTCCAGCAACAGTTTAGACCTTAGACCAATAGTTTCGTGCCACATCAAATACACACACTACACCCGGTTGACTGCTAGAATATCGGCGAGCCTACTGCCGATTAATCTTCCGGGTTTCCTCCGCGTGTTCACGTGGCAACCACTGTGACTGCCCATTCATCTCATCCTCTACGTAAGCCACTATCTTCTAACCAAAGTCGCCATACAAATACACGTCATTGAGGTTCAGGTACATAATAGATAGACGTACAATGTTTAATTGCGTGATTTGGTATTTATATTTAATTATTACAACACATTGATTTGATTTAATTATAAGAAATATATGAAAGAATAAATAATGACATGCATGAATATTACAATATCCTAAAGTTATATAACAGAAGGAAATATGAAAATACGGAAGAAGAAAACGAATGGTTTGTTTAAACTAGTAGGAGTGACTGTCAAATATGATATATATGATTAGCCAATATGAACTCACTAAATATTCAACAATATTTTATGAATAATGAACGTATTAAATTTGGGTTATAACTAAACAAATTGAGCCTATTCCATCCATATAAAAAATTTATGACTAATTCATGTAATCGAACACAAGTCAAGCTCAAATGCATCACCAAACTAATTAGATAACATTTTGTTGCTTTATTCATGTTATTTTTAAACAAATTTGAGCTTGTTCAAGTGTTACTTGGTTAATTTATGCTTTCTTCATATATAATAAACCTCAAGAATAAAAATTGAGCTTGATGAATTAGTTAGACTAAATTCAATTATACTTGAATTTATAATTGTTGAATTATTTAGATAAAATGACTATCATTTATTAAATTATAAAATTGAGATTCACCATTGTTGTTTTATTTAAATCATTTATAATTTTATTATAAAATAAATTATTTACATAATAAAAAAAATTACAAATAATAATATATCTTATTAACTTACTATTTATAAAATTATAATCTAATCTCAAGACTATATAAATACACACATATATATATATATATGGCCAATCACCAAAATTAGAAGGTTTTGAACCCAAAAAACTCTTCCTTGAGATGCATGCATACAAATGCTTTCTGCAATATATCAGATTTGTTTTATACTCATTGTTAAAACATAACCAGAGAAATATTCACATGTACTCTTCCTTCCATTCTTTCCTGGATTCATACCTTATCACATGTCACCGTACATATCATATATACCTTCATGTACTTGATAACGTGCCAATAACACTTTTCTTTGCTTGATTTCTAAAATCAATATTAAACAAAAGTATGTTGACAAATAGAAGCATAAAAAAAATGTCATGCACTGTATTTAAATACCCCTAACTGCCAATTCCGTTTCATACCAACTACCTCTCTCAAAGATTAAAAAGTAATAATAATAGAAATGGCTAAGCTTACTTTCTCTCGTGTTTTTCTCTTCATTTTCTTCATATCCTTCTTTGTTCAATCATCAAATGCAGCCTATAATGTGATCAGTTTTGGTGCAAAGCCAGATGGGAAAACTGAGGCAACAGAAGCATTCCTCAAGGCATGGCAATCAGCTTGTAACTCAGCCATAGCCTCCACCATTTACATCCCAAAGGGAAGGTTCTTGCTAAAAGCAACTGTTTTTAGAGGGCCATGCAAGAACAGAATTACAGTTAAGATTGATGGAACACTTGTGGCTCCAACAGACTATCGTGCACTTGGGAATTCAGGGTACTGGATTTTGTTCATTAAGGTTGATAGAGTTGCAGTTTATGGTGGCACTTTGGATGCAAAGGGAGCTGGCTTTTGGGCTTGCAGGAATTCTGGAAAAAGTTGCCCAGTTGGTGCTAGGGTACGTTAATTACATAACTATAACATCCAAAAAATAGTAGAAATTATCTGTTCTGCTTTATGTTTTATCAATCGCAGAATATTGTGTCTAATTTTTATTTTTATTTTTAAATTTGATTATTGTTCTTTAAAAAAGTTACAAGATGTGATTAATTAATATAAAATGGAACACTCAAAATAAAACAACTGATTTTTATTCCGGAAAAAAGGCAAGTGTTATTTTGTCATATTTTGAAGATTTGAAAACAAGCTAATTGACTTTAAGCCCACTAATTAGTTCTGACCATTTCTTTTTTTAATATACTTTTCTCTTATAAATTATGAAATTTTGTCATTGAGATTTTTTTAAGTAAACATGTACTTGTGTGTATATATATTGAGATTACAGTCTGACTTCTCTTATCAATAGTTTTTCTGCCTCCTTCCCTAGTTGAATTGCACAAAAGTTATATTGAATTTCGAAAATTAAGTGGACTGATGAGCATATTAATGTTCTTGTATATATCAATAAATTCCTATAACTTATTTTAACAATGCAATTTGTGTGTCAATGCAGTCAATAACATTCAATTGGGCAAACAATATTGTGGTCAGTGGCTTAACGTCGATCAACAGTCAGCTTACTCACCTTGTAATCAACAGCTGCAACAATGTGGTGGTCCAAAATGTGAAGCTTATCGCTCCCGACCTAAGCCCAAACACAGATGGCATTCATGTGCAGACCTCGACCGGAGTTACAATCAAGGGAAGCACCATGCAAACTGGAGACGATTGCATATCAATCGGTCCAGGCACAAACAACTTGTTGATGAGCAACATTAAATGTGGCCCTGGTCATGGTGTAAGGTACGTAAGCAGATATATTCTTAAAATTAACCTATACAAAAATAACAATAATAACATTAGGTATGGATTTTACTACAAAATATTTACAAATTTACATTCTGTCTATGCACTCAAATCAAATAGCAATTTATTATGGCTTTTAAGTAGAGCTTGTGGTGTGCTTTTATCTTAAAATACCATTTCATCTCTCTTGAGCATGCCTTTGTTTCTCCAAAAAAAAAAAAAAAATCAAATCAAATAGAAATTTACTAATTAATTAATTATAATAAAAATTATATTTTAATATTTTTAATATCTCTAATAATAATTTCCTATTTGTTAAAAAAAAAAATGGTCAGACAATCCATCGAGCGAGGCCCAGTCTAATTATGGAGTCAGAGGCAATGCAAGCCCTGCCATAGTCATAAAATTGGGGCCTTACAGGCCCAAGATTATAAATAAATATTCGGATGAAAACTTCAACTCTTTAATAATATTTTTTTGGCTGATTAAAACAAAGATATTCATGGCAAAAGTCACCAACAACATGCATTAATTAATATCAAATTGATTATATATGTTTGTTGTGCCTATTACAGCATTGGTAGCTTGGCCAGGGAACTCAACGAAGCTGGCGTCCAAAATGTAACGTTAACGAATGCAGTATTCACTGGATCAGACAATGGATTAAGGATCAAGTCATGGGCCAGGCCCAGCAATGGGTTTGTTTGTAACATTCTTTTCCAAAACATTGTTATGAGAAATGTTGAGAACCCCATAATCATTGATCAGAATTATTGCCCTGACAACCAAGGTTGTCCTCTACAGGTAAATTATTAACCATGATCTTTTTATGATAATATAGCTGTACATTCAACAATGGAGGTCGATTATATATTTCATGCTCTTCATTAATTCTATGCTTTTCTTAATAGAGCTCGGGTGTGAAGATTAGTGAAGTGACATATAGAAATATACAAGGCACATCAGCTACAGCAGAGGCTGTGACATTTGATTGCAGTCCAAGTAGTCCTTGCAGAGGGATCAAATTGCAAGACATCAAGCTTACTTACAACACTAGGGCAACAACATCATCATGTAAGAACATTGGTGGAACAAGCAGTGGAGTACTCGTGCCAAAGAGTTGCCTATAATTAAGTTACATGTTCATGAACCATTTGTGTACATAATATAATATAATTCCATATGTGAATCAAGAAATAATGTTGGTTAAGATTAGGCTTTGTCCTTATCTTTTTAGTAATGGGTGTGTGCACACCACATGGAAGCACATATTAAAGCTTCCATTGTTGAGTACTGTCGGGTTACTTGTTAAATTTAATCCAAACGAAAAAGTGTAGCAACACTTTTTTTCTATTTTTTACTTTTTGGGTCAGTGAGAACAAATTATATCTGAATAATATATGAGGGCATGATGTTGTGATGCACATTCGACTCAAATGGCAGCGATGTAATCGATTGGTCTCTATTTTGAGTTCCCAAGACTTGGGGTTAATCAATCTGTTCATATATGGAATCTTAAAATAAAAGCTTTTAATAATTTTTTGTAGTCCCTTAGGTTCTATAATCATAAAACAAATATCAATAATTTTAAAACACAATATATTCAGAGTTAATATTAATATTATTTGTCGTAATTGTTGTATAATAAAAATGATGTTATTTTAATTATAACTTAACGTAACAAATTACAATGTCTCATCTATTAAGAGTTAGAAATAATTTACTTTGTGAAGTAAAAGTTGCATGGTATGATCAAAATATTCACAATTGCTGATTCAGAGTTGGCTTTGCTCCAATTCAACCTATATATGTGCCTCCAAGCAAAATGAAGTTGGTGTCTGATTTTCCTTGGGGCTCATAGTCGTGGGTCCTAGTTTAGGCTGGACTCCATTCTCATAAAGGGTTTTGATTGTCCAACTTTGACTAGACAACGATAGTTTCAGAGAAGAGAGAGTATAAGGTTCCTCTGACCATGAAACCTAACACATTGTATACGTGGTTAGATGACAGGGTCCCACCAGTCAATGTCCTTTCCTACTTCTCACATGCTATTGTGGACTTCTTGTCAGTGGGTTAATCGTGCATGTTAAATAAGAAACATCTTTTCATTGGGCTCATTAAGAAACTATACCCTAATAAACGATTTAAAAACTTGCTCTCTTTTTTTTTTTTTTTTTTTTTTTTTTTTTTTTTTGTGGCTATTTTGGGTTCAAATTCTGAGAACCTTTTGCTTACTTCCTTTCCAACCTTTTGGAATTGAAATTAAAGAATGGTTTACTAAGTGTTCGTTTGTCGTAATTAAATTTGTTAATTTATTTTACTATATAGTTTATTTTTATTATTTATTTTATTATTTAGTTTATTTTAATTATTATTTATGGGCTTTATTGTATTTTTTGATATTATTCATAGATCTTACTATATCTTTGTTTAACCTAATTTTTACTTTTATCTATAGTACTTTTAACAAAAAAAATTTCAATTTCAACAAACTAAACGAAACTCAAACAAACCCTAACATGGTTGACTATATGACAGCATATCCAACTTGTTATCTTTCTCAATTACTGTTGCTTTGATTTATGGTATCATATGTAACACTTCAGCAATTTAACGTCAAAGAATGAAATTTTAGCCGGCCAGACCAGTCAACAAAGGATGCACTTTGCGAAAGAAAAAAACACCCGTCTCTACTTAGCATGGTTACATGATTATAAGTCATCGTCCCCAAACAAAGTTTAGGTACATATCAACTCGTAGATTGAAAATGATAATGATAACGTCAAAAATGTAATATGAACACTCTGGCATGTAGTGTATTGATTAATATAAATAGATAATAAAAACAACAGGAAAATGTAAAAAAGTCAGCAATATTAGGCCAACGGTTAAATGAGCATGCATGATGAATGAGGCTTACATAGACATTACATATGGACATATTAAGGTATCTTGATCGACTTTGATTATTCGAGAACTAGCAAGAAGAGACAGAGAAGACAATTAACCATGACATATGGCTGCTTGTGATCTAAGATATTTTTTATTTAAACAATGTTTCTCAGAGTCCCCACACAATTACTTTTTGATTGACCTTTTGTACATTATATATTGTGCGGTATGGGTTTTCCATGGGGCCACAGAATAGATACCTTATCATCAAAGTCTGGTTGGGTGGAGTGCCTTTTAGAACATTTTTCAAGCAATGTTTTTTTTTTTTTTGTTTAAAATATATATCACTCGTATTTTGATGGGTTATCACTTATAATCATGGTAACAATAAATTGATTAAGACATTATTTGGACTCACAGTTATTTGTTTTGCGTCAGTTTATAAACTTAAGTTTTAATTTTTCAACTTTTATGTACAGTTTTTTAAATTCTTACTTTTTTTAAAAAAATATAAATATATTTTAGCACAATTTTCATAAAAACATTTCAACAAAAATTAGATAAACCCTTGAAACAAACACGCAGTTAGCTTTACTTTTTCTAACTCTAATTGATGACACAAGGATGTTTTTGTTTTATGCATCATCGTTTAGTGATTTTGTCCTCTATAGGCAACTTCTACGAAGCACCCCAACTGCCTTTTAGGGCGACTTCTTAAAATAGCGTCACTTTCTTATATCATTGGAAGTTTTGAAAGCTTCTACATACCAAATACGACAATTTTTTACACATAGATTCATAAAATATTGTGCACAATCTTCGAAAATCTCCGGGTCTACCCATAAAGAAAAAGTTTAAATGTAGCATAATATTCATATGACGAAAAACACATTTTGGTCTCTATATTTTCACACGATTTTTACTTTGGTCCCTAAATTTTATTTTTACTACTTTTAGTCCCTATTTAGAAAAACGCCTTCTGTTTTAGTCCTTTCCGTCAATGCCGTTAGGGCACCGACCTACGTGGCAAACGGAATTATTAAAATAATAATAAAAATTTTTATTTTTTCATTAAAAAATGTCAAGTCAGCATTTAAATTTAAAAAAATAATTTATTAAATTTAACTAAATAAAAAAATAAAAAACAGAAATAAAAATAAAAAATCACATTAATTAAGATTGAAGTGTGTCTTGAGTAAGAACACAAACCCAGATTTAAGTAAACAAACCCAGAAATTAAAATTCAAAAATTAAAATTTTCAAAATCACCATTTTCTCAACCTAGCAAAATCATCAAATCCTAAAACTCCAAACTACCAAATCAATCCAAAAATACATCACAACTAATCCAAACAAAAAAATCTCAAACTCGGAAAAACCCATCAACCAAACCACAAATGAATCAAGCATTAGTCAGATCGGAACTCGGAAAAACTCAAACTCGGAAAAACTCACCAATAAATCACAAACCAAACCACAAATGAAGAACCAAACCACGAAGCAAGCCACAAACCAAACCCAGATCGGAACCACCAACCACCACCACCCCGACCCAAATTCAATTAAAGGAGTGGAACCCGACGGAGGATGACCCATGAACAATCAGACCCACCCTTCAATCCACGCTCACGATTGCTTCAATCCACACCCCAAACCAAAAACCCACACTCCGACCCACGACTCCTTCGATCCACGCAGACCCACGAAGAGAGAACAAAGAACAGAGAACAGAGGGAGACCATCAGACCACATCGGATGCATGACTATCGGACCACCATTGCCGAACCAAAACCATCGTCGGACCAGAACCATCGCCGGATCACATCCATCGGGAGAGAGAAGAGAGAGAGGAAAGAGGAGAGAAGCGAGTTCAGAGAGAGAGTTGTGAGAATTAAAAACTTTTTTTATTCAAATAGAGAGAGTAATGGATCCGGAAAGAACAAATAAAAAGAAGTATAAAATAAGAGTGGGAGTGTTGTGCTGGTTTTATTTTAATTATTTGGGTTTGTGTTTTGTGTTTGTTTTCATGTTTAATTCCTTATTCAGGTTTAATTTGATGTTTTTATTTTTTGGGTTTGTGATTTTTGGATTTTAATTTTGTGTTCTTAGATCCGAGTTTGTGTTCTTGTTGTTCTTGCTCAAGACACACTTCAATCTTAATTAATGTGATTTTTTATTTTTATTTCTGTTTTTTATTTAGTTAAATTTAATAATTTTTTTTTTAAATTTAAATGTTGACTTGGCATTTTTTAATGACAAAATAAAATTTATTATTATTATTTTAATAATTCCGTTTGCCACGTAGGTCAATGCCCTAACGGCATCGACAGAAAGGACTAAAACAGAAGGCGTTTTTCTAAACAGGGACTAAAAGCGGTAAAAATAAAATTTAGGGATCAAAGTGGGAATCGTGTGAAAATGTAGGAACCAAAATGTGCTTTTCGCCTATTCATATAAAAAATTATTTATTGCAGCATAATTTTGGATTAAGATAATTAATCCACGTGGATATCCTATTTCGGAAGAAAGATTGTGCATGAAACTATGAAAGCACCTCAATGATTTAATTTTCAATCATTTTGAGGTATCTAATTCAAATTATTGATACTTTATTTAGAACATGAGAGAATAACTCAATTAGAAAAAGATCATTTAGGTCACATTATCATTCTAAGTCATATTATAGTTCGATTACCAAATTGATTATGATTACCAAATTGATTATAAAATTTGAGTAGGGAAAAACCCAACCAAGTAAAAGTACGTACCACAAAATAACCTATACAAACTACAAAGAGGAATCTTAATTAAGGATATGTTTTTTTTTTTTTTTATGAGTTAATTTTTTGAGAATCTTTTTATGAGTTAATTAAGGATAGTTATGAGACTACTTTCACTTTCATCGTATTAATTCTTATTATTAAGAACTTTTTAATTTAAGTATCGGAGATATTAGGCCAGTACTACACCAATATCCCTCACTTTTATCCTTTTTTGGCAATCATTTTGCGTTATTCGATCCCTTAATTAAGTAATACGACCAATTAAAAACCAAGGCCTGAGCACCAAGTCTAGAGAGATTGTTACTCCCCATTATGGGAAGTAAAATTTACATGTACTTATAATTATGGATATGATGGGGGCAGTTATATCCACCATTAAGGAAAATTAAAGCCACAGTGAATAATGACTAAAAGTAAAGAATTACCATACAAAAGAACCTACATGAAGGGAAATCATGATAAAAAACAAGTATGAAACTACTTTAATTAGATTAATTATTTCTATTGATAACTTTTTAACTAGAAGTTGGAGCTATTTGACCAATACCAAATCTGTGGCTCCGTAGTCTTTTCTTGCATGAGTGTGTGGATGATAAAAGCTCAAGGTCATTTTGGTAATGCACACACCAAGGATGGTAATACCGTTACCACCACCAAATTTTTTTCCCTGGCAACAAATGTGATATAACTTGTCTCTTAGCGGGGTTCCCAACTAGCTAGGAAGAGTGCTCAGACTGTCTAGGCAAGTATAGCTTGCACTTATAATCCGCTACATCTCCGATAGCTTCTCCAATTTTTTGTACTATTTGGAGAATACATAGTAACGTTTATCTTTTACTTACTTACTCTTTCAAATACATTTTTCAACTGATTCTTTATTCCATTATCTATTTCATTTAAATATTATTTCTTCATTTATTCTTCATTCTTTTTTTATTATCATTTATTCTTTTTATATTCATTCTCAACAATTATATTTTTCAATGAAAAGTGTTATATTCACAACATTTTTCGCAATACTTTCACAAGAATCACATCCAAATCTTATGTGAAAAATTGTTACTAGTTCTAATTTGAACTAATCATTGATGTACGACACCGAGCTTCCAAGGCCCATATTGTCCTTGGGCCCGGACCCATCTAGGCCCCGGGCCCAAGCCCATACCGGCCTTGGATGCAGGCCCAGCAGAAAATTCCAGTTACCTTATGCCCTTCTTGAAACGCCTTAGAGTAAAAACAAGTTTTGGGTATTAAGTTCCCAGAGTTGATCTGGTTGATCCTTCCGGAAGAGCGCATGAGTCATATCCGGAAGGACATGATATGCACGGAACGTGAGTTGCCGAACATGATCGGTGAAAATGGAACCAAGTTCCAAGATCATAAATGCTTTGCACCGCCCTTTCACCTAAACAACCACTTTAACCAAATAATACCGGACCTTGATAGCACTAACGGTGATTGTAATCATGATCTCCCCACTAACCTTGACTATAAATAGAAGAAAGTTGGGAGAAGAAGGGGTTCAGAAAAATCGAGAGAAAATAGTGAAGGAGAAAGTATTTCAACCGAGTGTTGCTTTGAGTCTCTCTGCCGAGAATGACCCATTGTAGGAAATCCTTAAACCCACTACAAATAAATTGTGAGCCCAAGTGATCTAAGGCCCAGAATTCTTGTACTTGGTTCTTACAATTGGCGCCCACCGTGGGGCCATCCTACGAAGTCGTGGTTCGAGTGAGACTCAAGCAAAGAAGATGTCCGAGGAGCGTTCGGGAGGGCACGTTCCGAGCAATTCCGCAGGATCTTCTCGGGGATCGACGTGGAGGGAGCGAAGGCGAAGCGGCTGGAGGATAGGGCGCATTCAAGAGGAGAGGAAAGGTCCGGATTGGGAGAAGGATCGCCCGCACACACCGGGACGATTTCAAACGTCTCAAAGACATCGGCAACATGATGATAGAGACCGAGCCGGAGCGGTTGCGCAGATTGGTAATGGACTTGAGTGGAGGCAAGGGGTCGGCGCCACGAAAGGAACCACAACCCCAACCCAGGAGGAACCGTGGCGAGGAAGGTTCCGGCCGATCTGTTACACAACAACACCGAGACCGATCCCGTTCTCAAGAGTCACGTCGTCACTCCGGGATACTCGTCGAGAGACGGACCGTTCGGTCGAATGGATATGATAACCAAGGGTCAAAGTCGCCAGAGGAGCGGCAAAGACCACAACATCGCGATGGACGCCATGAGCAGGGGGCCTTGCGGATGGCGGCCGGTCTCCATTCTCTCGATGAGATTGAACGGGCACCCATGCCGAGAAGCGATTCACGCGTCCACCATTCAATTCCTATGAGGGAAGGACGGACCCCGTGGAGCATGTCGGTCATTACATCCACATGATGTCGTTGCATGCGCACAACGATGCATTGATGTGTAAAGTATTCCCCTCTAGTCTCGGCTCTACCGCACCGAGATGGTTCAATGGGTTGCGGAAAGGTTCTATACACAGCTTCGCCGAGCTGATTCGGGAGTTCGACAAACAGAGTTCGTAACATGCGGCCGAGTGCAACAACCGGTCGACACGTTGCTTTCCATGAAAATGAGGGTCGGGAAACCCTTCGAGTTATGCCACCGACATCGGGAACTCTACAATGAGATTGGTGGGGGAAACGAGAAAATTGCGGCTAGCATCTTCGAGGATGGGGCTCCCGAGGATTCTCGAACTACGGAGTCGCCGACAAAAAGACCCCGGAGGATATGAGGCAACCGATGAGACGCATAGAGGAGTACAAACGCCCGGAGGATGACCCGGCTGCAGCGGGGAAAGCCCCTTTTACGGGGAGATCTCGGCAAAGCATCTTGCCGCCGAAGCCGAAAAGGGACTTCAGAATGCAGGAACCAGAGGTGCAGATCGAAGGGGTTAATGTGTTGTTTAAAGAACCCGTGCACAAGATATTGGAACGGATAAGGAACGAGCCATTCTTCGGATGGCCGAACAAAATGGGGGCGACCCATCTCGGAGGAACCAAAGCCTATCTGCACTTATCACAGAGACAAGGGGCACACCACCGAGCAAGCGGTGTAGGGTATTGAAAGATCATCTCGGGCGATTAGTGAAGGCGGGGCACCGAAAGAGTTTGTAGCAGATTCCACCGACCGGGAAACCGAGCGGGCGCCCCACGAGAAGAAGGAATCCCCTTCCGCCACCCGGTGGGGGTAATCAACGTCATTCATGCCGCACCGAGAGGGGCAAAGCAGCGGCAAGGATGGTGATGACATGGCTTTGCGCGGAGGGAGAATCATCCAAGAAGCGAAAGAGAGTTGGACGGCTAGACATCTCGTTCGGAGAAGATGATTTCGAAGGAACCATCCAACCTCACGACGACGCTTTGGTGGTGACAGCCCCGGATAGGCGGATTCCTGGTGAAGAGGGTGATGATTGATCAGGGTAAGCGGGGTCGACGTCATGTACCCGGACCTCTTCGAAGGGCTCGGGTTGAAAACCCAGGATTTGGCGAAGTATAACACGCCATTGGTCTCGTTTGACGGGAGAATTGTGATTCCCGAGGGGCAAATCTCACTCCCGGTGGACATGGAGGGCAAGGAAGTTGTAGTTACGTTCATAGTAGTCCGATCATTCGCACCTTACACCGCAATCCTGGGGAGGCCGTGGATTCACGCCATGGGGGCTGTTCCGTCCACCCTTCACGTGAAAGTAAAATTTCCTACTGAGTACGGAGTTGTAGAGGTAAGGGGGAATCGCGGTGGCGAAGCAATGCCTCGTAGCCGTGATCCAGTGGGAGAAGGAACAGCTCGGCCAAGCCGAGCACGCCGAGAAAGAGACCGCATAGCAATTACGAGATACCCCAGGAAAATGGGGCGGACGTTGCCGAGGAGGTGTTGAAGGTAAGAATTCTCCCGATAGTGCCAAATACTTCCGGATAGGTACAAGCATGAATGACCGGGAAAGGGTAGAGATGTTGTTGTTCTGTTTGCGGAACATAGATGTCTTCGCGTGGAACCCGTATGAAGTGCCGGCGTAGACCCCGAGTTCATTGTTCACAAACTCAATGTGGACCCATCATTTCCTCCAAAAGCAGAAGCCGAGAAGAGCATCAAAGGAGCACGTCGATGCAAAGAAACTGGAGGTCCAATGACTCGACTCGATCAAGGAAGCCGGGGTCATAAAAGAAATATTCTTCCCGATATGGCTAGCAAACACCGTCGTAGTGAAGAAGAAGAGCGGTAAATGGAGAGTTTGCGTGGACTTCACCGATTTAAACAGAGCGTGTCCCAAGGATCCGTCCCGATGCCCAAGATTGATCACCGGTGGTGGATGCCACGACGGGCACCCGAGAATGAGTTTCTGGACGCCTTCCAAGGCTACCACCAGATTGCATTAGCACCCGAGGACCGAGAGAAGACAGCATTTATATCCCCGAACGCAAACTATCACTACGAGGTCATGCCGTTTGGATTGAAGAATCTTTGGGGCCACCTACCCGTATGATGACAAGGATGTTCCGGGAAAAAATTGGTTGCACGGTTGAAGTTTATATCGACGACATGGTAGTAAAAAGCGAGAAAAGAGTCATTTGCAGATAATCGAAGACCTTCGGGAGTATTCGAGATACTACGACGACACAGGCTGCGCCTCAATGCCGAAAAAGTGCACTTTCGGAGTGGGGGTGGCAAGTTCTCGGGTTATCTCGATCTCCACTCGGGAATAGAGGCTAACCCCGACCAAATAGAGGCAATCAATCGCCTAAAACCACCGAGCAACCCTAAGGAGGTGCAGGTGCTCACCGGAATGTTGGCCACCCTGAACCGATTCATCTTCAAGTTTGCCGATCGCCGCCGGCCATTCTATCAACTTCTCAAGAAATGGAAGGGGTTTCGGTGGGACGAGAGCTGCGACGAAGCTTTTCGAGAACTAAAGGAGTATTTGGCAAAGGCGCCGAGGTTGTGACCCGGAGACCGGGAGGATCTGTTTATGTACCTTGCAGTCACCAATCATGCCGTAAGTCTTTGTATTACTAAGGGACCGGGAGTGCAAATACCGGTGTATTACGTAAGCAAGACCTTGGTCGATGCCGAGACAAGGTACTCGCCTCTTGAAAAGTTGGTTTTGGCCTTGGTACACGCCACGAGGAAGTTACCACACTACTTCCAGGCACACACAAGAGTGTTCGTCCTCACCGAGTATCCATTGCAATCACTGTTGAAGAGATCCGATTTCACAGACGGATTGCTAAATGGGGGACTCGGTTGGGATCGTTGACATAAGATACCGACCTAGAAGCTCGGTGAAAGGGCGATTCTCGCCGATTTCATCGCGGAATTTACACCTAAGAATGAAGGCCAGGTAATCTCAGAGTGCGGAGATTCGCCCGTGGAGGTTATTTGTGGACGGCGCATCAAATGCTATGGGGGCCGGGGCTGGTATTGTCATAATCACCCCGAAGGTATGCGATGGAACATTCCTTGATTGGGGTTCAAAGCCTCGAACAACAACGGCCGAATATGAGGCCCTATTGGCCGGACTAAGGGCGATATTGCATCCGGGCGCCGAGGGACGTGGAAATCTACTCGGACTCTCGGCTGGTTGTTTATCGAGATCACCGGGGACTTGAGGCTCGGGATCCCCCGAATGAAAGCTTATCCGAATACGACAAAGCAAATTATCGGTCAGTTTGGAACGGTAAAGATATCCCCAGGTAGCCCGGTCGCAAAACAAGCATGTCGACTCTTTTGCCACGTTAGCCTCATCGGCTCACCGAGGACACCCCGAGGCTTATCACGATTGAACTTGTAAGGGAACCAAGCATCGTGTGAAGACCGCCCCGACCGGGCCGGAGTAGAGGTTGCGCGGTGGTGGTGGCGGACCATCTTTGGATGAACCCGATCATAGACTTTCTTTCCGAAGATAAAGTTCCAGAGGATGAGGCCGAGGCCAATAAGATTCGACGAATGGCCCCAGTGTAATGGTTGTCTTCGGATCGAAAGTTGTCTGAGAAGGTCCTTCGCAGCCCTTACCTCTTGTGCCTGCATCCTGAAAAAGTCAAGGAGCTTCTAACCGAGCTGCATGAAGGAGTATGCGGCGGGCACGCCTGGGGACGATCTTTAGCACACAGAGCAATGACACAGGGGTTTTGGTGGCCACAGATGCAAAAGGACGCCGCAGAATACGTTCGGAGTTGCGAACAATGTCAAAAGCACGCCCCAATGATCCATCACCGGCCGGACATCTAAATCTGTCGAGCCGTGGCCATTTGCACAATGGGGGCTTGACATCCTCGGGCCATTCCCCGAGCAACGGGAACCGCCGTTTTGTACTTGGTGGCCGTGGACTACTTCACAAAGTGGGTCAAGTCAAGCCTTGGCCAATATCCGGATCTTGACGTGAAAAAGTTTGTGTGGAAAAACATAGTTACAAGGTTTGGGGTGCCGAATTCACTAGTGATGCATAAACAAGACTCTGATTCGACAAAGAACGCTTTTCGGACCTTTTACAATGAGCTCGGCATCAAGAACAAGTATTCAACCCCGGCATACCCCCGCAGCAACGCCAAGTCAAGCAAATAAACAAGACTATTTTGAACGGGCTCAAGAGAAGGTTGGATGGAGCGAAAGGAAGGTGGGCGTAAGAATTACCCAGTGTTTTGTGGGCCTACCGCACGACCCCCAGGAGATCCACGGGGAAACCCCATTTTCTCCGGCATACGGAGCGAAGCGATGATACCAACCGAGGTGAGCTTATGCGAAGGCACGGGTCGTCGGGTTTGACCCCGTCTGAAACGCCCGACCTTATGATGGAGCATTGGATTGGCTAGAAGAATGCGGGGAGGCCGCGACCGCACGTCTTGCCGAGTATCGCCAGAAGTCGGCGCAAAGGTACAACCGAAATGTAAGGACCAGGGAATTGATCTTCGGGAATTAGTGTTAAGAAGGGTAGTGGGAACATGCGGGACGTGGCTACGGGGAAGCTTGCTCGAGTTGGGAGGGACCATACAGAGTCACGGCCGTCGCAGGCGGGGGCTTACTACTTGGAGGACCGGACGAGAGGCCGCTCCCGACCATGGAACGCTAACAACCCTGAAGAAATTCTACGCGTAACCATCAATGTAAGCCAAAACTTGTATTCTATGAAGATTAAGAGTATGATGAACTTTTTGTCTTTCTTTGTTTTTGACCTCGTAGTGCGCACCAAGAGAATCGCCACAGAACCTAAGGGCGAAGCGACTCTCGGCTCGATCAATATCGCCGAAAGCGTGTGAAAACCTTACGAACAAAATCCTAAGGGCGTAAACCCGACTCTCGGCTCGATCAATATCGCCGAGCGGTGAAAACCTTACGAACAAAATCCTAAGGGCGAAACCCGACCCTCGGCTCGATTAATATCGCCGAAGCGGTGAAAACCTCACGAATAAATCCTAAGGACAAAAACCCGACCCTCGGCTCGATCAATATCGCCGAGCAGGTGAAAACCTCACGAATAAATCCTAAGGACAGAAACCCGACTCTCGGCTCGATCAATATCACCGAGCAGGTGAAAACCTTACGAATGAATCCTAAGGACAGAAACCCGACTCTCGGCTCGATCAATATCGCCGAAAGCGGTGAAAACCTTACGAACAAAATCCTAAGGGCGAAGCGACGACTTCTGCTCGATCAATATCGCCGAAAGGTGTGAAAACCCGACGAATAAATCTTAAGGCAGTGAACTCGACCCTCGGCTCAGTCAAAATCACCAAGCATGTGTGAACCTTGCAATTAAATCTATGAAGACAAAAACTTGATTCTCGGTTAAAATCAAATATCAGGACAAACGGAAACTTTGCAAACAAATGCTCGAAGGACGGAAACTCAATTCTCGGTTAAACCAAAACCCGATAAAAACCTAACCCTTTTTACAAAAACTAAGTCCAAATAGCGCTCTCAAAACTACCCACAGCGCCGCGCAACAATGAGTTCTCGGGGTACCATTCTATTAAGCGGCCATAGCACTCGGTATAATTCAAGCAAGACACAAACGGATATAATTTCATTCAACAAATTGAAACAGGAAAAGAAAACGGACTACCAATTAAACAAGTAAAAACAATTGTTCAATCACCACATCCCGGTGACATGGGCAAATAAAACCAATAAATTAAAGCAACGGTTCAATCACCACATCCCGGTGACATAGGCAAATAAAAATAAAATAAAAATAAGCTAAAATAAAATCAACTAGGAGGTTGAGTCGATGGTGGCACTTCCTGCTGGACGAGCGGGGAGAAAGGCTGGGCCTCGTCAAGAAGTTCTTTGCACAAGAGGTATGCTCGTGGCCTCCAGTTCTTCGGGCTTGGCATGAGAGTCGATTTGCTCAACCAACTCCCTCATACTTGGCCGTCTCCTCCTCATCAAGAAGCCAAGGGGCGTCTGGCAAAGGTGCGGGGTTCGGAAATGGAATCTGGTGGGGTCCTCGGTGGCGAGTCTTCGAGGAACTCCCATTGCCTCGAAGAGTAGCAAACCACCCGGCCTCGAAACCCGTATGCCGAGCCCGAGTCACCACCGGCTCTGCAGAGTTCTCGGCGTCGGCGAAGCCTACGTCATACCACTTTTGCTCATGGCCGCCAAGCTCGCCCGAGATCGGCTATCTCGTCAAGCATGGGAAGTGTTGAGGCCGAGGGCTTGGCTAGTTTGAGTTCCGTCTCATTTTGCCTCGGCCGGGAGGTCTCAGACACCTTTTTTCGGCCGATGCTCGGAACTTCTCCGCGGGCAAAGAGCCTTCTTCTTCGGCAGCCTCAACAATCTTCAACAATCTTTTTTCCTTAGCCGTTTTTTTCTGCTGCCTCCGCGCCCCCTTCTCGCTCATTCTCCTCATCAAGCTCCGTGCTCGGGCAGCCACGATATGAGCCAGTTGAGTGGCCTAGCAAACACGGGGGTTAACAAAGAAACCAAAGGAAATCTATATATATACGAAAGTAAAGAGATAAGAGAATTACCGCAATGGCGTGCCACTCTAACCGGCGCCCCACAGATTCCTCGGACCCATCCTCGAAAGCATGCATGTCCTCGGGGAGTTGGAGAGCTCCAGCCAAAGTCCTGGCGATACGACCGCCCTCGCCCTTATCCCACATCCGAACGGAGGCGGTAGAGGGCAATGGCTTACCGTCCAAAAGGAACTTAGGCTCCCACGCCGGGAGCCACTTGGGAGGAAGACGCGCCCCCGTGTGCCGCTTCGGTTGGCGGCTCGCGGATAACGATTCCACCGGTTGGACGGGAGGAGTTCGAACTACGGCATCCCCGGCCCGTGGAAGGTCGCTCGGTTACTTTGCTTCTTACGGGCCCGTCCCGGACTGCGGAGGGGGAGGAGGTTGAGACGCTAGACCCCGACCTTGAGTAGGCGGGGGCGGGTTGGTCGGCCGGGCACTAGGTACGAACTTGTCAAGGGTCTTTACTCTCCTTGCCACCATTCTTGCACCGGGCTGGATTGCTTCAGCTAGCAAGTTAGCCGCTTCTATCACTTCTTTGTTGAGGCTCGGCGGGTGGATCCTCGGGATAGGGCTGCTCTTGGGCTTGATCCCCTTGTTGAATGGCTTCGTGAGCTCTCTCTCTAAGGCGCGAGAGACCCGTTCCGCGGAATCGTCTCTCACGGGGAGCTAGTTCGTCCGCGGCGGTGAACCGTCGACCAAATTCCCTCGCCTCCCGGTTGTAAGCTTCCGGCGGCAAGAAATTCACGCACGGGGACGTCTATGTACGATAGCAGGGGGTCATCAACTATCAACGCCCGCTTGAAAGGCTGCCAAGTAGAGTAAACCGGTTCCACGCCGAGGATCGGGTGTGAGGCCGGAGTTGCCCGTCCCAATGCACGTAGATCTCGAAGCGGAGAACGAAGTTTAAGTCCCCGGTATGGACGGCTCCGAGGTCCTGAGTAAACACTTTGCCGTCCGCAAAAGAACAGGTGACGCATTAGCTTTTAACAATATAAAAATAAAAATAAAAATAAAAATAAAATTTTTTTTTACTCAAAACAATTATAAGAAGGGGATGGTACGAACCCACTTCACGCCGTGTGAAGGAATAGAGCCTAAAACTACAAGAATGAACTCAAAGAAACAAAACTCAAGGAACAGGAAAGGGAAGAAAGACTTACTTTGGGTGCTAAGGAAGAAAAGAACGCTGAGCGAGCAAGCACACAGAAATGTGGTCGGCAGAGAGTAGGCACTAAAGATCAGAGGCGAAGGAAAAATGGAATGATGTGTGGAGAAGGACTATTTATAGAGCCAAAAGAAATGGGGGAAGAAGAAACACTTAATCAAGCAATAAATGGGCACTGACCCTACGAGCGACCCAACGAATGCCAAGCGTAAGCGGTTGCGTGCGCTTCGGTTCCACGAACCGTCAGGCAACAATGATGATTGCACTGGCGCGCTAAACGGCGCGTCTTTTGAGATGAGTATTAATGAGAAGTGACAAATTAAGTCCCCAGGCTAGAGGATTCTCGGGATCAAAAGGCCCCTGGCGGCTCCTTGATTCTCCTCGGCAACCGAGTATGAATCAAAGGGGGCTATTGTACGGCACCGAGCTTCCAAGGCCCATCTTGTCCTTGGGCCTGGACCCATCTAGGCCCCGGGCCCAAGCCCATACCGGCCTTGGATGCAGGCCAATGAGAAAATTCCGTTACCTTATGCCCTTCTTAAAAGCGCCTTAGAGTAAAAACAAGTTTTGGGTATTAAGTTCCCGAGTTGACCGGTTGATCCTTCCCGGAAGAGCGCATGAGTCATATCCGGGAAGGACATGATATGCACGGGAACGTGAGTTGCCGAACATGATCGGTGAAAATGGAACCAAGTTCCAAGATCATAAATGCTGCACCGCCCTTTCACCTAAACAACCACTTTAACCAAATAATACTGGACCTTGAGTAGCACTAACGGTGATTGTAATCATGATCTCCCCACTAACCTTGACTATAAATAGAAGAAAGTTGGGAGAAGAAGGGGTTCAGAAAAATCGAGAGAAAATAGTGAAGGAGAAAGTATTTCAACCGAGTGTTGCTTTGAGTCTCTCTGCCGAGAACGACCCATTGTAGGAAATCCTTAAACCCACTACAAATAAATTGTGAGCCCAAGTGATCTAAGGCCCAGAATTCTTGTACTTGGTTCTTACAATTTGAAATTATATTTTTACTCAACAATATTAGTTAATAACAATATATTATTTAAAATTTATTGTGAAAAATATTGTGGTAGAATTTCTAAATTGTCATTTCTTTTATTTATATTATTTTTCCTTTCTTTCTTTCTATCATCCATACGTTTCTTTTTTTTTTTTTTTTTTCTTTTTCTCTTGATTTTTCTCCACCACATAGGTATACCCATATATCCCTATCCTCTCCCTTTTTGTTATTCTCTACTTTCCACTTTCCAGAACCTCCCTCTCTCTTTCTTTCTCCAGCTCTCTTTCTCAACTTTTTTTTTCCCCATTTTCTACTTGATTTCAACACATTATCCAACTTTCTCATGGAGAAAAAGGTAGAGAGAGAAAGAACAGATGGGTTAGATGGCTTCGCTCCGCCGCGCCTTCCGCTTCGCCGCCACCGCTCATCTTCCACCCCATCGACGCTTATCGTCCTCCCCACCACCAGGTCGGGTCGGATCGGCTTGTTCTTTCTTTTTCTTTTTCTTTTTTTTCATATTTTCTTGTTTCTGATTCAACTTTATTTTAAGAATTGGATTTTGTTTTGTGTTTTGTGTTTAGATTATGTGAAAAACAAAGAGAATGAGAGAAAAAAAAAAAAAAAAAAAACAAAGGAGAGAGAAAGAATTGATATAATAGTAGCTGGGATAATTTTTTAAGTAGAAAAATTGATTTGGAGTTGCTATAGTGTTCTCTAAATGAAGAGAAGTACGGTAGCAACTTCAAATTTTTTTTTGGAGAATCTGTGTGTTTAGAGAACTGGTTGAAGTGTGAACAGTAGCATTTCATCTACTAAATATAGAGATACAGTGACTGTTGGAGATGCTCTTACCACCACCAAGTTTGCTTAGGTCATGATGATCTCCAAGATCGACACATGCCCAAGGGGTATAAATACCGTCTTATTCATTAAGAGGTACGCTTTTACCATTTAAATCCAAAAACTGAATTTTAAGGTTTGTTTGGATACTATTTATTACTGAAAATTGAAAATTGAAAATATTATAACAAAATAATTTTTAAATGTGTGAATAATACTGTGGGACCCAGTTTTAAAGTTGTTTTTCTTAAAAAAAAATAATAATAAAAGTAATTGCGGGTCCCGTGAACAGTGATGTGAACCCACCAAAAAACGCTAAACACTGGACGCACAAGACGCTATCCAAACATACACTTAATTGAATATATATTCAATTCTCAGTAACTTCAGTTTTGGAGTGCTTACTACCAATACCATTGAGTGCAACACTGTCCTCCGTTTTTGTGCGGAAATCGGGCAATTCAAACTTCAAACTTAGTGTGCGTTTGGCTACCAATTAAAAAGTTAGTTTATTTTACTATTCAGTTTATTTTTGCTACTATTTATGGGCTCCATTGTACTTTTTAGTACTATTTCAACTAACTTTTACTCTTATTTACATTACTTTTAACAAAAAAATTTCAGTTTCAAAAAAAAATAAGTGGATCCCAAACAGACCCTTAGGGCCACCAATTTCCACTTTCATTTACCATATTACTCCTCACCTTAATTATTGACTACCTCTAATTCTGAAATTCCATAGGGAAGATTTTACCAAAGATCTAAATGCTACAAAAGCTATCCGAGAGATCCATCATGCATGTTATTAAAAATCATGCATGATACTCCAGCTTTCAAATTGTCCAATTGTAGAAGACCCAAAAAAAAATGTCGATTTGGAATTTTAAGTTTTAACTACCAGCAGGATCATGATATAATTTGAAGTCATAGAAGAAATTCATTACGTAACTCAACACATTTCCATTTAAAAGCCGCACATGGAGATCATTTTCTCCCCATTCCATTTCATAATTGGTTTTGCATAATTGACGCCTTTTTTTTTGAATTTTTTTTTTCTATTCACATCGAAAGAAGTCTCAGTAATTTTTTTTCCAAGACGGATTTGACTTTCTAGTTGGTCTATGATTAATAAAAAAAATGTTTCAAGCATCTTTGTCATTAATTTAAAAACTTGGATTTGACATGGGTTCCAGTTAACTCAATTGAAAAAAAATTTAATTATTGAATTAGTGATCTGGGGTTCAATTTTCGCTTATACTAAAAATCGATTAATGTCTTGGTCTAATAATACAAAATACATCATTAAAAGCTGACATAATAGATTAAAACTTTATGAAAAAATAAAAATAGAATAAACTTTGGATTTGATTGATGCACTATTTTGCACAAGGTGGATGGATTTCAAGGTTCCAATCGGACTGTAGAAAGGGAATTTACAGGTTTAGGAAATTGGTTCACGATCTAAAACTTTAAATTATTAAAAGGTAATTAATATTTAATTCAACTAAGGCAGCAAGAAAATGTTGAGGTCCACCAAATCCCTGAATGGAAACAAATTTAATTATAGCTACCCCCAATTGAGATTTCCGAAGCTTTATCCATGTTATTGCTACAGGATAAGCCTCCAAAACTGGATGCAATTCAAATTCAAGGTCCAACCTTCAATGACAGAGGACTCCACTCCCTTGAGTAGCGTAAAAGGGGCCCAAGGAAAGGTATACACACTTTTCCCTGCAAGCACCTACCTATCCAATATATACTAAATCATTTGCTCAATGATAAGAGCACGCGTATCAGTCTATGTATAATAGTGTAACGGCTAAATTTTGTACATTCAACTTTAATAATCTTTCACAATAATGTTTAACTATTTATGTTCTAGCTATAATAATCATGTAAATGTACATGATTATTGTTCATATGCATATCAATGTTTTATTCATTTATCTTGCTTTTTCTCTTTCTTTCTCTTTCTCTCTCTCCCCCTCTATTGAAATGGTAAAAATTAAATGAAGAACAATGAATATTATATTCATTGAAATAAAATATAGAATCTAATATGGGTATTTCTGAAAAGTAATTGCGTAAAAAAAAAAAGTTTTTATTGAAATTTTTGCATGAAGTGATCGAATACTCTTAGGCAGTAAAGAGTGGCCTGGTAGTACATCTCTGATGGTCCTATAATTTCTTTCATTCACTTTTTGTAGATAATTTGTGGACGAGGCCACAACATTGACCAACTCCATATAATAATAATAATAATAATAATAATAATAATAATAATAATAAGGTGATAAATCAATTCTAGAAAAAAAATATATAGAAATTAATATTGGAAAAATTCTTATGTTCTATTTTTTCCCCTATTGGGATGAGAGTTTTTTTTTTATGGTTGTATTTTTTGTTGGATTCTATAGCAATTATTAAGAACTTTTTAAAGAAAATTTTGACACAATTTTTATGAAAATATAAAAAGTCATCAAAAATTTTTATTTTTTCATATCTAGAATTTAAAAATATTTCTTAAACTAATGTCCTTAAAGTTTCTATTAATTTTTTCTTTTTCTTTTTTTGTTTTCCATCATTATCGTAAGCAGATCCAGTGAACACAATAGGAGACGTATAATGGTTGATCTAAGGTCAATAATGATGATGATTGTTTGGCTTATGTCTCTCTCAAGTTGTATCATTATTGCATGGGCCAGTATGGCCCCCATGAAAGCCTCTGAGACAACTTTTTTTTTTTTTTTTTTTTTTTTGAGACAATTTAGTTGGTTGTGAATCCTATTGACTTTGTGATTACTTAACGTAATTAATTTTCTGGGACAAAAACGTTGAAAGAGATTTTTTTTTTTTTTGGGCATGTATCTTGTCTTAATAAAAGTAATAGCTCTAGTTATAAAATAATAATGCTTCCTTCTTGTAATAAATTTTCAAGCAAAAAATTCAATGAGGATGTCTGTACCAACCATATAAGGCATATACCCTACAAATCAAACCATCTTATTGCCCTAAAAACAACACTCTTAATGCCTCTTAATGCATAACAAGGTTATATTTAATTATTTATTAACATAATGTATACATAAATATAATCTTTGTTTTTAATTTTCAATAACGGGTCCGGCTATATTTAATTATTTATTAATATTATGTATACATAAATAAAATCTTAGTTTTTAATTTTTAGTAATGGATCGGTTAAAGTATACATTAATCATCCATTTTAGAAAATTTTTTATGAGAAATTGAAAAGTTGTAAAAAAAAAAAATTAGTCATCATTTTTTCATTTTCTCATAAAAAATTTCTAAAATGATTTGCTAATGTCTTACATTAGTAAAACCCTTCAAAAATATGTATTTTAAGAAGGAAATCACATTTCACAAAGTGAACCTTATCCGTTACATAAAGTTATCTATACTTAAATATGTTTGGCAGCTAATACCGGTAGATCAGTTGTTGAGACTTAAAATTGGGTTGACTTAAAACAAATATATATATATATATATATATATATATATGTATTGTCTCAAGTTCAATCTATTTGGTATAACAATATACAAAATATGGATGAATATATGCATAATATTATTAAAAGAAATTACTCAAGTATTATAATTAAGTGGTCTTACTCAATTCTCATAATAAAAAGAATCTAGATTTGGAACAAAAGGAGAGGTTATAAATATACGTTTTAGTATCACAAACACAAGGTCACACTTCCCCCTACCATTCTCACCTTGCCATTTTAACCAGTGTGGATAGAAGTTGTCATTCCAATTATACCTTAGTTCTTCTAATCAACCCTACAAAAGGGTTATTTTTCTTAATGATTAATTGTACAAACAAGAATGAATTGTTCAATCACAAAATTCACAACACAAACTATTATTTTGACAATGGTCGGTGAAGATAGATTATTTGTTGGATTCCACCATGTCATGTCCTCTGTTAATTGTGCTTATGTTCCCTTTCGCTTTGTCTTCGTGCCTGCCACTGTGGGATACCCCACCATTGCCCATTTTTGCTATACGACAATGGCGGCCGAATAATATCTCTAAAAATATAGATTTAAAAGTAATTCTTGCGAAAAAAAAGAGTATAATTTAGTACAACAATAATTAAAAAGAATATAATACTTTTTTATGGGATTGTATGGAAATATTTATCAAACTTATTAAATAAAACTTTCACACACACATATATATATATATATATATATATTGGTAAAGTCCCACATTTGATACTAATAAGAAGAATGAATGGAAATCTTCATGTCCTGTTTGGTTCTTAGAAAATGAGAATATATTTTAGTTTGTATTATATTTATAAACTTAGTTAAAATTTGTAAATTGCGCTGTGCAACTAAATAAAGTCCTTTTTTATTAGTTTTTAATAAAATGTTAGAAGTAATTAGAGTCCTTTGAATCTCCTGTTTGGTTCTTAGAGAATAGGCATATATTTTAGTTTGTATTATATTTATAGGGTTTTAGCTTACTTTCAGTAATTTTTTAACTGGAATATATTTTTGTTTTAATGAGAAATTACCACAACATTCACTAACTAAATAAAAAATGAAAATTAAAACTATTATCTGTCATTGTATATTTAAAACAAAATGACATATTCAATTAAGAAAGTATTGGAGGTAAGCTAAATCTCAACCCTAGTAATTGTTTACCAAATCTAAAAGCAATAAAAGCAATGAATAATCTCTTTATTGGAAAAGACACTCCAGGGGATCAAATAAGTTAGTAGAAATTCGCTAGAAAAAATAGTTACAACAACAGACAATTTCTTTATACAACTAGACTCTCTATTATAATCATAGCAAACACTATGCTTGCCTACGACCATAGTGACCACAAATCCTATGGGATTTTATGGAAAACTAGGTTAAACAGATAACATAACAAGGCATAATATTGTTCATGCAATTTTTCATTCAAATGAGTGTTAAGCGCGATGGTCTCGTGAACATTTTGATAGAATTTTGCTTGAACAAAAGTTTTGTTCAAGTAAAATTGTTTCTTGACATGACTTTAATACAAATCAAACTTAATTAACTTACAATAGTTTTGTTTCTACACAACAATTTAACCAACAATCTAAACTCAAACAAGATTGTAATATGTGACATAAAAACATAAAATTCTATATCCTATAAGTTGTTAGGATTGAAATTTATGGTTTGATTGTATAGCTGGATTTGAGGTCAACTGGGCCTCCAAGGAAGGAAAGAGAGAGAGAATTTATAGAGAATTGGAGAGATAGAGAGAAATTGAAATGAGTTCATTCTTATTGCCCCTCAATACAACAGTAATGCCCTTTTTTTATACTTTCCTCAATCAATCCTACTCTATCTAATAACCAACTACCATAACCACCTACAATTGGTAGATATCTGCACTAACTGCTAGTAACTAATTTCTAGCTTGCATCAGCAATACAATACAATTTATGATCCTAACATAAGTAGTGTGCAAAACATAACACTAATATTTTTATATGTATTTTTTTAATTATTTATAGCAACTTCTTTTTAATTAATAATTTGTAATCCCTAAGGGTGTGTGGGGTCCTTTTTAATTAATAACATTTTAAAGGAAGATATTTTACTTACAAAATAATTTTTATAAAATTTAAAAGGCATATGTAAAATAAATTTTAATTTTCTGTAAGCATTTTTCAATTAAAAAATATTTTTATAGTAATTTTCTTCAATAATTTGTAAGTTATGCTATTTGAAACAAGTTTCTTATTTAAGGACAAAAGGTCAATTAATTGGAAAACCAAGTTGAAAACTTTATGTGATTGGAGCAATCATCACCTATAAGCTTTTCCAATAAACCAATAAATGCAATTATTATAAGTTAAAAAAAGAAGAAGAAGAAATAGAATATTAATAATAAAAAAAAAAAAAAAGAAAGAAAAAAATCTAAAGAATATATATATATATATATATATATATATATAGCATTATTCTCTTTTAGACTTTTTAACTTTATTAATAATCAATAGTTTTGTAAGAGTTTCTCCCTTGTTTCAATTTTTTTTTTTGTTTTATCTTTTGGTTGATTTTTATAAGTTTGGTTTAAGGAGATAATGACCTCTGTTCTAAAAGACAATAATCCAGATGCATAGATTGTACTTTATACCATTTCTTAAATTAAATCAAGAAAGAAATTTCATAAAGTATTAAATTTATAAATTAACTAAAATTAAAAAAATAAAGTAAAATAAACCACCATTGTCTTTGTCTTTATTTTTTTGGTGTTGCCTCCTCTATCTTCAGTTACTTACAAGATAAAGTAGCTTTTTTAAAAAAAAAATGTGGCAGTATGTGCATGCTTTCAGCAATTACTAGAGAATCATACATATAATACATTTTTTAATTGCTATTTGGTGTGCTTGCTCTACAGAGTAAAACTCTCAGTTTCACTTTCTGGGTTTCCCAGGAAAAACATCAGGTTTTGAGTTCCTGATCTGTTCAATTTCTTATAACTTGTGGAAATCAGTTTCTGGGTTTTCACTTTTCAGATTCACTGGAAGTCCCAACTGGGTGTTCTTTCTCAACATTAAAAAAAGCATCTTTTAGAGCTCAAATTGCAGTTTCTAGCGTTTCTAACCATTGGGGCTGCTATCTATTTTCTTTGAGTACCAGCTTCTGAAGAATAAACGTTTTGATTCCTAAAAAAATGGGTGATTTCTAGTTTGAATGGTAAAGTTGGAATCTTTAAATTCAAAGTTGTGGATGGGTCTATAGAACCTGAGAATCAGAGTTCCAAGCTTTGGTTGGTGAGTCATTGTTGAAAGAGAAATGATATCCCAAATACAAGAAACTGGGTCTCTCTGAGTTTTACAGGTAAGTTTTTGAGTGTGATCATGGAGAAACAGAGCAGCTTTAAGGGAGCTACAATGGAGAAACAAAGCAGTTTTAAAGGAGCTACTATGGAGAAACAACAGAGTTTTAAAGGGGTCATGGAAAAACAACAGAGTTTTAAAGGGGTTATGGAAAAACAGCAGAGTTTCAGAGGGGTTATGGAGAAACAGAAGAGTTTTAGAGGATTTATGGAGAAGCAGAAGAGCTTTCGGATAGTGATGGAAAAGCAGCTGAGTTTCATGGGTGGTGAGAGGAAGAGAGGCAAGGATTCACCAGGGAAAAGAGGTGACTTGCCCTTTCATTTGGCTGCTAGGGCAGGGAACTTGAGTAGAGTTAGAGAGTTTCTTCAGAATTGTGATCCTAATGAGGCAAAGGAATTGTTGGGAAAGCAGAACCAGGAGGGGGAGACACCCCTTTATGCTGCTGCAGAGAATGGATATGCTTCGGTTGTGGGGGAGATGTTGAAATATTCGGACTTGCAAACTGCATATATCCCTGCTAGGAACGGCTTTGATCCATTACATATTGCAGCAAAGCAGGGTCATCTTGGTAAGAATATCATCTGATTGCCTGTCTGGTTATAAGATAATCCTCATTATTGTTACTTTTTATTCACAATTTTATAAGTAATATGTTGTGGGTTCGAGTCTGGGAATTTGCCTCTTCCAAACCCGCGGAAGTAGCAGCTTTGTGCACTAGATATGACCTTTTAATGTTATATGTAATTTGTTGATTGCAACTTTCTTGATTTAGATAAAAATCTTGATGTTTCATAATAGCTTAACCATTTAGGCCAACCAGTAGGTATTAGTCAGGTAGAACTGACATGGTTATTAAATTCTACATGCATGTGTCTACGAAATTGGTTTTTTAAAGTTTTTTCACACCAATTTGCAGGAAATATGCTAGCTCTTCTTATTTACTTCATGTCATGTCATTCAAATTCATCATGGCCGGGCCTCATCGAAAAAGGAAGGGAACTTGCTTTTTCCACCAAAATAGACAGTCTTTGTTCATTATCCCATCTTCATTCTTCAGTTTCCTTATTTGCTTGATTGGCTTTTGGATGCCCTTAAAAATGTTATTTGCAACATTTATCTTTCCATAGCAGGTTGATTACTACTCCATCCGGGGTGGAGTTGTCAAAAAACAGAATTTTGAACCTTGTAATGATTCAAGTAGTTATAACAGAAAAGAAAAAAAAAAATTGTAGAAGCTTGATGATCAAAATAAATGATATCATTTGTTGAAAAAAAAACCTTCTTAATTTTACCTTCTATGCTTATTTTAAGTGTGATGAAAATACAGATTCTTTCCTTAGTCATGACTATATATATATATTTAAGTGAAAAAGAGTACTGGAAATATGTTCTCTATTTCTGTGGTATCTCAATGATTGTATGATTCTGTAACTCTTAATCAAGATGAAGAGCGGACATGCTCTAAACTGTACATTTTTCACTTTTGTACTTTCTGATTTTGAATCGATTAGGATCTGATCAATTGTAGGTTAGAGATATAGTTTGGTAAAAGGCTTCTCTCTCTCTCTCTCTGTGAATATGAACCTTTTTCTTATCATGCCACTTAATTGCCAATTATGCAGTAAGCTCTTTCTGTCTGTGTGTGTGTTTTCTTTTCTCTGTTCTGTTTCTGGGGGAAGGGATGGCAAAGAAAGCAGCAAACCATATGCGTGTTCTGTTTTGCTAGGTAATCTATATGTGCATAAGTGCATTCATTTTAAGCTAAGTTGTTTAGAACTCTTACTTACATTACTGTTTTCTGAAGTTGTAAAACATGGCATCACCAGTCTTTTTTTCCCCCTCCCTTTTTAGAGGATTTCATGGAATGTATGAAACCATAGGGCAATCATGTGCAAGCTTGTGTGCAATTTTATGTGTATGTGTGTTACTGTCTTTCTTTATTGATTGCTTCAGGCTGTCAATAAGACTTCACAATATAAAATAGTTAACTTCAATACTTGATAATTAAATCTATATTTCTCTTGCAGATTATAATTGTTGTTATGTTTGTAGATTAATTTTATGGGTAGAAATGCTAAATATATTTTGGGAAATACCAATGGTAATATCTTATTTATAGTCATGGAGGTTTTTATTTTCTCTTTTTATTCTGACAAAGGGAATGATAAAAATTCTTGCAGAGGTGTTGAAGGAACTTTTGCATGTATTCCCCAACTTGGCCATGACTACAGATCTAACCAATTCAACTGCCTTACACACAGCTGCTACTCAGGGGCACATTGACATAGTTAACCTTCTTTTAGAAACAGACTCCAACCTTGTTAAGATAGCCAAGAATAATGGTAAGACTGTTCTTCATTCAGCAGCCAGGATGGGGCACTTGGAGGTTGTGAAGTCCCTACTTAACAAAGACCCAAGCACTGTTTTTAGGACTGATAAAAAAGGACAGGCTGCATTGCACATGGCTGTGAAAGGGCACAACGAGGAGATTCTGCAGGAGTTGATAAAACCTGACCTGTCGGTTTTGAGTTTGGAGGATAATAAGGGAAATACAGCATTGCATGTGGCCACGAAGAAGGGCCGCATTGAGGTTCTTCCTCATTTCTTTATCTTTCAACTTTTTTCTTTTTTAATTTTATATAAATCCATGAAGTGAATTATGCTTTACAAATTATGTCTATGCTCTTATTACTTAAATAAATTAATAATTATATCAACTAGTTGATATTTTCCTTTTCCTTTAAAAGAAAAAAAAATCTAAGAGTTCTTTTAACAAGAATATGTTATTCTAAGATAGGCTTCATTTGTCATTCAATATTAGAGTTCAACAGTTTTTACTTTTTCCGGCTAGTAATTTAAGTTTATCACATTGATTCTCACATACTCGTCATTGACATCATACATACACATCACCAATTTTACGTTTGGAACGTGGACATCGCACGTGAAATTATGGATGTCGTATGTATAGAGTGTAAATCAACAAGTGTGTGAGAACAGTTTCCCTTCTATTAAACTCCCCCAATCAGTTTGGGAAATGTTCCAACCTATGAGACGCATTGAATGGCCAAATTCTGTAAAAGTCTAGAACTGCAATTCTTTTTATTTGATTTTGGAGTACCAAATCTATATTGCATTTATAAAAGGGGATTTTTCAGTCAAGTGGATAGTTATGAGTGGATAAACCATCTTGTTAACTGAATAACAAACTAAACTCAAGCTTAGATGTTAAAATTGGTTGTTTAGTTCAGCAATAACAGCTTTTCAGTGATTGGGAATTTTCTTCAATCTAAAAAGCCCAGTTCAAGATTGATTAGATTGATATTGCTATTGCTATTGCTATTGCTCACTCCCGGGGGATCAGGAGTAAGGGTATAATGTTTGGTTCAGTGTCTTGAGGCTCTAAACTTGGCCAACAATATGAACTGAACTTCTTCAATTTGAACAATTAGCAAATTGTGTTTTTTGATTGAGTTATATGTTGGGTTGTCTATGTCTCCTTTAGCCTATAGTGTTGACCAAAATAATTAAACCTGCAATTTTGACACCTAATGCCCATCATTCATAACCAAAATTTCTTTCCCCATCATTTTTATTTTTTATTTTTAAAAAAGGAAGAACAAGAAGAAAGAAAACAATAGGGGGAGAGTCCTTTTTCTTCTGCTTCTTTCACTTAGGTTACTTAAAAGGATGACTTAATAATTTATAGTTGGTGTTGTTTCTGGGTATGAGATGTTGCCATGTTCTAACTTATTTGTGGTCAGTATGTTTGACACCGTCAATATAAAATGTGTTTTTGACATTGGCTTGGATAATACCATATTTCTTCTTACATCGCTTTTAGATATTCATGTAATATATAGCTTATAATATTGTCTGGTTAGTACAAAACATGCTAATGTAAATTACATTTCCTGATTCTTGGGAGTCGCCATGGAAAGGTCCTTGTCAGTAGCAGAATTTTAGTAAGAAGATCATAGGACTTGATTGAGTGAGGAGGAAATATCTTTCACAATCCTAATAGAAGGGCAGAAGATGAAAACATAAAATATTGGACATATCCTAAACTTCTTTTTAACTTTTATTTAAATCATTTTTAAAATGTTGGGTTTTTACAGTTATTGAAATTTTCCTTTGTGCCATTGCAGAATGTACGTTGTTTGTTATCAGTTGAGGGTATTAACATCAATGCAATGAACAAGGCTGGAGAGACCCCCCTCGACATTGCAGAAAAATATGGAACTCCTGAACTTGTCTCTGTTTTAAGGGAAGCAGGGGCCGCCAATTCTAAAGACCTAGGAAAACCTCCAAGTGCAGCAAAGCAACTTAAGCAGACCGTCAGTGACATAAAACATGATGTCCAGTCACAACTCCAACAGACCCGTCAAACTGGCGCAAGGGTCCAGAAAATTGCAAAGAGGCTAAAGAAGCTTCATATTAGTGGCCTCAACAATGCTATAAACTCTGCAACTGTTGTTGCTGTTCTCATTGCTACTGTTGCTTTTGCAGCCATTTTCACTGTACCTGGCCAGTATGTTCAGGAAAAACAAGATGGAACTTCACTTGGACAGGCCCATATAGCTCAAAAAGCTTCTTTCCTAATTTTCTTTGTGTTTGATAGCCTGGCATTGTTCATTTCCCTAGCTGTTGTTGTCGTCCAAACATCTGTGGTTGTAATAGAACCGAAGGCGAAGAGGCAGCTTGTGTTTGTGATTAACAAGCTTATGTGGCTAGCTTGTCTCTTCATTTCTGCTGCCTTCATTTCTCTGACATATTTGGTGGTAGGCTCGAATGCCCAGTGGCTTGCTGTGTGTACTACAGTATTAGGTGCTACAATCATGCTCACTACTATTGGTTCCATGTGTTATTGTGTCATTATACATAGAATGGAGGATAAACAATTGAGGAGCCTAAGGAAAGCTGAGAGTCAACCTCGTTCTTTCACCAATTCTATGGCATCAGAGCCTGAGATTTTGAACCATGAATATAAGAGAATGTATGCACTCTGAGTTGAGGTTTTGGCATCAGCAACCAAGAAAATAAGGCATTAAGGTTGTTCAAGTCATCTTTTCTTGCTTTGCACCTTCACAAGAAACCTTCATTTAAAGGGGTACCACGATTTCCTTCCCCTGCTGGGTCGTCTTTGGTATTGACATTGCCATAAATCTAGATAAGTTTTCAAATTTTATCCTAGAGATCAGTGTAGAATTTGTTAGAAGCTCAGGAGCAGGATAAGGTGCCAACTATTGATGTCTATGCAAATATATGCTTGAGTTTATATATAATCCTACTATGTGCAAATGCTGTAGTGGCTTATGATGTTTATAATCTGTTCGGAATTGCTTTTCTCTAAGGTGTTTCTATTCTCTTCCAAATTTGTTATTGATTTTATTGCCATGTGACTGTGGCATGGAGCATTAAAAATGATTAGCTTACAGTGTCTGACAGCAATTTTGAGGAAGAATAACATCCAAGTGACCATGGCATGATACACAGAATGGGTTTTCAGTTATAGAAGTACTTTTTAATATGTACCTTTTATGGCTTTGGCTCCTATTTATTGTTTGCAGTAATAGACATTTGAGTGTGGATTTGTAAACCCGTTAGATTACTTGATAAGTTTGACCATAAATTCCCAAAGAAAGAAAGGATGCAAATGTCATCAATTGAAAACATTGGTTTAAGTTGCAGACGTGCAGACCTTTCAGGATTAACAGCTAGGACTAGGCCACCTGCTAAGTTTTTTTTTTTTTGACTAATTTATTTATTTATATTTCTTATAAATAGTTTAACACATTTTCTTTATGCTTTAATCCTAGCTTGATTTAAGGGAGTTGACGTAATTTTGATTACGTACCAAAACAATCTGATTTTGATTCATTGTTGACTCTGAATTTCCTGATTTCTGTATCAATTTGTATAGCAAATTTGACTAAAAAAGGATAAAGTCTAGCTACAGCTCCACTTAATATCAATATCTTTTTATTGAATATGAGTTTTGAAAAATTCACAATTGAATTATATTTTCTTTTTATATTTTTAATGTTTGGAAAAAAAAAAGTTATATCATCATTCATATGTTTAAATTTTAAGTTTTTGTAGTCTAAAATTATGCATAAAAATAAGTTTATGGATTAAATAGTACATAACATCTGTTTGACACAAAATTTGATATGCGTGTTAAAAACGTAAAAATGTAAAAAACATGTAATTCAATAGTTAGATTTTTAAAATATGTAACAATTTTAATTTTTTTTTTTTTAGTGGAAATTGGAGCCAAGTTTTGTCCAATTTTAAATCAATCATTTTTAATAAATACTATTGTTGCTTCTCTTAATGTCACTTTTACACAGGTTCATAACTAATACCACATTTACTAGTACCATTTTTAATAAGGATAGTGAACTCTATGTCACTACATTTATTATTCTTACTGTAATTTGAAACATATTTCTGGAACTAAGAAATGGCCATAAGAGAAAAAGGATTGCTCCAGCCTTGGATCTCTTTACTCAGCTGTTACACATAAAAACCAAATTATGAATAAAGCAAGTAAATCACTAGCAAAACGAGTCACAGTGGCTCTACTCTTAAGTAGTCCGTATCTGTTTTACAAAGAAAATTGGCACCCGTGGAGGCTAAGAAAACATCTGTAAGAGTTAGAAACTGAAGCAGCTCAATTTTGCTGCTTGTTACATTTTCCTTTCTGTCGTTTTGAACAACCCATTTGTCCAAAATTACAATGTGCATTTTACTAAAAAGAACGAAGTTAAATAGTTGGAAGTGTATGAACTGATGCATTAATATAATAGATGATAAAACAAATTGTGACTGTTGTAAGATGACTGTATTGGCAACCAGGCTCCACAAAGTATTTACATCAAGATTTTCCAGTCAAAGCACTTGCCCTGGTGATGCATCTATATCTGCCATAAACTATTAGTCTTTGTTTCTAGCTTCATGGGGGTTTTGCTTCTAGCTTCTTGGGTGGTTTTTGCTTGGGGTTTTGCTTTTAGCTTCTTGGGGGGTTTTCATATGTTGGGAGTCATCAATTGCATCTGTCAAAGTACTTAGTTGCCGGAGATCAGACCGATGAATTAAGCCTCCTTGGTACTTTCTAGAATGGTTGGATTTTGAGTCGATGCGGATTGTCTTGCCTGAGTAGCAATGACGGACACGGACTCTGTGATTATAGCTATGGGTTGAGCAACTGCCACACACATTTATGACCAAGAACACTTCCTTGTCTCGAGTGTCTTCACTCCACCAATTTTGTGGGATGCCATCAACATACTCTTCTAGGGTGTGAAAGTCCTTGTGACTTACTGAGACCTCCACAAATTCTTCAGGGTTAATTATGCCGGCTGCTGGTGTGACCTAATTTGAACACAATACAAGAACAAACAATAAATCAGGATTAAGGCAAAAATCCACCTTGTGGCAATTATCAATGTTGTTAAACTAAATAAAGCCACTTATTTTCATCATAAACGGGAGAAGTATGACATTTTTCATAGTACAGTCATACTTCTACACAGTAAACAAAATAAATAAATACATAAAAATAAAAACTGATGAAAATAAGCTCATCCTAATGTAGAGTAGAATACATCTATTTAGTATTTGTGCATTTTAAGCTACTGCTAACAGGAAGTGTGATAGCAGGTATGCTATTCTGACCATTCTTGTATTGATGAACATTATGTACAAGTTCTATGTGATCATTTGCGTACATGCATGCACACAGATATCCCTAAAACAGATATAAAGGTTAAATTAAAATATGTATTATATTTATTTATGACATTGCACATGACACAAGATATTTGTGATAAATTGCAGATATTTGGGCTTCGATCATGGGATATTGCTAAAGGTGATTTGCTCCTAGAAACTGATATATAGAAGTAATTCAAAATTTTATAGGGTGTCTAAGTAGGGGGAAAAAAAGATAAAAAGTTTATGTAAACAAAAGGCAGAACACAATACCTCAAGCCATCTTGGAAGGCCAAAGCCTCCTTTTGGGCGAAGTTCAGGTGTTTCTCCATCTTCCTTTACAGTTGACTGACCTTCACACATGATTTTATATATAACCGTATCCTTGGCATATTTGTTGGTGATTCTCACAATGGTTGATTCCTGGTTTTGAAGAACTATGTTGTTGGTGCTCACTGTGGTTTCTGGAATATAACTTAATCCTTCAAGAATGGACCTGATTTTCTCATTGGATCTGTAAATTCTTCCGAACTCCCGTCTCCTTACTGATTTATCACCATGAGCAATTCTCACATTGAATATACACCGGACAGGTTTGTGATCACTGTCAGTCACATCCATGCATGCCTCATACCTGTCAAAAATGAAGACCAAGTTTTACTAACAAACAAACCATGAAGATGACAGCAATCTTTCCTAATAACACAACATACTGTAAAATTGATGACACCACAGGGCACTCTAAACTGGAATTGGTCGCTGAAGTGGCACGATTGTCACGATATATTATCCGGTCACACCAGGCAGGAATACGCTTCTTCTCACCAGAATCATACCCTGGAAAGATAGTGAAAGTCATCAAAGTCGTGCTACCAAGAAACCAATGAAAACAGAAAAAACACAATCAAAGTAAATGTCAATCCACTTCCTCTTCTAATCGATTCAAATGTTAATGCTATAAATCAAATAGCTCATATAGTAAATGCTGAAATTCTTACATACAAGTGTTACTAATGTGTACCTGCTAAACCTGCTTGGTGCTTTTCAAACTTGTATGTTGGAGGGAATCTTATGAGTGCCTCCCGCATTCCTTGGAAAACTTTCCCAGATTGCATCTCTGCCCTGAGCTGATCTTTTTCTCTGAGCCAATCAAAGCATCTTTGCGAAACAAAGTCCCTCGCCTCATCATAAGATATACCGAAAAGACGGTAATTAAAGTCACCAAGAAATACAACCATATCCGCTTCAGATAACTCAGGCTTTGGTTCTTCAGTGTTGCCACCTGCAGCAGCCTGTCAAAGCAGCAAATCCTTGCAACTGTTAGCCAATGAAAGTAGAAGAAGAAACAAGAAACCAAATCAACCAAAATAAAAACTTACATTTGCAGCTCGAAGCACCTGGGCAGAAGTTGTGACACCAGCTGCAACAGAGAGGGCAAACGAAAAGCCAGAAGAATAAAGCAGCCAAAATAAATATGTGGAGAAGACAAGAGAGCAAAACAAAAACAGGTATGGCACCATACCAGCTGCATTGTTAAGTAGATTTGATGACCGGCTGAAGACCATATTTCGATATATGTGATCAAAATCTGCATTGCGGCGATTGACAGCTTCCAGATGTGCAGCCAAGTGACAGTTCACAAAGCAAACTATCCGATCATATACTCTGATTCTCAAACCTACACCTCCCTGTTTGAACAGTTGTAGCCAAGTTAACGTTATAAACTGAAGAAGTCAGGAAAAAAAAAAATTCATACAATAAACAGTGCCATTAACTGAAAGAATGGTTTTGGACAGGAACTTGATTTCTGTAAAACCAAAATGTCAATACAAGATTACGCATTTTTACTCTCATTGAGATCAAGGGCGTTTAGATAAGTAAAGGAGAACAAAGTAACATAAAAGATCCCCCCAATTAAAAGATTACTTAACAAAAATTATTTCCATGCAACAATGAAGAGGTTATTCACAGACAAAATAACTTTATATTGAACTTCAGATAACATGATGATCATGACCATGAAGTAAGTACTTTCCAACATTTCAAAGATATACAAACCTTGTTACCGATTGCACGACCAAAGCCACATGGAACTGCTCCAGCATCAATGTCCCCTACAAATGGTCTAAGATCCTTTTTCACCCTAATTGAAGAATATCAAGGTATTATATAAGAAATGACAAAATTATAGAAGGGTAGATACTCTAAGGACATCAATAGGGACAAGTTAGGATGCCGCATTGAAGAAAAGGAAAGATAAAATGCAAAGTTAACAGGTAATTACAGGATAAATCTCAAATACATTTCCATATAATTGCTTACCAGAGGGATATAAGCAAGCCTGCTAGCTGCCTAGAACCCATACGCTCAAAAGTTCCTGATTCATCTAAGGCCTTTCCTATTGTGTCCAACCACCATTGTCCAACAGAACTCCCTTCAAGTCCTACCTACATTTGAAAGGGAAGAGGTATATAAATAAATAGATACCCTGACATACACACGAGAGAGAGAGAGAGAGAGAGAGAGAGAGAGAGAGCAGGACAGGGATAATTGGACTTCATGCTAGTGATACAATGTACTTTTACACGTGGAAGAAAATCATGGATAATCACAAACATCATATTGCACAAACAGGGCTTCTTTTTTCAGGATGCAAAAATTTTGCTTACAATTTCCCCAGCTTGCATTTGTAAGAAAATTAGGAAAATAACCTAATGCTGAAATGATCTTACATATCATTGTTGCAGAGTAATAGCACAAACAAAAGAAGTTTTGAAATCGTCTCATAGATTTCAAGAACAATTTTTCTTTTTCTGATTAGCAAATACTACTTACTCATACAAGATTGAACCCATGACTCCTCTTCAACTTCCTGTTTAAGGGAATAAGATGCCATGTGATCTAAATGACCATTTGGCATACTTCAAGTACAATTTGTATTTCAACTTTATACTAAAAGAAAGAGATTATTTGTAAAGCATTTTTTACTAGAAATTTGTATTCTGTTTGTATATAAAAAGTCAAATAGGACTGAAGTAACCACAATCAAGTTGTGAGCAACATCAATTAGGGAAATAAATATGATCTTACAGTTTCTTTTGCTGCTGACATTGCAAGAAAACCCGCACCCATCTCAACTTCTTGCAACCCAACAACAACAATGCCAACATCTGATATAGCCGAACCCAACCATGACATAAGTGAATCATGAGAGGCTCTTCCTTGACCAACATTCCACGTCCCAACTAAGATTCTGACATGGTCTCGTTTCGTATATTTTAGTTCTTTTCCACCCAATTCTGATCGTATTACACTGTCAAGAGGCCCTGGAGATGTAATGTGCCACCCACGTATACCTCCATGAGTAGCTAAGCTAAAAACATAACCAGCCCCAACTGCCAATTTTATGACAGGACTATTATGAGCAACCCATCCTGCAACTAGATTTCCCTCAAGATCCAATACTTGTACAACACCACTCACATAGCCTACATATATTCGTGCCCCGTAAGTGCAAAAGCATTGGACAGCACAAGGATGGAAATTAAATTCTTGCATTCGATTTCCATTCCCATCCCACTGCACAAGCAAGCCATTTGTACATCCACTCCAAATCATTCCATCAGCAGCTAGCACTAGTGCTTCTGTTCTCTTGACATCTTCTACAAACGCACTTGTCCCTTTGGTTGCAACACGACGAACAGCATCTGCAGCTCCCATTATAGCATTGCGTGATCGTTGCAAAAAGCTAGTACCCTGTGATTTCTCCTTTTTCGATGGGGAAACAAATTTTACCTTCATCTCATCTTCTACAGCTTGATCATGCTGTACTGCTGACATGTCAACTCTATTCTCCATCTGACCATCTACATTAAACACTTTTAGAAGCTCCCTTGTGCGAGCATCCCTGTGAAAAGTGAAAACACCAATTCTTAATATACCTAAGAGATGTAATTTGTGATATTATAAAGAATTTCTTCACAAGCAATGAGGCACTTTGAAATGATATCTCTTCTCTGAAAATTCACAACTTTGAAATAGTAAAGCTCAGCCTCTTTTTTCTTTGGCAATGTAAGCATCTTATTGGAAACTTTTAGTGTTTAAAGATTTAATTATCAAGCACACAGCAACCCTGTACATAAATATACTAATATGAAAGAGTAGTTTACCAAAGTGAGAAGGACACAGGCCCAGCACTCCAAACTTTAGCTCGAACAGTATCAGATAACAAACACTTTATATCTTGAGAAGATATACTACAAACACCATTAACAGAGACTTGGCTCCTTAAGTCCACAAATGACCTCTCCACCAGTAAAGCAGCCATGTGCCTTTCCTCTGCTTTTAGAGAAAGAGATTTTTCAATGGATTCCCATGGCCAGATCTTAATAATACCACCTTCAGCTCCAGACCACAGATCACCTGCATCAAAGGAACATGAATAGTTATCTCTATTAGCACTCAAACATCGCCAAGATTATGTCATAGAATGATAAGTTCTCGTGATTTTACATGCAAATTACACACCAAAACTCAAGCTTACAATAAATCAAGTGATAGGAAAACAGTTGGGTAAAGTCATTAGTAAATTAAGACAGCGCGTCTTATAACAAACTTCACATATCCTCTCTTTGCTTAATCATAAAACACAACACTTGTGAAAAAAATCCCCCATTATATTCCCCATCTCTATTCATATCATTTTTCAAAAGAACACATTGACTAAATGTATGCTAATTTATAAAAAAATAGCAAAACTTGGAAACAATTCCTTAGCAATTGTACCTTAGGTTCTTCAATTGAATTCAATCATATAGTTGTATTGACTAATACAAAAAAACCAATATTCTCTTTTCCAAGGACACTTGAATCGAACCACGTCATTCATTTGTTAATGTAATCACATGATTGAATTGATTAGGAAACATGAAATTTGGCACCTAAGAAACAAGTTGTACCTAAGACTTACCCTCTTAAATAAAAACAGACAAAAAAAATAAAGAGCTTACCATGAGATGTCAAAACCATTGAAAGAACAGGACCACGATGAGCCTGCCATGAAAGACCTTCTTTGAAAGGATTATCATCCAGAGGCTGATCCATCTTCCAAGATCTAATCTTCCCATCCTTATGCCCAGTCCAAACCACCCTATTCCCACAATCAACCATCGTACACATAGTTGGAGACGTGTTCACAGACTCATGAAATGGTGCAGCATCCTCATCACCCCTTCTAACCCTCCCACCAGACCCACCAAGCCCATATCCAGGATCATAAGCACGGTCAAAATCCCACACCCTTATTCCACACTCTTGACCTGCCCATAACTGCGTTTCCGTGCATGCAATGTTCCTCAAAAACTTTCCCACCTGGGTTTCTCTCAAAGGGTGAGGCCTCAACTCAAGGCAAGGCGGGCGGCCAGGATGAACTGGGGCGCGAACCGGAACCTTGAAGATCCCGTTCATCCCGCCACTTCCAATGAATTCAGGCAATGCTTGCATTTGCCTGGATTCATCTTGACCTTCTTCCATGCAGAGGCCACGGTCCATTCTCTGCGAGAGATAGTCATTAGTATTTCCACCGCCACAGAAAACTGGTGTCCCGGAAGAAGCAGTGGTGGTGGACGAGGAGGAGTATGGAAAGAAATCATCGTCGGAAGAGTCATTATAGTATTGCTGTTGGTGGTCTTCAAAGCAGTCGGGTACGTGAGCCTCGTCTAGGCTATGTTTACGTACTTTGTTGTGTCGCTTTTGAGGAGTTGAGTTTGCACGTAGTTGATGGCTGTGGGATTGGATTTTACGTAAAGGGACGGCGCTTAGTCCAGCCAATGCATCCTTATCATCGTCTTCGATTCTGGTGTCATCCATGCATGAAACAAGCTTCAAAAAAATAGCTAAGAAAGAAAAACCCAGAAAGATAGAAAGAGAGAAAGAAAGAAAGAAAATGGGAAAAAAGAAAGAGAAAATTTGAAAGGTGGAAAAAAAAGCAGAAGAGAGAGTCAAAAGGGAATGTAACGTTTGTTTCGGAGAAAAATTTGGGGGAAGCAAAGGCGGAGGGTTTGCTGGGAGCTTACGGACAGGAACGTTTCTTCCTTTTATTTCATTTTGGGGTCATGTTACCGGCAATTAGGTGACACAGAAAGTCTCTCTAGAAACACCCAAAATTTGACACCTACTTGAAAGATTGTTATTTGTAAGTAAAAAAATTATGTTCCTGGTGGATCTGGATGAGAACCATTAAAACTTACCAAATTCAATAGATATGAAAAAAGTTGTTTTTTTTTTTTTTTTTTTTTTTTGGTATGTAGCATAAAAAAATGTAACCAATTAGGAAGTAACAATAATAAAATGCCCAAAAAAAAAAAAAAACCCTCAACAAGCATGCTGATATGTCAAACATCTTAACAAAAATGTCTCCTAGTGATTACCACTGCACTGGTTCTTTTAAAAGCAGTGGAATATATTTGATTTCAGAGAAAGGCATTGGATTCTAGACTGTACAAAGAAAAAATTAAGATTCATTTGAAATATTAGTTTGTTGAGGTGTTTATATTTTAACGATTTGGCATTTTATTATTGGTCCGACGAGGGCAGGAAACATTAATTAATGCATGGACTTTTAATATGGTCCCTAGAGAATGGAAGTTATAAGGATTAATAAGTTTCCTCAAATATTCTCTTCTCTTGATTCTCAAAAAAAAAAAAATATATATATATATATATATATATATATACATACATACATATATATATATTCTCTTCTCTTCGAATATATGTATAAAATACTAATACAATCCAGTAAGCTAGTATATTATTCATGCCAATTATTCCTGTTCCCTCTCACTTTTCCTTCAAATTTTTTTTAATTTTCATGTTGATGTTATCAATGAATCAATGTTGTAAGCCAAAGGTACGTAGCAATTGACAATTCTTCAGATATGTTAGAGCCATCAGTAATTTCTTATCTATCAAAGGATCTTTTTTCCAATGTGCACCCACCATTTTGGAACCCAATCTTCTTTTGGTTACCAGAGCAGTAGTTCAGCAAGCTTTGATAAACTAGACGTGATGTCCTTAGTTGGAGGCATTGAATTTTGATGATTTTGGAGCCTTTGCAAAGGTGTTGTAGCAACCATTCATCTCTTTAAGAACTGAAGTTCTAGAACGTACAAGATCTGCTACTACCAACCGGCAGAGGAGGAGGTGTGCTCTCTTTCTATAGAAAGCTAAATAAGTTTTCCAGATAGCTGTCAAAGCTGGATATTTAATATTTTGTTTCTTACTACTGCTCGCTTTGAAAGGAATATGGAAGTAACAAGAGTGGTCCATTGGTAAAAGATTGCTCAAAGCCTCAAAGTCCAAAAATCACCATGGAGAGGATTTTACATTGTTCCCAATGCAATTGTTGATAGTTTTAATTTTAATGGGCTGTTGTATCCTAAGAGATCAATCTTTAGTAAGGATAAGTGTCCAATACTTTCCCACTTCGTAAATAAGCCTCCAAAACCTAATCTTTGGGTGTTAATTAGGTTTTTCCTATAAATTCTTTTATACTTTCTTTAGATTGTTACTATAAAAACAAAGACTTTAACTTTTCTATTTGTAGGATGTAATTGGGTCTAAAAGTAATTTTCAAGTAATATAGGTACTTTCCTTTGTTTATCAATAAAGATATGCTTGTTATATTTTCTTATTTTTTATATAATTAATTGACTTATATAGATCCCTCAGCTTAGGGGGAATTATATGACAGTTCTATATCTATATTGAAATTCTAGAATCCACTTCCGTTCGCAATTCTCAAACTTGCTAACCCATTGTTTTTCAATATGCTTTTTTACAATCAAAAGTCATTTTTTGTTTTCCCCCAACTTTATCGAATCAAAACCCCTGAGACCGACCCACATGCGTAAATTTTAATGCTTGCATAATATTGTGGGACATATCGATCGCATATGCCTGTAAAACTTGATCACGTATTTTACTTATTTTGCATTAGAAATGAGTAATCAAAGTCAAGTAACCCTACTGACTTTGCTTGGGCATCGTGGGGTGCCTATTCTAGATTAAAAGACCCTATGACCTCTAGATCTTAACCTTAGGTTAAACCAATTAAACACAAATGACTAATTCCATCTTAAGAAATTTAAAAGATTGTTAATAACTCCAAGCACTTCATTCACTCCCACAATTAAGGATAAATACTCTCACACAACGATGGAGCCACCTTATGGGTGCCAAAAAAAAAACTTGAAAATATGCTCTTTTTTTTTTTTTTTTTTTTTTTATTTATTTATTATAATTTAAAAATTTTTAGTTCCCCAAATTTTATGAGCATCTTATTTTAAAAGAAAAAAAAAAAGTGTTATATATATATATATATATATATATAAAGAGTTTCTAACCTTTAACAAAGCAAATTTGATATCTGTCGACACTCAAACTTCATCTTAACTTCCCTTGGGAGGGGCAAAAGTTTGCTTTTGTAATTGACTCCTGTTATATAAGTTAGTGGTGTGAAATTAACACCGCTTGCTTGAAGATGTTCTGTACTTAAACTTGTATGCATCGAGGGATTCTTACACTGAAAAATATGGTGTTTCCACCAATAATCAAGATTTAAGGTATAAATGGTCACCTATATAATTGATTTTGTTAGGATCGTATAATGTAAGAATTGGCAAATGAGTTAAAAGGCATTTTGATGTATTTGAGTTATATATTCTATTGTCTAAGATGAAGTGAAGATCTCCTATGAAGACACGAGTAAACTACTAAAGATTTGCTAAGAAAATAGGAATTTTTTATGCCTCGACTGTAGTCTAATCAATTGAGGCTTAATGACCCTTGACACCACTCCATTGATTGAGACACAATTTTTTAAAGTCCCTTTTGCGGCCCACATTAACCTCTAAGCTTTGGAATTTGTGAACTAGGGTTCAAGAGTTATATAAAAGCATATTTTGTAGTTGTAATTCAGTGTACAGTGATTGAGAGACTATATGAGATCACATACAAATTGGAGAAATTGTTATGACATTTGTAAGCCTAGAATTCTGTATCAAGTTGCATCTCCAGAGTTATATTTGCTCTGAATTGAAATATTGAATTTTTAGTTAAAACGCAGTCAAACTTCTATCAAACTTGGTCAACTCTAGGGTTTAGCCTAAAATTGTTCAAATTCACCATTTTTAAGCTTTCTTTTTAATTATTTTTTTTATTTTACAAAAAATTACGCGTTTTGACCTTGTTTGATTGTAATTTGGAAATCAAGAGGATTTTTCCATTTGATCCACATAGATTAATCTTAAGAAAATTCTAAGATATGATTGATTAAAAATATAATTATGATTATCTTGACTTTGATCAAAGACTCCGAAAATTCTAGGATGATCTAAATGAGGGTGATAACAATATTGTAAATAAAAATAAAATTGTAATTATATCATAGAGAAAATGTATGTATAATTTTCTTTTATATATATAGTAAAAAAATTTAAAACTTTCAATCTTGCCCCTATATATGACAATTTTATATTGAGCTTTATACAATTCTTTATGAAAAGATGATATATAATTAAAATTCAAGATCATAAAAATTAATTTTTCTTATAAAGAACATCAAATTACTAAGTTTAAAAGAGCAATTAAATTAATAATCTTCATATGGTGTTGGCTAATTCCTTTCTCAAAAAACATTATATTATTCACTAACATTTACCTAAATACATAGGTATACATTTAAGCATATATGTGTAACTTATTGCAACAAAAAGAATTGTTGCTATAAGTTATTGCAATATGTTCAAACTTCCCACAAAATATATTACAACAAAAAATTTGTTGCTATAAGTTATTGCAATATGTTCTAAGTTCCCACAAAATATATTACAAAAAAAAAAAAAAATTGTTGCTATAAGTTATTGCAATATGTTCTGACTTCCCACTAGATATATTACAACAAGAAATTTGTTGCAATAAATTATAGCAACGATATTTTTGTTGCAAAAATTATTTTTAATAATAATAAAAATATTTTATTGCAACAAAATTTTTGTTATAATAATTTATTGCCACAGACTTTATTGCAATAGTGTGTAACAAATTTGTTTCATTGCAATAGTTGTTTATTACAAAAATTTTGAGTTTATTGCAATAAAATATTTTGTTGCAATAGACCTTTTTTCTTGTAGTGTGTGTATATTTGTATTAAAGTTTGGCCCTCTCATGTATCTAACTTTATCATTTTTGAATTGTTCCTCGTGTGTTGGCCATGTTTAGAAAGTATATAATGTAATATTTGGCAAAACATATCACAAGAGTTGAAAATTGAAATTGCAATTGTGTAACTAAGATATCATATGCATTTTTGTAAAAAAATTATTAACAATGCATACATATTTTGTGGTTAAAGGTATTATATATTTATGTCCATTTTATGATATAAATTGTATGCAATTGGTACTCCTCCATCACCGTGCTTCTCTTTGCTCTTACTTTCTTCCAAATTAATCGCTTCATCTCTTTCTCTTAATCTTTTCTATGTACAAGGAAATTGAAAAATGGGTAGATTGAAAGATTTATTTTGGGAGTTTGTTGAAGATTTAAATAGTTGTTTCGAATGTAAATTTTGCTACGAGTGCCACAAGGATATATATATATATTGATATTATATGCAAAAGAGATGTTTTGCTTCTTTTATTTTCATCATGTTATTGGATACTTACTTTAATTAATTGGGGCAAAGTGGACAATTTAGAAGCTACAAATGGGAAGAAACTTGATGAGAAGTTTCAAAGTATAGAAGACAAACTACAAGATATGCAAAGAGACATTCAAAATCCTCAATTGCAAACTCCTGGGGCCTTGGAGTGTTTGAATTTTTCGAACATGTCAATAAATTCCTTTAAAGAAATTGAAGATCATTTAAGGGATGATATTGTATGATAGAAGTTGATAATCCTACAACTTGAACCCTTTTCCACCTAGACCCTTAAGCAATTTATGTATGAAAATGTGTCAATTAAGTTACAAGGTTCTTGATTAGTTACGTGGAGGTAAATATCGAATTCGAAGGTCAATTAAAATGGTATGTATATTCCTTGTATCTATTAGCATATGACCACAACCAAGTAACATTAGAATTGATGAGTCATTCCATCGAATCAAGTATTTGAAATCCAAATCTGAGAATTACATCACATATTTAACCCAATCTATTGCAACAAAATATTTTATTGCAGTAAACTCAAAATTTTTGTAATAAACAACTATTGCAATGAAAGAAATTCGTTACATGCTATTGCAATAAAGTTTGTGGCAATAAATTATTGCAATAAAAAATTCATTGCAATAGCATTTTGTTGCAATAAAATATTTTTATTATTATTAAAAATAATTTTTGCAACAAAAAATATTGTTGCTATAATTTATTGCAACAAATTATTTTTATTGTAATATATCTTACATGAATAATAACAAGTATGTAAGTAAGTAATTAAATATGTACATGAAATAACAAGCACAACACTAGGGAGAGAAACGAGGTGGATTAATACGTAAGTAAAGTCATGTACATAGTTCTCTGATTTTTTTTTATGGGGACTTAATCTTATTGTTTTTTGATCTCCAGAGTTATTTGTTTTATATAATCTGACTAAAATAAAGCATAAAATTAAAAAAAAAAATTAAAAACTTAATAATCTCATAGCACTATGTACAAAATGCAAAATAGAAAAATATCTATGATGGTGTTTTATATTCTAGAAGTGTATACATGCACACACCCATGTTATATATGTACATATGGATCATGAAAATATGGGACTCAGCAGGATCATAGAAATACCTGACTTGTGGTAGAAGTATAAACCTTTTCCTCAAACCATTCGCATGTTCACTCTCTTCCCCCACACTCTTTCATATTATTATATAGTTAAAGGCGTATTTGCACAATTATAATCATGTATAAAGGGTGGCCTAAGGGAATTTCTTAGTGAGAAACTTTAAGAAAATTTTGATATATCTTCTATGATAAATATAAAAATTTATAATAAAAAATAGCGACTTTTTTTTGGCATAAAAAGTTTCTTGAAATGTTTCATAAACTAATGCCCTTTGGCATTGGTTAACATTTTCCATTAATAAGATACAATTTTATTATGAAATAATAATTAAGTGCATGTTTGTTACATAATTATGTATTAACAATTCCCATATTAATCACCAGCATTTATTATGGTATTTATTGCATAATTTTTGTATCTCCAGTTATTGCATTTAAATTAAATTCTCATACTAATTGCCAACAAGTAATATAGTAGTTGTGTGAAACTACAACCAACAATAAGAAGATAATATGTGTCTCTATCATGTGTATGCATATGACTCACTTAAAATGATTGTATACAATCATGTGTATCTATATCACATGCCCTGCAAATGACTCATTAAAAATGATTGAATATAATCACTTAAGTGTGCCTTATAGTAAGTCATGTGCATTTCACATAGTAGAGACATGTGTCATATTCCTATTGTTGAGGATAAAATCAAATTTATAGCTAAACTTTATTAAAACATTTTTTTTTAATTTATAGATTTAGAATCAAGGCATTTCAAATCAATTGATTTTAAATCTAATGAAGCTAAATTATATATTTAGTCCCTAACCTTTTAAGTATAGTGTCTATATCAAAAAAAAAAAAAAAAAAAAGTATATTGTCAAAATGGTCTCTGTCGAAAAAAAATTTGTTTAATGTCACATAAGAGTACCACCTAGACTGTCATGTCAACCTTACATAATTTAAAATAATTAAAACAAAATCCTCAAAATCTGAAATAGCAAATAACAAAATGACAACATCAATGAAAGCAAAGCACCCTATACTAGTATGAGCACAACATTCACTCGATTCCACTAGATCAAACACATGAGGGCCAACTCTGCTCAATGAAGTCCATGTTGGGAACATTACACAAAGTAATAAAGAAATAACAAAGTGAACACAAAGACAAAAAAATGGTTCGATAACTTGAAGGCAAAAAATTAATTTCTTTCCTTAGACAATATTTGCCCCCACAAGTACATTGATAAAGGGTTATCACAAACTTGTCCCAAGATACAACCAAGTTTTTAGATTCTACAGATAGCAATTCTGGGAAATACTCATAGGATTTCTTGTGTTTCTTAGAAATTGATTTTGGGAGAGAAGAGAAGTGATTATCAAGTGAACATAAACAACTATTTATACCCATAGGGTTATAACCCTTCAAGAGGTATGAATGGAGAGTTAAGATGCCTCATAAAACCGTTCAAAAGAAATAAAACATTTCCCAACGTTCTGAACGCTTACCACAAATTTTGTAGAAAATTCTGCAAAAAAATAGTTTTTATGAGGCTCGATCAATCAAGCTAGGTGTCGAGATGCAATCGAGGAAATCCCAATTTGTCGAGATTGCAGTCAGGCACATATACTTTTTTTCAAAATCTCGATCGATCAAAATAGTATTCTCAGTTAGTCGAGAATCTCGAACTTCTAAATTTTGAATTTTAATTTATTATTTTACACAAATGATATACTCTCCATACCTACATATTATTATTACAACCTATTCTTGTATATACCTATATATACAACAGTCCAAGCCGTACATCATTAGTTCACACTTCATAATAATCGCTTCTCTTCGTTTGAGGACCAACTCTTGTCGATGACGTCCATTGGTCTATGTGCTACATCATCAATTCTATTGTTGCTTTAAGTATTTGTTTGTGATGGTATTTCCAATAAAACCCAATTGAACAGAGAGAGATAAAGAGATTATACCAAAATTAGCATCACTGGCCGATTGGTTGCCGCCGGTCTTCACCATTGGGCGTCGTGATCACTAATCTCTTCTATTAGGTTTTTTATTTTATTTTATTTTATTTTTAAATTTATTTATGGAAAGTTACTGCTTCTCAAGAATAGTGGGCTAGGGATAATTTTTAGCAAACACGTGAGCTTATCAATAAGTTGGTTTTTATTTATTTTTATTAAGTTAATTTTGAAATGACAGTCAGTCTTATGTGGCTTTAAATAAAATGTCATGACAAAATTAAGACATTTGAAAAATTAATAACTAAATTATTATAGTTAGGAACCAAATATGTAATTTATACTTAAATTTTTGCCTAAAATATAAAATTCATTTTTTAAGTTTCATATTTTGTCATTTCAGTTCTCTAAGTTTCAATTATACTCAATTCAGTCCTCCATTTACTATCTCTCAAATTGCACAAAACGACATCATTTTACACTTTAGTTGATATATAATTTTTTTTTTAATTTTTGAATTTTAGAAAAAATGTTAATTAAAAAAGGAATTAAAAAAAAAAAACATAGACTAAACCCAAATGTGGCTATAGGTCTATCATTGTAGTCACATTTTTGAAACATGTAACTATAGGGTATCTATAGCCGTGTTTTTGGTAAACGCGGTTAAAAAAACTCCCCTATAGCTAGCTTTTTTGTAGTGGGTGTCCCTCCCTCCCTTCCCTGAGGAACAAAATTTGAGACCCCACCCCAAGCCAATAACTGAGAAACCGAGAGGGAGGGAGAGAGAGAGAGATCAAGAGGGGGCTCTCTTGCAGCAATCACAAAGGCAGCCTCATCTGGTGATTCAGCTTCATTAGAAATTCTTCCCGTTTCTTCATCAACTTCAAGTAATGTGGTATGGCAAATGGTCAAGTTCTGGATTACATTTGGGCCAATTAGTTCCATTGAGTTGGAAGTCAAAGTTCTTGTCTTATCAGAAAGTATATGTCAACTTGGCCAAGTTCTTCATTTGAATTTGAGGTACGGGCACATGCTAGTTTGTCAGCTTCTTCATAGTACATTTGTAGATCTTGATTGATAAAAATACTTTGAAGAACTTTGACTATTTCTATTGAAACATACAAGGAAATGGGAATCAGGTAACTATACAACAAAAGGGCAGTCTCAAGATTTTGTTCTTCAGGGTGGGGAGGAAGTGACACGGTTTGGGTTTAGTTTATGTTTTATTTTGGGTTTAGTTTATGTTTTCTTTTTTCTTTTTTCTTTTTCTTTTTTTAATTAGTGTTTTTTTCTCAAATTTCGAAATTAATAAAAATTAAATATTAACTAAAGTGTAAAACAACATCATATTAGGTAATTTAACGGTGCAATTTAACAGATAATAAACAAATGACTAAATTGAGTATAATTGAAACTCAGAAGACAAAAATGACAAAAGGTAAAACTTGGTTTTTACCTTTTGAAGGGAGCGACCATATCACTCTGATTTTGAAGACTAACTCAGGAAGCTGGCAAGAAGTTTGCATCTAATTTACTTGATGACAACTGATGCCAAGGTACCTCAGGTTTTCTTTCACTTACCATTTGAATTATGTGTACATAATTTACTTCATAATTGGTCATTTACAAAACCCAATTCCGTTCAATGCTTAGTAAGTCTACTCATACTACCCTATATCCTCTTCTATTCTCTTATATTTGTAATGGGTGAGAGTATTCCTGGTATGAATATTAATTGGACGCCACTGATGAAATATGTAAATACTACAATTTGGTTTAATGGTTTTGAAATAAATTGTAGAAATTAATCTCACCAACCACCTTGGCAACTTTTGAAAAATTCTACTCTTCTTCTTCAATCTTTGAAATTATTTGCAATCATGTGCAAAAACTCACTAAAAGCATAATTTAATTAAAAAGTCACTAAAAGCAATCCCTTAGGGGGAAAACAAATAAAAATGCAGAGAGGGGTGAACCCTCATGAGAATCATATCCAAATGACTTGCCTTTGCTTTTGAATCTCTAATCTCTATAAGAAGGTTCCATTAGAAGTTTTTTTTAACTATCTTTCATCAATATCTATTAATGATTTTTTTTTTTTTTTTTACTTTTCATTACTAAATTTTGAATCAAATTGTAAAGTAATAGCATATTCTACGGCAATAATGTTATTATATGATTTTCTTCTGCAATTGAATATTAAACATATAAATATGTGAAGGCATTTATATGAAACCATTCAAGTAAGTAATATTATAACCACTTAATATATTTCACCTAGATTAACTACAATTTATTAAAGTGTCAAAAGGCCAAAAAGGCTTTACTTTACACCAACAAACAGAATGCATTTATTACAAAGGAAGTGGAGAACTGTTTTTGCAAAACACTAATTACAAAGGCAGGTATCAATTATAAAAAAAGGTTTCAAGGGATAAAACTTATAACAAATTTTTTTTCTCATTCACATGCTCATCTTTGGATTTCTCTTATAAGAGAAGTAAATGCAGCATTTTTTTTTTTTTTTTACTATTTTGTTCTTTAAAGAAAGTACAGTTAAATAGTTCAAAAAATTGTGAAAGCATAAAGTAATGAGATTTAACAGAGCAAATGACTATTAATATGTATATTGATACCCAGATTTTTGATTGAGAGAAAGGATATTTTAAAAGATGATGTTTTTAATTATTATTCTATTTGAAAATTAGTTTGAGGAAACTATTTTTCAAAAATAGAATCACACTGAGAATTTAAACATCCAAGAAAATAATTTCAAATTTACACCACAAATATTCACTCTACAATTTGAAATCATTTCAGAAACATCAAACAAAATCTCATAGAACTAATCTAAAATAGATAAAAATTGAATAGAAAATTGTTAACAATTAGTCATATGCAATACAAAATTTTAAGAACTTAACACCATTATTTTTTCCTATAATTTTAACCCAACTTGAAATCAAAACATGCATAAAAGGAAATAAGAATAAGACATGAAGAAACACAGAAAGTATACGACAAATTGACAATTAAAATCAAATTAAAAAAAAAATCAAACTTTTCAATCTCCCTCTCGTTGTCTAATGGAAGGAGATGTGTGTTTTTCTATCCTCTAAATGGTATTTTAGAGTGTAGTTTAGAGGAAAAAAAAGTAAAAAAGGAAGACAAATCTTGAATCAAAATCAATTCAATTAAATACCCAAACCTAAGACTATATCAACTCAAACGTTTAAAGCAATATTTATTTTAAAAAAAAAAATTTACCAATAAAGGTTTCTAGCAATCTGACTAGAAGATGTCAAATTTCTCTCATTACCAACGCTCTTTCCAAATAGCGAACTCACGTTCTCTCTTATTTCTCTATCTTGCCCTTTCCAAACCTAAACCATATATAATCCCAAATTTCAAAAAATCAAATCAAAACCTAATGTAACCCATATACCTAAATAAAAATCAATCCAACCAAATTTCTCAAAAAATAATTCATATTTCATACCCAGATCTAAGAATATATTGAAAAAAAAAAAAAAAAAAAAAAAAACCTTACCAGTGGTAGTTCTCTCTATGTCCGTACCTCAATTCTTGCATGCATTACCGGTGTCAATTCTGGTGGTATAAGTCTGGCCATACAAACTTTGTCTCATCTCTGTATCACAAGGTTTTTTTTTCCTCATTCTCTATCTTTGTATCGCAAGTGTAATAGTATTTTAACCATTTTTTTTTTATATATATTGAGAAAAACGATGTTAATATCAAACGGTATTAAGACGGTGAAACAATATAATTTATCACTTTTTAACTTATAAGTGGCAAAATTTTAGATGGACATTTTTCCTATATGGCAACACCTCTTTAATTGTAGGAAAAAGGCTTCTGCTTTTATATATAGTATTAGACTAGTGTGTAACCCCATGCATATGCACGAGTACATTTAAAAAAAATCACAATTATACGTTACATATTTTTTAAACCATATATCTCTAAAACATCATTATATATATATATATATATATATATATATATATATATATATATATATATATATATATATATATATATATATATATATATGTGGGGATTGGCCGAGAATAATAGGTTGGTTTGGACCACTGGGCCTGTCCGAGGACCGATCTGTCCGAGGAGATATCGTGGCCCAAAATCCTTATTTAGGCCCACTGGGGCAAAGAGAACATGTCCGAGGAGTAATTCCTCCTCGGACATTGCAAAATCCGGATCAAAGGTGCACCCCAACCACCGTAGTCCATCCAAATACGTAAAAAGGAAGGAAACTCGAAATATCTCAGCAAAGGCTGCCACCACCACATTAAATGCATCACAACTACTCTCCCGACCGCATTAATGAAGAGAAGATCCCCGAACAGTGCTACTTTGGCCACTGCAACTCACAAAGAATTGATAAGGGTGTCCGATGGGACAGGTGCTCAAGTAGGGGTTTAGATGATCAATAAGTGTAAAACCCGGATGATGGGAGAGGGTCTATATAATATGTAAAAGTCCCCCAAGAGAGGGGATGGAGAAAAAAGAGAGGGAGGGAACACTTGAGACATTTTCTTGTATGAATACATGCCTATGAACAAAGTTTTGAGCCCGATTTGTAGAGGAATCTCTCTTTACATCCATCTTTTTCGTTCTTATTTCGGTATTTCCTGAACCCATGCAACAAACCGTCTAAGCTAACTCAAGCAAAGTTCTTTAGCCCATACTCTACAAAAAATTCATTGTGTGTGACTTCTTGAGCCAAGACTTGATCGACAAGGATTGGACCATTAAAATTGTGCCCCTACAATTAGCGCCGTCTGTGGGGCTGGATAGTTCCCCTCTTATCCTCGTTCGAGAATCCTAATATCAAAGAGCTTCCCTTTTTAGACCTTTTAAATTCTCTTTCCCTGTCTTCGGAGGAGAGCCGAGCAACAGCCAACACCCTGGAAGGAGATGACCCAATTCTCCCTGGTGCGGCGAGGATGACGTGTATCGTCCCGGTAGGGGGTCTCACCGATACATCCTTTCGAGGCTCTTGCATTGCTTGGCCTGGATAATCGCTTGAGGGGTGTAAAAGGTGACGTAACTTTCCTTCTCGGACCAACCGATCTAGGTGATTTCATAGATTTCTACAATCCTCGGTGGTGTGTCCATGGTCCCGATGATAGTGGCAATATAGGTTCTGGTTGCATTTCGAAGGGTCCCCGACCATTTTTCCGGCCATCTGAAGAAGGGTTCATTCCTCACTTTCTCCAGAACTTGTTGTATCGGCTCTCGAACATGGCACTAACCGTTTGCATGTTGCTTTGTCCGGCCTGTCTCGAAAAATCTCTCATCGGCTGGTTATGGTTATATCGTTCGGACCTAAAATCATTCGCTTTAAGGGGAATGATCTTCTCCTTTCCCTTTCCTTGCAGGTGATCTTCTTCCACCCTTTTGTACTTGTCAATCTTATCCATCAAGCGATGAACGTTGGCAAATGGTTTACCAGTGAGAGATTTCCTTAAGCCATGCTCGGTGGGGAGACCGCCTTTGAATGTGCTAATAGCGACATCATCATGGTTCTCATCCAACTCGTTATACATCTCCCAATATCTATCCGAATATGCCTTCGTGGTCTCCCCCTCGTACATGGATAAGGACAATAGCGAACTTAGGGGTCGAGGGACTCTGCTATTTGTAATAAAGCGAGAGCAGAAAGCCCGAGTGAGCTGCTTATATGAGCCTATGGAATTTGTCTCCAGTCTGTTGAACCATCTCATCGCCATTGGTCCCAAACTAGATGGGAAGACTTTGCACATTAGGGCTTCATTTTGCTAGTAAATAGCCATTTTTTGGTTAAACTGACTCACGTGCTCCACCGGGTCCGCTCGGCCGTTGTAGATGGCAAACATTGGTTGATTAAAGTGTCGAGGCAACTTAGCCCCTTCAATTTTGTACATGAAGGGTGATCTTGAAATTTGGTCTAGTGCCCTATTCGTAGCATCGTTTCCCAAACCCTTACCGGATGGGCTCTCATACTTTCATACAGGGCGAGACTCCTTCTCGTAAGAAAAGGTTTCACTTAGGGGCGTTCTCTACCTGCATCGATAACTCACGTCCTCCTCGTTAGAGGATGCATCCGAGCTGGAGGGAGATTGCTTTCACCGAGCATGTCGTAACTTTCTTTTCAGGTCATATAGTTCAAGGCCGTAACGTTTACGTGGCTCACCTTAGAGGCAACTTGAGCTTTATCTGCAAAATAGCCGAGAAGGAGATTAGAGTTAAGTTACAAAACTTTTTCGACTCTTAAGCAAAAAAGGGAACGAATCCAAAGAACTAAGCCCCCTCCCTAAAGGATTGGCCCTAAAGGCGCCGAACCTAGATTTCCTGCCCAAGTTGGACAATGAAAACCATCGCTCCACTCTCTTGATGCAATGAGGAAATCATCCTTCATAGTCTTATTGGATATAGGGAGGTAGGAGATTAGCCTAACGATCTCGGACCGAGATTTAAGGTAATACCCTCCCTTCTCGACGTAGTGACACTCGCACGGGTGAACCACATCATGCCAGGTCAGGCCTAGACCCATCCGCTCGTTCAAGACATCTATGCAGCCTAATAATACTGAACATGTTTGGAGCGCACTAATGCGGTGTCAACCTATGGTGGAACAAGTAGTCTCGGGTAATCCTACGCATGGGGAGTGTCATTCCTCCTTCTATAAAGGCAATCATAAGAATGACAACTTCACCCACGTCTCTATCTGTCAATACTCCTTCCGGGGGACAAGACCACAGAACCACACCCAGTGGGATATGATATTTTGCCCTAAAAGCCTCCATGGCAACCGAAGTGTCTACTAGATCTTGGAATCTACCCATCTAAGTTGAACTGGAGGAACGGAATAAAAACTAAGGAGAAAAGAGAAATCCGAGGAGAAATTCGAAGCATCGAACTGAATGGAACTTACGAGTATCTTTACAAACGATCAGCAAGATGCTTGGAAATCTCTTCTAGGAAGGACGCTTGAGAGAAACGGTTATCGAAATTTGAAGAACGGAAGTGTTCGTAGATCTCCGGACGCTGGAGTTCTCTGGACTTCTGATATGCAGATGAAAAAGAAAAAATGAGCCTCTCTAGTGCTTTATATAGCAAGAGGGAGAAAGAGAAAATCACTTCCGCTTAAGAATTTAAGGAAAAATGCTGGTCGTCGGATCTATGCCTCGCCGTTGGATAAAGGAGACATAAAGCTACCTGGAGTAAATGGTCGCGCCTCGTAAATTGTAGCGCGTCAAAGGTGACTGCCCACACACGCGAACCAAGATCTCATTAATTCCATCCTTTGTAATGTCAAAATCCCGCTTTTCTCCTCAGAAGGAGATCAAAAACCGGAGTTTTGAGGGGCTATTGTGGGGACCGGCCTGAGAATAATAGGTTGGTTGGGCCCTAGGCCCGTCGGAGGACCAATCTGTCCGAGGAGACATCATGGCCTAGAATCCTTATTTAGGCCCACTAGGGCAAAGAAAACATGTCCGAGGAGTAATTCCTCCTCGGGCATTGCAAAATTCGGATCAAAGGTGCACCCGAGCCATTGTAGTTCATCCAAATACGTAAAAAGGAAGGAAACTTGAAATATCTCAAGAAAGGCTGCCACCACCACATTAAATGCATCACAACTACTCTTCTGGCCACATAAATGAAGAGAAGACCCCTGAACAGTGCTAACTTAGCCACCGCAACTCACAATGAATTGATAAGGGTGTCGGATGGGATAGGTGCTCAAGTAGGGGTTTGGATGATCAATAAGTGTAAAGCCCAAATGATGGGAGAGGGCCTATATAATATGTAAAAGTCTCCCAAGAGAGGGGACGGAGAAAAAAGAGAGGGAGGGAACACTTGAGACATTTTACTGTATGAATATATGCCTATGAACAAAGTTTCGAGCCCGATGACTGTAGAGGAATCTCTCTTTACATCCATCTTTTTCGTTCTTGTTTCGGTATTTCCTGAACCCATGCAATAAACCGTCTAAACTAACTCAAGCAAAGTTCTTTAGCCCATACTCTACAAAAAATTCATTGTGTGGGACTTCTTGGGCCAAGACTTGACCGACAAGGATTGGACCATTAAAATTGTGCCCCTACAATATATATATATATATATATATATATATATATATATATGATTTAGAATTTCATTAAATTTAAGCTCTTTAGTTTTTGCATGGAATAATTTACTTGCCACAAAAATTAAAAAAAATTAGATAAACACGTGGCGCAAAATTGGACTCCAATTGAAATCCAATTTAGAATCTAATTGAATTTGGACTCTTTGATTTTTACACTTAATAAATTATTTGGCATAAAAATTAAAAATTACATGGGACATATGGCGCAAAATTGAAAAATTAAAATCTAATTGGATTTTTTCTCAGTATATATATATATATATATATATATATATATATATATATATATATATATATATAAACTAGTTTATAATCCGTGCATATGCACAGTATAATTAAAAAAAAAAAAAAAAAACAATTACACATATATGGATTCAAATTATATCTTGTTTAAGTCATAGATATATACATGAGTTTTACTCTTTATTTCTTCTTTATTTTTTTAATTTTTTTTTTAATATACACATGAGTTTACTCTTTTTTATTGATTTTTTTATAGTTTATTTATATTAGACTTTTTCGTTTTTGCACAACATTAGCTCACCTAGAAATTAAAAATATATATAAATAGGACACATGACACAAAAATAGACAACAATTAGAATCAAATTTGAAATCTAATTTGATTTTTTCTCAACTTTACTTATTAATATATATATATATATATATATATATTTATATGATCTACAATTAATTTAATTGGATCTACTCTTAGGTTTTTGGACTCAATAATTCACTTACCACAAAAATTAGAAAATTAGATGGGACACATGGAGCAAAATTAAACTCCAATTAAAATTCAATTTAGATTCTTTAATTTTTGCACCTAATGATTCACTTAAAATACAAAACTAAAAAGTAGATGAGACACGTATCGCAAAATTAGACACCAATTAAAAATTTAATTGGATTTTCTCTCAACTGTGGCTATTAATATATATATATATATATATATATATATATATATATATAGGAAATTAGTATGAGAATTGAATTTAAATATGATAATTGGAGATACACATATTATGTAATAAATACCGTAATACATGCTTGTAATTAATATGGGAATTTTTAATACATAATTATGTTTTTTTTCTTTGAGGGCGATACATAATTACGTATTAAACATTCACTTAATTATTATTTAATAATAAAATTATATCTTATTAATAGAAAATATTAATCTATGCCCCAAGGGCATTTGTTTAGGAACATTTTTAAAAGAAATTTATGCAAAAATAAAAAATAAATATTTTTTTATAATATAAATTTTTATATTTATCATAAAATTGAGATCAAAACTTTCTTAAAATTTTTCATTAAGAAATTTCCTAAGCCATTCCTTATAAATTTATGATTATAATTGTACAGACAGGCCTTGAACTATATACTGATATGAAAGAGTTTGGGGGAAAAGAGTGAACATGCGAATGTGAAGCAATAAATGAATACGTGAATGTGAAACAATAAAGGCTTCAACATTCGCAATTTTAAACTCAAGTCACTCTTTCTTTCTTTCTTAAAATTAACCATATAATCCTACTTTTCATCTTCACATTTACTATAGTCTCATCCACTCTCTATATAAAAAAGATTGCTCCCCTCTCTCCGAAATTTTGTCATAAAATTATTGTTTATTCTTGTCTAGATTGAGAGGTTTGATAACTAGAATTGTTGTTGACATTTTGCTTATGAATTAAAATTAGATGGATAGCAATAAAGGGAAACTCCCTCTAACTCAAGCCCCCAAAGGTGGTGGCAACAGCAGCAGAGGAGGCAGTGGAGCATCCACCATGGACTCCGTCAATTGGGGGACCCATTTCAAGCGTGAAGACTTAGCTAACGAGCTGTAAGATATATTGTTTATTCTCCATAATTCTTATGATTTTGTAAATAAATAAATAACAAAACAAAACAAAGCTTAATTCTTCATTTTAAGCTAGGTTTCTCATTTTCTTTCGCCTGACTAAACTGTACATCAAATTTTGATTATTGTGTGTGATTGAATTAAAATGCATTTTTTTGCATTAAATATTGTTGTTAAGCTTGCATTTGTGTTATGGACACAATTTTATTTTTTTTATATAAAAGTTCTACACTGTCAGCATATTTGGGACTCCTTTTCTTTAATAGCTTAATTGTGTCGGTATGGCCAGTAACATAATAAGCGTATTGCCTTCTGTGTATAGAACGAATGTATGGAGGACGAAGCTTACCCTTCGTCTAATCCCATCATCTGAAGTTGAAGAATCGGCTAAAGAATTTGAGAATGATGCTTTTGTTAAAGCAAAAAACTCGGTATTTCTATGATCCTTCTGAGTCCCTTTTTTTCATGATTCATATCTACATATATATGTACTTTCAGAATATAAAACACATCTTTTTCTATTTTGCATCCTGTATATAGTGCAATGTGATTTAAGTTTTAATTTTTAATTTTAATATATTTTTAAAAATTTTATGCCTCATTTCAGTTAGATTATATAAAAAAAATGATTTGGGGGATCCAAGATCAAGATGCAGGTAAAAAAAAAAAAAATCAGATAACTATGTACATGATTTTACTTACATATTAATCCACCTCGTTTCTCTCTCTAGTGTTGTGCTTGTTATTTCATGTATCTTCATGTATTATATACACACACATACATATTTAGTTACCTTACTTACATGCTTATGTACAGATAAGACTAAAGTCGTGAAGCATGGAGACTAAAGGAGCCGAATCTCTTGGATGAAGTTTTCGACTTGGATAAGATTAGGTTAAATATGTGATGAAGCTTTGATTTAATTCTCAAGTTTATCAATAAGCTTATCAAATAACGGCTTCCTATTGTCTAGGAAGAGTTAGCGGTTAGTTTTACGGATTTTTTTTTCCCTCTTTGAATTCGAACTATTATTTAGCTTTTTATATCATTATCAGTTTATTTGTAATCCAATTGAGAAGCACTATTTGCATTTAGTAAATGAGAATTGAAGAAGGATGATAAGAATTACAACCCAAAAATTCTCTAGTGTGTTTGCAATTTGGATAACGGGATTTTGGCATGCGAATTTGGATTTAGGCGATTAAAATCTAAATACCTTGTTTGAATAAAAGAGTCAAGGACTTGAATTTGGCTAAGGATTTTAAACTTTGTTATTCTTGATTTTAAAACAAGATCTAACCCGATAGAATTTCAGAAATTCTTAGCCATACTTTAATAGTTTCCAAATTTTATAATTTCAAATCCTCCAAGGTATAAAATACAACCAAACAAGGAATTTTAAAATCTATGAATGTAAAATTAAGGCATTTCAAATAAATTGATTTTAAAATATAATAAAGCTAAATTACATATTTAGCCTCCAATCTTTTAAGTACGGTTTCAAAATGGCCTCGGCAGAAAAAAGTATTTGTTTAATGCCACATAAGAGTACCACCTGGACTGCCATGTCAGCCTTACCTGCTTAAAAAAAAATTAAAATTAAAATTAAAAAAAAATAAAAAAAAAGAAGGCAAATAACAACACCAATGAAAGCAGAAGCACCCTATACTAGTATGAGCACAACATTCACTCGAATCCACTAGATCAAGCACATGACAATGACGGCCAACTCTGCTCAGAGAAGTCCAAGCCAAACATCATCAGTTCACACCTCATAATAATCTCTTCTCTTTCTTTTGAGGGGCACCTCTAGTCTATGATGTGCATGTGCTACGTCATCAATTCACAGTTTCACACTAATCTCTTATTATCTTCTAATTTTGCTTAGTATATGTTTGTGATAGTGTTTCCAAAAAAAAAAAAAACCCATTTGAACAGAGAGAGAGAGAGAGAGAGAGAGAGAGATTATACCAAAATCAGCGTCACTAGCCGATTGGTTGCTGCCGGTCTTCACCATTGGGTGTTGCTACCGTGCTTGACCGTCGGGCATCGCTACCGTGATAGCTAAAGCTACTGTAAGCTTATCACTAAGTTGGTTTTATTATTGAGTTAATTTTGACATGGCAGTCTAGGTAACAGTCTTATTTGACATTATACAAATATTTTATTGAGACGTGGTATAAAACCCATGTTTTACCTTTCTAATCCTAATATACCACATCATTTTATCACATATTTAAGAATAGATATAATCACACTCAATCAATTCTAATACTCATATATAAATCTAACCGTTTCTCAAAAAAAAAAATATATATATATATATATATATATATAAATCTAACCAAATTGAGAGTTTATTGAGATATTATTAAGAGTGGTAGGAAGTATTGAATTTTAAGTAAAATACTAACGTGTCAATCTTTTATTGAATGGTGTAAAATATGAGTTTTACACCCTACTCCTACTGAATTCGGATTCTTTTTTATTTTGACCATTAATTATGTTAACATTTCATTTTTCATTTATTACCATTTTGACATAAAACCAAAATGTCAGAACTAAATTGACACATTTGAAATGTTAATAACTAAATTATAATAGTTAGAGATCAAGTATGTAATTTACCTTAAATCTTTTTTAAGGTTAAAAAGAGTTTAGAAATCTGGAAAATCAAAGCGCAAATTGTCATTTTGAAAATTTTCCCTTTTATTTTTGAAATGCAAGCGTAAACTTGCTAGCTTTTACTTTCACTAGATTTTCCAAAATTTTCAAATATTCACACATGGCCATGTATGTTTGTTTGGATGTAAATGATCTTATTTTCACATTTGCGGGTTGTAATGTATTTTTTGCATTTTTTTTCCATAAATTAGATAAATATTTAAAGACATCATTGTGCTAGTAGCCTAGAATAAGGCCTTAATTAAGTGTTAAACATATTTTCTACAAATTTGCAATTAAAATTAGATTTTGGTGTTACTGAAGGTGCTCATATTCCTTCCTCCTCAAAAAATATAAATAAATAAATAAGAAAAAAAAGAAAAGGAAACTTATTTTCAAGGGTTTGTGTTCAATAATTATGATTTCAATAATCTGCTTCATCGATCTGCTCCCATGGTATGGCTCACCAAGTTACAAATTTTGCTGATTTAAAAGAAGGATCTACCAAGGGAAACGGTGGTCCTGTGTCCTTTGATTTACCATAATCAAATAATACACACATCACAGAAAGCTAGTGATAAACACCTTGTCCTAAGATTTCCCATAATCAAATAATATGCATCGATCACAAAAAGCAAGTGATAAACACCTCACAAGCTGACTTCTTAGTTCTTACTCCCTTCTTTATTTATTTTTTCTTTGAAAGCAAAAACCAAATATGTGTGATTCATATCACATGTGATCTATTATTTCTTTGCTAAAATACTCACTTTTTTTTCAGTAAGTTACTAATTACTAATACCATTTGCGCATCATGTTCTTGAAGGGCTATTTTATAGTTATTTTCTTACACGTATACATCTCATTTATATGCACAATGTGTACTTCAGAAGGGTAGGTTAATTTTGAGCTGGACAGGAATTCTCAAGTTTGAGTGGGTGTAAGTGAGTTGAGGTCCTTGAGGACAATGACCACACCAACTAGTCTTTTTTCCTTTTTCTTTTTATTTTTGTTTAGGGGAAAAAAAACAAAGACATGGCGATATTGTCTAGCATTCACATCAACACATATAAAAAAATTTCTTCTATTTTAAAATAAGAACTTACTTTTTTTATTTTACATACTTATTTTTCAAAACACTCCATATAAGATTATCTATTTTATATTACATTACATTAAAATATCAATTTCTTATTTTTTATTTAATTATTATTATTTTTTCACATATAATGACTATATTCACTTTCTTCTTTCAGCTTCAAAATACGTAAAAAAAAGAATAAAAAAACTATATGCAAAGCGAATAGTGTGAATGTAAATTTACACAGTTTAGTATAGCAATTTTACTGATTTACACAAATAACTTTGTAGGGACTCAATTCATAACGACCCCAAGATGATATTGGGCTCAAACGTAAAGGGCCCAAACAATATAATTTGTAGAGCGTGGGTTTGAAAGGCTAGGTTTTGGTCACCGGACAGTGATTTGGGTGGCTACGGTCTGTGAATCTCGTCCGAGGAGTTTGTGGAGCTTTGGTGCTCTTATTATCCTCCTTCTTTCTAGGACTCCATGGTTTGGGAGACAGATTGTCCCCCCCACTCTCCCTCTCGCCTTTCTTTACTTTTTATCTCGGCATTTACCCTCTCTCCAGCGCCCACGTGTAAGCTCAATTTTCTAGGGTTTAAGACTTGTCTGTCACCCCATACCTAGAGTGGTTGGGGGTGGTTGCAAAAGCTCAAGAGTATGGTCTGTCAGTGCGAGAATGCTTTACCGCAGATCTTGGCAGCCTTTTACTTGGACTGTTCCTGCACTGTGCTCGCTCTTCCTTTTAGGGGCGTTATGGGATGCCGAGCACAAGGTCGTCCTCGGCCATTTCCTTAGGCCGTTCTGGACTTCCATGGTGCGTCCTCGGCAATATCTCTCATCGGCGTAGGCCTTGGGTCTTAATACAAAATGGGCCGGGGTCATAAATTCTCCGACCCCACAAACTTCAACTGTAATTTTAGGTTCTATTTGGGATCCGTATATTTTGCTGAAATTGAAAATTTTTTGCTGAAAATACCGTAAAGAAAGGTAAAAATTAGCTAAAATAGTATAATAGAATTTATGAATAATACCAAAAAAATATATAATAAGACTCATAAATAATAGTAAAAATAATCTAAATAATAAAATAAGTTAATTTTTTAATTTAGAACCAAACCAAATGCACACGAGTTAGAATTTATAAAATTGATAACCTTTGTAAATGCTAATATCAGCAATCAGCATATTTGGAATACGTGCCAAAGTTTTGTCTCCTGCCGCTGAAGGGAGTGCACGAATTCATGCCAGCAGAGCAGACTCTTGTAATATAAATGGTTGAAGTTGCCACCTAAATGATGACACCTAGTGCAGGGTTTAGCTTGTTGAGAAGTTCTAATAGTCTACTTCCAAGAAGTGCAATCTATGGCAATATATTCAATGTTGTCATTAAGAAAGTCAACACATCATCCATTATGATGGAAGATTTCACCTAACACTTTTTTATTCGAATTCTCACAATACCGACTTCTTTCAAGGGTGGCTGCACTTGTACTTTAGGGTTCAAATGAACCCCTTGACTTGAAAAAAAAAAAAAAATATATATATATATATATATATTGTGGGGCCAGAGAGCTCACAACCTGGCCCACTTCCCATTAGGACCTAGGGCCCGTGCCGAGGATAGGTGTTGCCGAGGACAAATAGTGAAAGGCCAAATGGCGCATAGACGAGCCGAGGATATCCCTGTCCTCGGCTTCCCAAGACTTCAAAAGAAAGATCATTATATCGTCAAAGGCAATCTCTAGAGCGCCCTCAAAAGAGAAGGCAAGCGAGAATGGGACTCATACGGGAATAAAGTGTGTAGATGGTCCAAGGAGAAGACGTCACCCCCGCATTGAATGTGCCCACAAATGTACTAACCGTATTAATGGGAAAAGACTCCTAAACAGTGTGGCTTCGGTTAGTGCAACTAACAAAAAGTAGGGTTAAGTGGGTGATGGGACAGGTACTCGAGTAGGTACTTGCCTCGATCAACGAATGGAGGGTCGGGATCGACCGGGAAGGTCTATATAACGTAAAGGCCGATGCGCCAAAAAAGGCGGGGACAACCCGTCTCCCAAACCATGGAGTCCTAGGAAAAAAGAGGATAACAAGAGCACAAAGCTCCACAAACTCCTCGGACGAGATTCACTAACCGGAGCCACCCAAACCTTTGTCCAGGTGACCAAAGCCTAGTCTTTCAAATCCACGCTCTACAAATTATATTATTTGGGCCCTTTATGTACGAGCCCAATATCATTTTAGGGTCATTACGAATTGAGTCCCCACAATTGGCGCCGTCTGTGGGAAGCCTTGTGCGTTAGCCCTGGCGGTGGAATGAGAAGTCCTCCCATCACTTCCAGCAGCCCGCCACCGTGTCCTAACATAAAGTTCCACTAGGGGCTGCGTTTCGAAACGTTAGTAATGCGGACGGTACTAGGGGCTTTCAACGGCGGATCAACGTCTCACACCTTGACTGAAGGGCTAATCCCCTAAGGGGCTAACCCCCCCCATACCTAAAAAGCTAAGTTTTTGACAGAACCAAGGTATTGCATGGTCCTCGGACTCAAACTTATGGGGAAACCAACTACTTAAAAGAAATCTAAGTTTTTGACAGAACCAAGGTATTGCATGGTCCTCGAACTCAAACCTATGGGGAAACCAACTACTTAAAAAGCTAAGTTTTGGACAGAACCAAGGTATTGCATGGTCCTTGGACTCAAACCTATAGGGAAACCAACTACTTAAAAATCTAAGTTTTGGACAGAACCAAGGTATTGCATGGTCCTCGGACTCAAACCTATGGGGAAACCAACTACTTAAAATAAATCTAAGTTTTGGACAGAACCAAGGTATTGCATGGTCCTCGGACTCAAACCTATAGGGAAACCAACTACTTAAAAGAAATCTAAGTTTTGGACAGAACCAAGGTATTGCATGGTCTTCGGACTCAAACTTATGGGGAAACCGACTACTTAAAAGAAATCTAAGTTTTGGACAAAACCAAGGTATTGCATGGTTCTCGGACTCAAACCTATGGGGAAACCAACTACTTAAAATAAATCTAAGTTTTGGACAGAACCAAGGTATTGTATGGTCCTCGGACTCAAACCTATGGGGAAACCGACTACTTAAAAGAAATCTAAGTTTTAGACAGAATCAATGTATTGTATGGTCCTCGAACTCAAGCCTATGAGAAACCGAACTACTTAAAGGAAATCTAGGTACCAAATTGGGCCTACCAATACACATGACATCCTGGATGATGCCCATATCTCCATTGAAGTATGCTCGGGCATCGATTCGGTGCCCTATGGGCACGGGTAAGTTAGTATGCCGGGATGAGATCCCAAATGTACCATACGCACAACCATTCATACATATTAAGATAGATAGTTCACAAAAAAAAGATCATCATGAGATCTGCAACAATAGTGAGTATCGAAGGGGGCGGTGACATGTAGTTTAAAAGAAAAAAGGAAGAAAGGAGTTTCATACATGTGTTCAATGAGTTTAACTATGAGCAAAATATAAAGTTTTCAAAACAAAAAGGAAACGAGTTAAGTAATTAAACTGGAAACAAATACAAAGGTCGGCCGGGGTTGCTACTTCTTCGATGTCGTCTTGTCCACGTCCTCGGAAGGCAGAGCAGGACTAGCCTCGGGGCCCAGGGAGACATCCCCTTTTTGGGAAGACTGAGCGGGGTCGGTTTCGATACTCTTGGGGACCTCGGGGGGAAACTGTAGGGACAGAGTGAGGATGGCTGGCTCTTCGGCATCGGGGATCTAAGCTCTGACCGTAGGCTCAAGACCTTCCTTGGGCATCTCGGGATTCATATCTCCAGGTGCTTCCATCGCATCATGAGACTCTCCCCCTTCAAACGACTCGCCATGAGGGACGATGATCTCGTGCGACTTCCGACCGAGTAACCCCTACCTCGTGTTGATCGCTCACGACCTCGTAGCTGGCGGAGGCGGTCTCACAAATGGCTGGAGGATAAAATATGCTCTCCGCCTTCTACAAATCAGACGAAGCATCCACCCCAACTCGTTTTAAGGCCTCTTCTCAACCCTAGGAGCAAGATAGTCTATATACTCCAGGAATTTGAGCTTTAAGGGAGGCCTGAGTTTCAGCCATACCCGCTTTGTAACCCTCCTCCTCGCCCTTGTCCTTGGTAGCTTCGGCCTCGTTTCTAGCAAACTCAGCCTCCTGCTTGACCCTCACGGCCTCGTCCCGGCGAACTCGCACTACGCCCTTAGCATTTTTCGCCATGATCAGTTTCTTCTTCAAATCGCTGATCCGCTCCTTGGCTATCTGCAGGTGATCCTCGGCGTCGAGTAGGCGCTTTGTCGGTTCCTCGGCTTGTGTTTGGGCGCCGATTAAACCTACCAAGGCACTATCCCTTTCTCAAATAGCCTCCTTTAAGTCCTCCTTAGCTTTTGCAAGGTCAGTCTCGGAAGCTTTGAGGGTCCGCGCGGCGTCTATGCGTTTGGCGCGTTCATTTTCGGCGGCCTTACTCTACTTATTAACTTCCTCCTCCATCCTATAGGTGGTCCGGAGAGCCTGTCAAGTGAGATAAATACATCGTGAGTGAAAATCCGGGAGCAAAAGTTAATAGAATTTTAGGTGTCCAGAGTCTTACCATACCCAAGTACCTCTTTGCGCCGAGGAAAATCTCCTGCATCCTCATGTTCTTCAATTCTTCCACATCGGTGGGAAGCAACATGGTTCTCCCTAATGCGTCGGCCACATAACCGTCCTTACCGTCTCCAAGGTCCCTCATGGATGCGGTTTTTAGCAATAGCTCTCCGTGGAGCATGGGGGCGAGAAGCCAAGCACTCGGCGTGGATTGGGCTTTGATCCCTTTCCCCTTGCCTTGGGTGGATTGGGCCTCGGTTCCTTTCCCCTTGCTTTGATACCCAATCTTCAGCTGTTTTTGGGCTCGCGAGGTCTCATCCCTCTCCCGAGAAGATTAGGACTTTCCCCCTTCCATGGGCTCCTTTCCCTTGGGACTCCTCTTTCTCTTTGAGTTGGTGGGTTTCAACCGAGGAGGCAGAGCTGACTAAGGAGGAGCAGGAAGTTGGGGACGAGGAGATTGTGGCTTTGACTTAGTAGACGAAGACCTCGTCCGGATAGGTTGAGGTTGAGACAGGGAAGAGGGAGCACTGGACCGTGGTTTTCCCTGCGCACCCTTCCCCGGTTGACCCTCGAGGAGGTCGAGTAAGCTGGTCGGGGGCTTTCTCTTAAGACCCATCTCGGCTCGGGAGGATGTTCCCACCGACGACAGCCCGCCGGACAAGGCAGGGTCCCCTAGATCACCAGAAGGATCCTCGGACGGATCGGCTTGTTCAAACGCCCCAAATCCTTCCTCGGACAAATCCAACTCACCCTCACCTTCCGCTGCCCGAGGAGATGGGGAGAGATCCACCAATGGGATGCCCTTTGGGACAAGAGATCCCTCGGAGATCAAAAACCCTTGTTCAACTACGGTAATTTTAGGAAGCCGAGGATGGTGAGCGCCGATCACGTGCTTCGAGTTGGCAAACGACCAAGGAAGGAGAGCGTACCCTAAGATTTCGTGAGCGGCTCTGACTTGACCGTCCTCCTCATTTACAAAATCTGCTATATTGAGAACAATCTCCAAGTCTACTCGGTTAACCAGGTGAAAGTGTCGATGAAAGGCGTTCGGGTCTGCAAACAAAAAAAAAAATGTACATGGTTAGTAACCGAACCACATCAAATCGAAATGGCGCAAGGGATTGGCACCCTTCTACTCTCTATACCGCACCTGGTTCTCCCTCCACCATTGGGCATGGAACGCCGTCGTGCCATTCCCCGGATACGATAAGAAAGTCCTTGTTCAACCCCTTGTTAGAGTCGGGGAGGCACTGGATCAGCCGAACCCTTTCATCTCTCGTCTTCATGTAGTAGGTTTTGCCTTTTAATTTTTGGAGATTGTAGCACCAGTTCACGTCATGATGGGTTAGTCTTAGCCCCATTTTTTCCTTTAAGGCATCCACACAACCCAGAATCCTAAACATATTGGCGGCGCACTGGGTGGGAACCAATCGGAAATGCCTAAGGTAATTCTTCATTACCAGCCCCATGGGGATTCTCATACCCCCCCTCTACGAAGGCGAGAATAGGGATTACTACCTCGCCCGTCCTTCTCAAAAGATGTCACTCCCCCATCTTACAATGCCTCAAACTAACGCTAGGGGGAATCCTATAGTCGACGATAAACTTTTCCATCGCCTCTTGAGTATCAACCAATTTTCTCAATTTTTTCAATTTAACCATCTTTAAGAGCTACTAAACAAACTCGGTGGATGGTGGGAGAAGGAGAGGAATCAAAGAAAAGTAAACCCAAAAAAGAAAAAGCACGAGTTAGTGAAGGCGGAGAACTTACGTAAAAGAGGAAATATGCCTTAGACGGGCTTTTTGTGCTGGAGATAGACTCGGATTTGGATGAAAGTTTGGATGAACCCAAGAAATATCTTACTGGAACTCTTAAGTGTGAAAGTGAAGAAACAAACCAGTTCCAAAAATCATTTATACCTCCCATTGAAAGTAATCGCCCAAATTTTCCCGCCCATAAAGGCAAAGGAGTCTCCACCGTTAGATCATCATCACACCGTTGAACGTGAGGAGCACAGAGTCGCCCGCATTTAATGAAGACACGTTTCGCCTTCTAAAGGCTCCCAGAACGTGTCTCCGGCCGATGGAGAGTCTCGGGAACCGATAGGTGACAAGGATTGACAAGCCTTGACAGAGGCTCGATGTCATCAAAACCCTCCTATCCGTCCGAGGAGCCGGACAGCAGGATTTTGAGGGGCTATTGTGGGGCCGGAGAGCTCACAACCCGGCCCACTTCCCATTAGGACCTAGGGCCCATGCCGAGGATAGGTGTTGCCAAGGACAAATAGTGAAAGGCCAAATGACCCATAGACGTAGCCGAGGATATCCCTGTCCTCGGCTTCCCAAGACTTCAAAAGAAAGATCAGTATATCATCAAAGGCAACCTCCAGAGCGCCCTCAAAACAGAAGGCAAGCAGAATGGGACTCATACGGGAATAAAGTGTGTAGATGGTCCAAGGAGAAGACGTCACTTCCGCATTGAATGCGCCCACAAACGTACTAACCGTATTAATGGGAAAAGACTCCTGAACAGTGTGGCTTCGGTCGGTGCAACTAACAAAAAGTAGGGTGAAGTGGTTGATGGGATAGGTACTCGAGTAGGTACCTGCCTGATCAACGGATGAAGGGTCAAGATCGACCGGGAAGGTCTATATAACATAAAGGCTGATGCGCCAAAAAAGGCGGGGACAACCCGTCTCCCAAACCATGGAGTCCTAGAAAAAAGGAGGATAACAAGAGCACAAAGCTCCACAAACTCCTCGGACGAGATTCACCGACCGGAGCCACCAAAACCACTGTCCGGTGACCAAAGCCTAGCCTTTCAAACCCATGCTCTACAAATTATATTGTTTGGGCCCTTTACGTACGAGCCCAATATCATCTTAGGTAAATTCTTAATTGAGTCCCCACATATATATATATATATATATATATATATATATATATATATATATATATATATATATATATATATATATATATAAATTTATTAATTGAATTACCCTTAAAAATATTTTTCACAATTTAGCTTAAATCTTGCATACTTTAATCACAGATCAATTTAGCCCAAAATCAAACAACATAGATCAGCTCATCACAAAACTAATTAATAACACAAATCACAAATTACTCTCCCTTTCTTCCATGAATCCCATCTCATCTCTCTTCTCTATCTGTCTTTTTATGTATCTCTGACTCTAACAGTAAAATGTGAGTGTTTGTGAGTTGTGAATATTTTTTATTATTATAAATTTATGTTATATATATGTGAGAGTGTGCGTGTGTGTGTTCGATAATAATTGTGTGCATTATTTTTTTTATTTTTTGTTATAATATTATTTGAGTGAATTGTAAAGTTTGTGAATGTGTACATGTATAGTATAAATATAATATAATTTAATAACCAAGAGATACAGAAGATTTGTTACATGTGTATATTATTACCATCTATACCATTTATAAGAGGGTTCCCCTCTTTGAACTGGATTTTTATGTAGTTTAGAAATACCCCTGAACCTTACGTTTAATTAGGAAAAAACTTGAGGACAACTAGATAAAAATATATCTCCAACTTCACTTAAAATGCCTACAAAATAAGGCACTCTCTTACTAATCCATGTCTTCAAAACAAACTTATCCAAAATACATCTAGTGCAAGGTTTAGCTTGTTGATAAGTTCTAATAGTCTACTTCCAAGAAGTCCAATCCACGGCAATATATTCAATATTGTCATTAAGAAAGTCAATATATCATCCATTATGATGGAAGATTTCACCTCACACTTTTTTATTTGAGTTCTCACAATTCTGACTTCTAGAAGATATTTAAGGAATGATAAAGTTTATCTGTAAAATTGGCTATAACTTTATTTAATAGTATCTTTTTTATTAAAGGTGAATTTTTGATATATTTAAATTACATCTTCTACTTTTATTCTTCATACTTGAAAAATATCTAAAAAATTAAAGATCAATAGCTATGTCATGAATAAATTGTTTAAATTACAAGTTTTTGTAATTTAAAGTTATACATAAAATAGACACTTATAGATCAATAGTAAATAATATCCAATTGACACAAAATTTGACATATGTATTAAGAGAGTAAAAAACATGCAATTCAACTATTAAATTAATTTTTTTTTTTTTTTATACAAGATAGAAATTCTACTCTAACCTAATGTAAGTGTATATGTGTGTGAAAACTTCCTCCCGGAGACTTAAACCTCAGCTAATTTGACATATGTATTAAGAGAGTAAAAAACATATAATTCAACTATTAAATTTTTTTTTTGATACAAGATAGAAATTCTACTCTAACCTAATGTAAATGTATGTGTGTGAAAACTCCCTCCCGGAGACTTGAACGTCGCCCCTTCCCCCCCACACCCCATAAACGTTTATACTTGTGGAGTGACCATCGCACCAAAGGTGTGCGGTGGTATAGTTAAATTTTCAAAATATGTAGTAATATTTATTTTATTGAGTAAATTTATAACCTTAAGTTATAACCAATTTTGTAGCTAAATTTTGTCCTTTAAAGAATTCTATAAATTAATTTTATAGTATTTATCTAAAAATTGAAAAAATGGAGTATTGTGGTTTTTTTTCCTATAATAAAAGTCCCATAATAGGGGATAAAATCCAAGTACCACACAAATTAAGATGTTCAATGATAATTAATAATAACTAGTCAATAACTCCTAAAAAAAAGGGAGAGTCTTGATCAAATTCAAATATGAAATTGATTAAAGTAGACTTTTAGCCTTTAAAGTCTAAGATTGTTTTCATAATGGCCCTTCATGATTTTAGCCCTTTATAGTTGATTCAGTTTTCTATTTGGTTCTTTACATTTCAAAATATTCATATTCATGAAGGACTAAACATAAAACTAAATAATAAATGAATAGTAAAAATGAAAATTTTGATATATAAAAGGCTAAAATGAAAATAACCATAAACTTTAAGGGTTAAGAATCCAAGAAATTCTGGTAAAGAAGATTTGAGAAAAATCCTATAAAATAAGGCAAATATATATTGTAATATATAAATTTTTTAGCCAACAAGCATCAACACAATCAAAAAAAGAATTGGAATTATTAGATATAAAATCATTTAGAAATACATTTTTAATAACAAATGCTTTTCTTATTAGTTTTTTTTTTTATTCACTTATATTCTTAATTTTGTCTTCTTCTTTTTTCTTTCAGTCATGGGGCTCATGGCACATGAAGTGTGCACAAAGAAAATTTTTTTAACCATGGATAATACCTTGTTGAATGTAAATTTATTTTTATCTTTTAAGAGGGCGGTAGATCTGCTTTTTTCTAATTGGGCAAATTACAACTTACCTATTTGTGGTTTGGCTGAAATTTAAATTGTCTACCTGTGATTTGAAATTTGACACTTTATCCACCTGAAGTTTAACCAAAATTTAAGTTACCTACTGTTAGGGTACTTTTTTTATTACACCTAATTTTGTTTATGTACCACCTATTTACTTTTAAATGCACACACCCTATTATATTTAAAACCCAAGAATACTTATACTTGGTAATATTTGAAAAGCCCATGATTCAAATCCATGGCAAAACAATTTTATCAATGGAATTCAAATCCATAATCAAAGCCCATGATTTAAACCCATGGCAATTTATTCATCCAAACCCCAATTTTTATTAGCAATATCAAAGCCCAATTCTCATTAGCAATATCAAAGCCCAATTTCTCATTGGCAACATCAAAGCCCAATTTTTATTGGCAACATCAAAACCCGATTTTTATTGGCACTACTTTATCAAACAGAAAAAGAGCCCAAGATTATCAACACTTGGCAAAGAAAAAATATCATGGTAAAAATGTTACTATGGCAAAAAAGACCATGGCAATCATCCTATGAAAAAAACTCATTGAGAGCTATCTTGATGATCATGTTCTCATATTATAAACCCATAAAATACATGGACATCATTTGCATCACGACATCCATAATATATACTTTCAACGCTCATGGTAAAACATTCAAACCCACAAGCTCATCATTTAAATTATTAGAAACTATGAACATCGTAACATGGAATTCATCATAGTAAGTGTTATTTACAAAAGGTATTTAAAACTTGTCCTATTATTTCAAACAAGACAACTAATTGCCCAAAGGTCCATTGCAAGTATCTATGAAAAAACTCAAACTATTCACTAACAAAAGTCCGTGGGGGATAAAAACCCATGACAAACATGTGTTATGACTATTTTTTAGGATGCACACAACCTGGCCCAAAGGGACCAACCCATGTAAGCCAACCCTAGTTCATCCCTAACCAAAAAAGAGTAACTAGAGACTCATACAAGAAGAACTAAGCCTTTAAGAATGGACTAAGGGCTGTCACCATCTACCTGACGTGAACATTGCCCAAGGGCTGTCATATCATTTGAAGTCTAAAGAATGATGGAATTTCATCATCTTCCCCAAGACCGCACCTCTAGCGAAAGGGGAACTGAAACCAAATTATCCAAACTTCAACAAATTAATGCTAAAAATGTTCAAAACGTGATTCATGTGCCAAGCCCATGAATCTTAAAGGGGGGAAATTGGGAACATATGGTTTGGAGGGTATAAAGGGATCTCTAGCAGAACCCCCTAAAGTAGACTAAAACATGACACTTGGCTTGGGGGTGTTAAATCTTACTTCTCAGGGGTCTGAATCTTAGTTGCGATATTAGGATTCGCTCTTGATACACACCTCAATTATGATAATTAAGCTCAAGTCCCAAATCCTAGCATTTAATGCAAAACACTCTAAAATCCCATCATTACCCAAAGAAGCAAGGCAGCTCCTAAAATGGATTTTCCTACTTCTGATCAAAAACCCCAAGAAAGCCTAACCTTGATTCAAAGACCTACGAGTAGTCATACATTTTTGGATTCTTGTCAATTAATGCTTCCCTAAGCTCCATTATAAAAACACAAGCAACTAACCAAAAAGACAACCTAGTTATCCCTCTAAGACTTTGAGATTCGTGGGCCATTTTTGTTGGTGGTTCAGCTCTCTTTTAGCTCACCACCCATCACCTTTAACCTACACCCATCTAATCCCAAATATTCTTCTCCCCCCTTTACACTATCACAGCTTATAAACATCTTCTAACTAGTCACAAATAACCCACTACTCATAAAAAGTTTCAATCTCAGCATCAATCCTCTCTGACTCACTCAAGAACAGCCCATATTTAGCTCACCCATGCCTTATGAACACATATTTCACGAAGTCTTAGTATAATACTCGCTGCACTAAGTTGAGATCTCTCTCTCCCTTCACACCATGCCAATTAATCTTCCATTTTTTCTTCCTAGGGAACCTTTAACTTTTACTTTTTACTTTACTATTGAAGGATATGATATATTTATAACAATTGAACTCTTCCCTCACATTGATGTAATGATGGCTGAAAGTACAATAAATTCCTCTTGAATGAGACATATAAGGACCTAAAATTTGTTTAAATTTGTCTAATCATTGATTGCTGAACCGTGTAATTTCATCCCTACCATTAGACAAATTATCTTTTGGACTTAAATGTAACTTCACCCTTACCACTGGAGAATTTATTTCCCTTGATCAAAATAGGACAACTAATGTATTAACTAAGTATTGTAAAGTATTTTTCATTGGGCTTTTGTTGTTGTTTTGTTAAGGCAGCCTTTGTTTTTCTTGCTTGGATAGGTTTGTCATCACATTGATAGCCTTTGGATGTCATCTCAAGAGCCCATGGTTAAGTTTCGGTTTGGTTCCCCAACATCTCATTCAAAGGCATCAATTTTCCCCTCAACACCTACTTATGGTTTGAAATCCCATGATGCAAGTGTTCCATTGGATTCTTTTTGATCTTATTTGATCTTGTATTTTTATCTTTTTTTTTTTTTTTTATTTAGATGAGAGAAACATAAAAGTGAAGCAAAATAACATATTTAGTCATGTTTTTAACGGGAGAAATGCTACGTCTATAACATTTTTACAACAAATCATAGGTGGTAGGTTGTTACTGATTGTTATTGTTGGTGTAAAAAAGTAATCTCAATAGTAGGTTCAAATTTGAACCAATAACAACTAACCACTTATGATTTATTGTAAAAAAGTTGTAGACGTGACCATTCTCTTTTAACAGAGGTGGATTAAAGAAATCTAATTGAACATTTGAACTAATCACAAGTGAGTAAAGTGTCAAATTTCAAACCATAGGTAGATAACTTAAATTTTGGCTAAATCACAGGTATATAAGTTGTAATTTGCCCTTTAAAATTTAAATAATGCTAGAAATACAAACTCTTTTACAAAAAATTTTACAAACTACTAATGTGGTGAATAATTATTGGTAAATGAAAAAATGATATTAATGATGGGTCTAAATGGAAACCAATACGAAGTTGATCACATCAACATTTTTTAAGAATATTGTAAAATAGTATGTGAACACAGCATTACTCTTAAAATTTTATCAAAAGGCAAGGTGACAATGTTGACAAAAACATATATTTTACTCTTTTTTGTCAAGGGGATTGTAGGTTAGGTGGATTAGGTAAGAAATAAGAATTGGATTTTGTCCATATGTCATGTATCATGAGATTCATGACCCAGGAACAACATAACTAAAAATAGAGTTGAGTTTTATTGGTCCATGAAGTTATGTGATTCCCTATTCTACTAGTGCAAGCAAAGTTTAACTCACTTTCGTATAAAGTTTTAGACAGCACTGAAGGTGTTTTATCATTCTAATATATTTCTATTTATGTTTTTTTTTTTTTTTTACCTTTTGAAGGGACCTACCCAAATTAGAATTTTAAGGCTAACTTGTGAAGCTCAGAAGATGTTTGTGTCTGGGAAATAGCCAACTTGATTAGAATTGATGCCAAGGTACTTAAGTATGTTTTCTCTTTTACCAGTTGGGATTTGTATTTATAATTTAATTCAAACTGGTGTTTTACTAGTTACCTTTGAATAAGCAATGCTTGTCTTTAGAGTGTTGTCTTTATCTCTTGATACCAACGTCAACTTAAATTAAGATTTAAGGAGGAGGTTTTATTTTCTAATTTCTAAATTTCTCTGTCATACTGGCAATTAAGACTAAAATGAATATTTGTCTAAAAAAAAATAAAGACTAAAATGAATATTTAGTGTTAAGAAATTGTGGATTTGGTGGATTAATTAAGAAATAAGAATTGTAGTTTGTCCATCTGTCATGAGTCATGAACCATGAAAGAATTTTGTGTTGTCAGGAATAACAAAACTGAAAATACAGAGCTCTTCTGAGAGAGAGATAATGTGCCCCTTTCATTCTCATCTCTGGTGAGTTTCAATTACATCCTGAGACTGGTTGCTTCTTTGTTCTTCCTATTTATAATTATTTTTTATCTTTTTCATTTTGGATTAGTTATGAATATATTGTTCCTCTTTCCATTGTTGGGTTTAGATCTTCCTTCATATCCTCTACTGTTAATCTACTGATCGCGAACTAGTACTTTTTCAGTTCTCTTTCTCTTATTCTTCCCAACATTGACTGCATCTACCTAGCTGCAAGCTACTCCTAATTTAGTAAGTTCTCTTTGCCTCTTTGACACATCTCTATGCTATTGACTTTTTTTTTTTTTTTAATGGTTGAAAAAATAGTTTATTAACTCAACCAAAGGAGATATCATTGAATATTGCATTTATCAGGTTCAAACCACTACCAAAACAGAAAATTAAAAAGTGAAATTAACAACACAAAATTTGTTTTAAAAGAGTAATAAGTTTTAAAACAAGAACAATACAAATCAGCACTCACTTGAAGGAATCTTTCTCAGTCGCACAACCCTATCTTTAGCTTGGTAGGTGAGAGTCAAGAGAGGAGCGAAGTATTTATGGGTGGGTTTGGAAAAATTCTTCCATTTGAAACATTCGAATTCCTCTAAGAGTATCACAAGTTCATTACTTGTTTCCCCACAATTATCAATTTCAAATGATGTTATTTTTTGTTTATTATATGGAAATAGAATCTAATAATTCAAATTATGGACAAATATCAACATTTCTATTGGCAAATAGGAGGTTATGACGTGGTTCCTTACTTCGACTGGATACAAATATTATATAAAAAAAATTTCAAGATTATAATATAAGGTACATGTTTAATATGTTTAATTTCAAGATTTTTGTACAAATATAATACAGAAAACGTTTAGTACGTGTTCAATATGTTTAAGTATAAAAACTTGTATTTTTCAGAGTATTTTTTATTTTATGGCAAATGGGAGTTTTATTTAAAATATATATATATGTACGATATGCGATATAGTATGAGTACTTTACTAACTATGGTTTCCAGTGTTTTGACCCACGGTTAAAATCTGTTATGTTTGTACAAGAATTCTTTTTTGGTTGGCAATTGGGAAGATCATACTGGTAGACGTTTATGGTAACACAGAGTCCTTGCAGGCTGCCATATTAATTATAGTTGGAAATCTTCTAAAATTTTCAAGATATGAATGAATATAACCTTATAGAATCCAAAAATGATAGGCATGTAACATGTTAGGCTCAACGACTATGGCATTCACTAAGTTCTGATGTCCAGTTGTCCACATATCATAATTTTCAACTCTCAAGTCTAGAACCCAATTTTAGAAATTCAAATAAAAAATAAAGGACCTTTATATTCTTACATTATATTTGCAATGTGTAACCCACAAAAAGTAGCGAATGTTATACACATTTGCAAAAAAGTGTACAATATTTAGTATTTACCACCTTTTGCAAATGTGTACAACATTTGTCACTTTTTGTGTGTTTACAATGTAAATTTACAATATCATTATCAAGGCTTCAATAATTATCATTATCAAGGTTTGTCTGCTCTGCAACTCCTCTGCTCTGCAACTTCTACCATTTGTCTGCTCTACAACTCCTCTATGATGCATCATTATCAATATTGCTCCACATCGTCTCTCATGACCAAAATTATCTTGAGCACTAAAGCTTGGATCCAAAGGTCTTTGTAGGATCATGTGCATTTGGAGGACTTGTTGCAGATATACCAAGAAAAAAGAAAGAAAGAAAGAAGATAATGTTATCTCAATGGTGTAAAATTTATAGGTTTTTTTTTTCCTCTTTAATGAGTTAAAAAAATTATGGGGAATTCTCTTCTATCAATTGATTGGATGACCAATCACTTAACTTAGTTTAATTTGCATAGTGAAAAAAGAGTGAGATATTTTCACTACAAAAAACTTGATTTTTAGTAGCGGTTGCAACCACTACTAAAACTATTAAAAACTGCTACTAAAAGTCATATAGGTCTATACCAACGGTTTTCTAAACCGCTGCTACAACTTCAATAACCGCTGTTAAGTTCCCGTCACTATAGGTCACTATAGGTTATAGTAGCGATTTTAGGAATTGCTGGTATAGAAAAAATCTATAGCAGCAGTTCTACAAACTACTGCTAGAGAATTAAAAACCGCTAGTACACACAACTTTACCTTTTGGAATTAATTATTTATACCAACGGTTATATAACTGTTGCTATAGATTTTTTAGTAGCAGTTCATAGAACCGTTGCTAGAGAATTAAAAACCGCAAATACACACGGCCCTTCCTTCGAGAATTAATTATTTGTACCAACAGTTATGTGACTGCTCCTATAGATTATTTAGTAGCAATTCATAGAACTGCTACTAGAGAATTAAAAAAAAAAACTGCTAGTACATAGGGCCCTTCTTTTTGAAAATAATTATTTATATCAGCGGTTATGTAATTGCTGCTATAGATTCTTAAGCAATAGTTCTATAAACTGCTACTAAACAAAATTAAAAATGTTTGTATACCCTTCCCTTATTTCTAGCATGAATTATTTTTAACAGCGATTTTGTGAATTGCTACTAGATATTCTTTAACAACAGTTTTATAGAGCTTTGCTATAAAATAAAATAGAACCGCTACTATAGGTTCCATGCGAAGCGATTATAAAACTGTTACCGAAGGTATAAACATTATTGAATATTACAAAAATATTTTTTTAATTAAATTTTTCCCTGAAAATTAGTAATATAACATGTTAGGAATGTTATTAAAATCCACAATTCCAAAAATCAAAGTAATAAAATAATTGCGAATAGTTAATAAAATTGATCCAAATGAAGAAATAAAACTTTACAATTCAAAGTTTGAAATCACAAATAGCTGAATAAAAGTATAAACAATATTTTTTGGTACTTAAGATAAGACAAGGATAAAATAATTGTAGACAACCTACAATAAAAACTAAGACTATAAATATTCCCTTTGAAATATGCCAAAAGTCACTCCAGCATGAAACTTGGTCTCCCTTTATATTCCAATGTATTGTCTTAGTTTCCTGGAATACAATAAACCATATATTTGCATTAGTGAAAACTATATATATAAGCAAATCTTAGAGAATATATCAAATGACTATTGGTAAAGAAAAATGATGACGAATATATATCTTATCAGCGATTAGAATTTATTTTTTACTTTTTTTGTGAGTTAGAGATTAATGATTGACACCCATATTCACTTTTTTTGATAGGGGCGGACTGACTCATGGTAGAAGAAGCAGAGCAGAGGAGCTAGGTTCGTGGGGTTAAGTTGAAGAACAGGAGTCGTAGATTGTGTTTTGGATTATAGAGTTACGTCTTCACTGTGTTGTTTAAGCTAGATGTTAGTATTTTAACTTTAGGCTGAAACGTAGTTTTGATGCTTATTTGGCAAAAATAGAATACATCAGTATGATGATGTGTTACTTAACAAAAAAAATTAGCTGTAGGGTGAATTGCTAACGGAACTAAACTTTAGAGTATAAAACCAAGTATTTGAAACTTTGGGATGTAAAATCCAGTTAACCCAAAACTTCAAAGGTATAATTTGCAATTTATCCAACAAATTAAAACGAACCAGCAAGACTTTTAAAAAAAATAAATAAATAATAATAATCTATGAACCTAGCTATCTGAATAAGCTACATCTAAATGAAATAAATATAATTCCATCAAATAAGAAAAAAAGACATAAAATGAATAAGCTAAACGAAAACAAAATCTCCATCTTTTTTAAAACAAACCACCAAGACTTTCTCAAAACAAAAAACAAAAAAAACCAGTGAAAAATAAAATAATAATTCACATGCAAGATGAACTCTTGTGCAGAAGCTACATCTAAATGAGATAAATATACTTTCATCAAATAAAAAAATAAATAAATAAATAAATAAGCGAAACCAAAACAAATTCTCAATCTTTCTCTCTCCAACCTTTTTCTTTTCTTGTTACTTCTCTTTCTCTAACTTGTGATGGAAGCAGTTGACTCGTGCGTCATGGCTGACTCCCTTTTCTTTTTTTCCTTTTTCTTATCTCTCACTATTTCTCTCCCTTGCCGTGTTGATTTACTTTGTGTCTATCAGCAAAGTAGATGGCTGTCAAACACCTCAAACAAAGTGATAAAACAAGGAAGGTAGAACCAAAATGACGAAACAACCCACGCTTTTCACTCTTCAACAAACAAACGTAAATATACCTGGCTCTAGTAATTTTCTCTTTCTTTTTCTTATCTCTATTCCTCTCACCGTCTGCTGTATAATTGTATTTGTGTTTATCAATAGAATGAAGAGTACTTCTCTCTCTTCAATCCTACCTCTTCTCAGACTTTACCTCTTCTCTTTCTATTGGCATCCGTTGGCTGCATCTCCCTGTTTGCAAAAACTGATACAGTAAGTACACTCTAACATGTCCATTCTATTGATTTTATATTTCTTGGCTAAATTCGTAGTTTATTAACACAACAATTAAAAAAGATGAAAAAAATTAATGAATTTGATGTATAATAATATCGGGAAGATAGACAGAATATGGAGCTGTAACGTTTAGAATATGCACAACTAGGATTAATCCATTAAAGCCAATTCTCTATCCTGTGAAACAACCAAAAGAGCAACCTTTTATTTCATTTTATTGTACATGCTCAAATCTAGTTATTACAACATGAAGGAATGAAGAATAATAACAATTGTTGAGCTTCTTGAGAACTGATGCGGAGACTAGGTGATTATAATAACTATGTACTATCATATCATTCAGTGAATATATTATTTGATAAATTGTTTTAATTTTTTGAGTTAGTTTTAGTATCCAAAATTGAATCCCATGGAGTTTACACGCAATACCTTCATAAAGATAAGGCTTTAAATAACTTGGCTATTTATGAATAAGTCAGATTCAGACTTAAAAAAGAACCCATATATTTCTGTGATTGATTATGTGGAAAAAATGAAGGTATTGAGTGTAAATTGCCATACAAAGGAAAGTTGTGACTCTAACTTCAACTTTCATTCTAATATTCGGTGAGTTTCAATGACATCGTGATCGTGTGCTTCTTCGTTCTTTCGTTCCTATTTTATGTAATTAGTTAGTATTATTATTATTTTTTAAATTTTTATTTAGATATTAATAAATTATTCTTATTTTCATTGTTGGGTTCAGCTCTTCCTTTCACATCCATTGCTGGTAAACTATCATTTGAGGACTAGTTCTTTTTCTTTCTCTTATTCTTCCCAACGATCACAGCATTTACCTATCTGCAAGCTACTCCTATTTTCGTAAGTTCTCTTTGCCTTTTTGATTTGTCTCTATGTTATTGACTTTTTTTTTAGTTGAAAAAATAGTTTATTAACACAACCAAAGGAGATAGCATAGAATATTGCATTTATCAGGTTCAAACCACAACCAAAACAGAAAATTAAAACATGAAATTAGAAACACAAATTTTAGAAGATTTAGAACATGGACAATACAAATGAACACTCATTTGAAGGAATCTTTTCCCAGTGATACAACCCAATCTTTAGCTTGGTAGGTGAAAATCAGGAGAGGAGTGAAGTATTTATGGGTGGGTTTGGAAAAATTCTTCCATTTGAAGATTTGAATTCCTCTGAGAGTATCACAAGTTCATATATTACTTGTATTGCCAACAATTATCAGAGTTCCAGAAGAGGTGGGGTGGGACAAAAATCTTTTTTTTTTTCCAACAATTATCAATTTCAAATGATGTAATTTTTTCTTTATTTTAAATCCAGTACATAGATTATATATGAAAATAAAATCTAATAATTCAAATTAGAGACAAATATCTACCAAATTAATTATAGTTGGAACTCTTCTAAAATTTTCAACATGGGAACGAATATAACCTTAAAGGCCCGCTTGGATTGAGGGGGGAGGGAGGGGATGTTAGAAATCAACACTAACTTTCTCGTCTCTAGAAACTTCTTGAATTCCACTCAATTTGCTTATCTTTGGAATTTTTTAGAAAATTCTCTTACATTCCAAAAATTTCTCCATGATGCTCTTTCTGGATTTCTCTATGAGATATCTCTAGAGACTTCTATATAGAAGTAAAACTCAACCACATGTTTATAGAATAGTCTAGAAGCTTGGTAAATAAAGTATTTAAAAAGAAGAAGCTAGAAACTTCAAGTTGGTTTCCTAACCAACATACATCAAGTATAAATAGATGTGGTGATGGGTGAAGTAAAGTGTAACCTTATAGAATCCAAAAATGATAGGTGCGTACATGCTAGGCTCAACGACTGTGGCATTCGCTAAGTCCTGAGATGCCCAGTTGTCCACATATCACAATTTTCAAGCCTGGAGGCTGGAACCCAATTTTAGAAATACTAATAAAAAAAATAAAGGACTTTGTTTATATTGTATTTACAAAGTAAACATGCAAAAAATAGCAAATATTCTACACATCTATAAAAAGTGTTCAACATCTGCCACTTTATGTGTTTACAATGTAAATTCACAATGTACTGTAAAGAATTTCAAAAAAAAAAAACCATCTTTTTTCTTGCAAAGTGTTAAATTTGGTGGCTGCTTGTTTTAATAATTGAGAGAGGGAAGGAAATTTCAGCGAAGTTTCACCGTTGGCATTTAGCCATCATAGAGAGAGAGAGAGAGAGAGAGAGAGAGAGAATGAAGAAAAAGACATGGATCAACGACCATTAGAAACTTTCAATTTCACACGAGTAATTCTACGAAAAAACACTAGTCAAGTCAATCCATATAAGTAATATAAAAACTCCTTGTAAATTGCTTGACCACTCCTCTTCTCGTCTATTCTCTCTCTCTCTCTCTCTCTCTTCAGAGTCTATTCCTACCTTCTCTCTCTCCTTCTTACTCTTGCTGACCTCCACTATTGACCGCATCTACCTATTTCCAAGCTTGAAGCTGCTACAGTAAGTGCACTCTCATATGTCTTCTATGCTGTTATTATTATTATTATTATTTGCTTTTTTCTTTTATATCTTGGCTGAATTAATATTTTAATTAACACAGAGAAAGACAATAACCTCTTCCATTTTCTGTCTCCTTAGAGGGTAAAGTGGCCATTTTACACTAAGTCTAGGCTCAGTCAAATCTTCCCTGTTGGGGCTTGGGACATGAGAGAGACGTGTATTGTGCAAAACCAATAACTCATGGAGAACCTAGACAATTTGCTAAACCAGAACAAGCACCTGACAATTTAATAACTTAGCATTTAATGCTAGTTGTTTTAGATCCTTCAAATTTAGCTAATTAGTCAAACCATTAACTTGATGGGGAAGCATTTTTCATGGTCTCTAGCCAACGAGCTGCTCAAGAGCTTTAAATCCTTATGATGATATAAAGTCATTCTAGCTGATGAGTTGGTTAGGGAAAAACCAAGAATTTCATGAGGCTTTAGTAGCAGCTAGGGGTGTCCACCCACGATCCGAAATGGACTAGAATTGACTCACCTACGACCGACCCAATACCTCCCGCCGCCGGTGGCCGGTAGTGGGTTACAAATCCCAAAAACCGACTACGATGAGTTGGTTGATGGGTTCTCTCCTCTAAAACCCGCTTCAACCAACCCGACCATGAAACTTACCAAAATTCGGCGATCCAAGTTTTTTCCAACAAGTTTTTGATCAAAATACTTTAAATCCAACGAGATTTATGTCGAATTTAGGGTGATCTCACCAAATCTAGTGAGATCTCGGCCAAATTTGATGGAAATCTCACTAGATCTAGCAAGATCTCACCAAATCTAGCAAGATCTCCACCAAATTTGGTGAGATTTCTTTGAAATGCATTATTTTGGCCGGATTTCTCCATTATGGACGATTTTGATCAAAACGACCACTTTTCGTCGTGAAATCCGACCACTCCAATCCACCGGCGGGTCCGAACTTCCTTATGCCCAACCTACAACCCACGACAACACATGGACGCCCTTAGTGGTAGCTCCAAGAATTTTTTTTAGGGTAGTTAACAAGTACTAAAATTATGGGTTTGTCATATAGCTGATGAACCTTTAATCCACAAGCTTGTGCATGCAGGTGATGAGCATACCCACAAGGTCGTCAGATGAAAAGAAGGCCATACGGCATTAATGGCGCAACCATTAATAGTTTTGTGACCGACGAGCTTCAACGGATAGAAAGGCCAATCATGAGTTGGTCAAACCTCCATTTAAACTCAGACAGGCGTTACTCAAACAATAAAAAGAGCCATTATGAGGCCAATGACGGTTAAACTAATAATGAGTCTCCCAATGGCTATATCAAGACTATAAATAAGCCACCAAACACAGGAAACAAGGTGCACAATTCAAACACACAGAATTACATTCTTATTCTCTAAGAGATATTGAAAACCCTACTAACTTAATCATTAGAGAACCATTGGTCTTTAGTGTCTTTCTCTCTCATCTTTGCGAGGAATGTGACCTCATCATAAGTTCTGACGAGGCTATCGACTGACAACCATTTTTTACTTCATCAGTAGTTATTAAAAAACTTAAATTATACAAAATCTAATAAAAAGATAATTAACTCTATATATTGACAACTAAAAAAAAAAAATGAAAAACACCCAAATACATAAAGTTTGATGTCCACATTCAAGCCTGGACTCTATTTTAGAAAAAAGGACAAAGTTTAACTATAAATCCTTTTTTTTTTTTTTTGAGCTGAATTTTGTCACATCTACTATTGGATTACATTTTCTTTTTATATCCTTCATGTTTATAAAATTTTAAAAAAATTAAATATCAATAGCTATGTCATAAATAAATTTTTTAAATTGCAAATTTTTGTAATTTAAAATTATGTATAAAATATAATGTTTTAGATTATATAGTAAATAATATCCGATTAACACAAAATTTGACTTATGTATTAAAAGCGTAAAAAACATATAATCCAATGGTTATAATTTTGAAATATGTAATAATGTTAGTGGTATTGAGTAAGGTTGTAGTCTTAGGTTATAATCAATTTTATAACTAAACTTTATCCATAAAAAATTAAAGACTTTTATATTTAAATATTTATCGGTAGAAAAAGAGAAGCTTCGTTGGTAGAGAAAAAAAAAAACAAAAGAGATAGAAATAAAAGAGAATCAATCAAATGCAAAGCGGGCGAGGATTTGAAGAAGAAAGAGTAAAATGAGGCAAATCTATATTCGAATATATATATTTTTTTGGCCGACAAACATCAACACGACAAAAAAAAAAAAAAAAAAAAAGATTTAGAATTATTAGAAATAAAATCAGTGAGAAATACTTTTTGAATAACAAATGCTTTTCTCCTTAGTTTTTTTTTTTTTTTTTTTCATAAATTGTATTCGCTTATTTTCTTAATTTTGTCTTTTTCCTTCAGTTATGGGCTACATGGCAGATAAAAGTGTCCAATGGTAACTTTAACTTTGTTTTTGTTAAAGTTAAAGTTAAAGGTATTTTTGTCAAAATGAATACTTTAAAGTTAAAGTATTTTTCTTTCAGTTATGGGCCAAAGGAAAGTTGTTACGTAATTTTGATATTATAACGTAAATTTAGTTTCAAGAGGGCAGTAGAGAGTGGGAGAGAGGGAAATAACAAAACTTTTCTAGAGTGAGAGAGAGAGAGAGAGAACGTGCCCCTTTCTTTGTTCCTATTTTATGTAATTTGTTATTATTATTGTAGGAGCATTTTTTACTTCAAAGAAACTCATGTTTATCCTAGACAATTTTTGCTTGTCCCACATTGGAAAGATTGGCTTCCTCTTTCTACCTTACAAGAGATGAGCCAATGAGAAAGAGTACCACCAATCTTTCTAATGTGGGACAAGCAAAAATTGCCTAGGATAAACATGAGTTTCCCTGAAGCAAAAAATGCTCCCACAATTATTTATTTTTTATTTTTCATATATGATTAATTAAGATATGAATATATTGTTCCTCTTTTCATTGTTGGGTTCAGATCGTCCTTTCACATCCATTGCTGCTCATCTACCGATTGAGGTCTAGTTCTTTTTCTTTCTCTAATTCTTCCCAACATTCACTGCATCTACCTATCTGCAAGCTATTTAAGTAAGTTCTCTTTGCCTCTTTGACATGTCTCTATGCTATTGACTTCTTTTTTTTCGGTTGAGGAAAAAATAGTTTATTAACACAACCAAAGGAGAGAGCATGGAATATTATTGCATTTATCATGTTCAAAGTTCAAACCACAGCCAAAACAGAAAATTAAAAAATAAAAAGTAAATTAACCACACAAATTTTACAAGTTTTAAAACAAGTATAATACAAATGAACACTCATTTGAAGGAATCTTTTCTCAGTCGTACAACCCAGTCCTTAGCTTGGTAGGTGAAAGTCAAGAGAGGAGGGAAGTATTTATGGGTGGGTTTGGAAAAAATTTTCCATTAGAAAGATTCGTCGAATTCCTCCGAGAATATCACAAATTCATTACTTGTTTGCCAACAATTATCAAGTTCCACAAGAGGTGGGGTGGGACAAAAATCATTACTATTTTTTTTTCCAATAATTATCAATTTCAAATGATGTTATTTTTTTCTTTTGTTTATTTTAAATCTGGTAAATAGATTATACTATATGGAAATCAAATCTAATCATTCAAATTATAGACAAATATCTACCAAATTAATTATTGTTGGAATTCTTCTAAAATTTTCAACATAGGTACTAATATAACCTATAGAATCCAAAAATGATAGGCATGTAACATGCTAGCCTCAATGACTATGGCATTCACTAAGTTCTGATGTCCAGTTGTCCACATTCAAGCCTGGAACCCTATATGTTTATGTTGTATTTGCAATGTAAACACTCAAAAAGTAGCAAATGTACATTTGCAAAAAGTGTACAATATTTACCATATTTTGTAAATATATATAACATTTACCACTTTTTGTATGTTTACAATAGAAATTTACATTATACTATACTACTGTACAATATAAAAAAAGAAAATTTCAGTAAAGTTTCACACTCGTTAACCATTATAGAGAGAGAGAATGAAGGAAATTGAAAGACATGATCAACCATTGGAAACTACCGTTTTCACATGAATAATTTTATGGAAAACACCGGTTAAATCAAATACATATATGTAATGTAATTTACCGCTGTTATTTAATTAATTTAAAGAGTCAAACCTGTCAAGCCATCAAATTTGAATGCAACTTCATTCCCAAATGCACGTACCTATACAAACACTTCAGACAGGTTTTTCTTAGTAGTCTTTGAAAATTCTTTCCGCTACGATTTCAGGCTTTCAGCCAAGAATCGTACTTCTCAAAGTGGATTTCATGAAAGAAGGGCCAATTAAAAGGACTGGACGATAAGGAAACACATCCTCACTTCATTGCTGTCACACATTAAGAATAGTATACATGTGACTTCCACGGTTGTTTGATTCATTGTAAAGAATCAATACTAGTCCAGCCATCAGAATTGAATTGCATCTTCAATTTCTTTCCTACCTATCACCGACGTCAGACAATAAATTGAGTCACTTAAATCAAATGTTGTATTAGCAATAAGTGTTAAAATAAGCATTTTGTTTAATTACTTCTGACTCCAAACTATTGCAATGGGTTTACAAATTTAAAATTGAGAAATATTATGTATATAAAATTTTTACTATTAATTTTAAGTGATAAATTATTATTAGTTTTAATTTAAACACATTATTAATATTATTTTTTTATACAATAATAACAATTTGTCACTTAAGATTTGTTGTAAAATTGTTATGAAAATATTGTATACAGCATTTCTGTTAACAATACATGTACTAACGTAAAAACATTAAATTGAAATGAGTAAGGGGATATAAAATACGTTAAAATTGCATGCTATCCTATTACTTCTCTTCTTCAATCCTACTACCTCTTCACTTCCTATTGGCGTCCGTTGGCGCTGCATCTACCTGTTTGCAAAAACTAATACAGTAAGTGCACTCTAACATGTCCTTCATTCTATTGATTTTATATTTCTTGGCTAAATAAATAGTTTATTAAAACAACAATTAAAATAAGATGAAAAAATTAATGAATTTAATGTCTAATAATATCGAGAAGATAGACAGAATATGGAGCTATAACGTTTAAAGCACGATCATCTAGGATTAATCCATTAGATCCAATTCCCTAGCTAGCCTGTGAAACAACCAAAAGAGCAACCTTTTATTTTATATTTTATTATACATTCTCAAATCTAGTCATTACAACATGAAGGAATGAAGAATAGTAACAATTGTTGAGCTTCTTGAGAACTGATGCGGAGACTCGGCAATTATAATAACTATGTAGTATCATATCATCCGGTGAATATAATATTTGATAAATTGTTTTAATTTTTTGAGTTAGTTTTATTATCCAAAATTGAATCCCATGGAGTTAACACTCGATACCTTCATAGAGATAAGGCTTTAAATAACTTGGCTATTTATGAATAAGTCAGACTCAGTTAAAAAAGAACCCATATATTTCTGTGATTGATTATGTAGAAAAAATGAAGGTATTGAGTGTAAGCATCATTCATAGGAAAGTTGTAGCTTTAACTTCAACTTTGTTAATAAAAAATACTTTAACATGATAATAGCTTGGTGAACGTAAATTTAGTTTTAAGGGGGAGAGAGAGAGAGAGAGAGAGAGAGAGAGAGAGAGAGAGAGAGAGAGAGAGAGAGAGAGAGAGAGAGAGAGAGAGAGAGAGAGAGAGAGAGAGAGAGAGAAGGGACCCTCTCATCCTATGACTAGTTGCTTATAGGAATCCTCATGAGTGTATTTTTCGAAATTCTTTCATTGTAGGAGTCTTTTTGATTAACACCAAGCGTGGGCCGTAAGATATTTCTTTATATATGCAAACGTGGAGACCAAGCAAGGCCACGTCGGGGTCGTCGGCTTCGCCTACTACCTTTTAAAGGTCGTTAACTTCGCCTACTCCCTCGTCGAGGTCGTCGGCTTCGCCTTCGCCTACTCCCTCATCGAGGTCATCAACTTCGCCTACTCCCTAGTCGGGGTCGTCAACTTCGCCTACTACCTCGTTGAGGTCATCGGCTTCGCCTACTCCCTTGTCGGGGTCGTCGGCTTCGCCTACTCCCTCGTCGGGGTTGTCAGTTTTGCCTACTCCCTCATCGGGGTTGTCGGCTTCGCCTATTCCCTTCAACTTAGTAGTGTCGACTTTCCATTTATGACAAGTTAACCTCGTCTTCCTAAAGCTGTAGATGTCCTAAAGCTGTAGATGTCCTAAAACTGTTTGATTGCCATTTATGACAAGTAAGACCGACGAGTCTATTTTGAACGTCGTTTTATGATACTATATTCATGAGTATTCACATTCACAATTTTACCCTTATCATTTGCCTCCTACTCCATGATCTATTCAGCTTAAGCTGAGAAGTTTATGGAGTTTAAGTCCTTTTCATTTGGACAATTCCAACTCGTCTCTTGAGTAGACTTGTTCATCTTGTTATCTTTTATGTTAAAATCGTCGTCTTGTAATATTAGTCATATCCTCCGGTGGACGAACTCGTCGGCTTTATGGGCTCGTCCGCTTTGGGGACTTGGCACAATCATCCATTTCGTGGGTATTACTAATCGACTCGTCCAATCTGTAGGCATAATGATAAACTCGTCCACTTTGTGGACTTAATAATTTTTTATTCTCTTAGGATGAGGTCTTCCATTCTGGACTTATCAATGTCATCCACTTTATGGATTTAATAGGGTCGTCCACCTTGTGGACTTAATAAGGTCGTCCAGCTTGTGGACTTATTAACATATGGTTGTCCACTTTGTGTCCATTTTGTGGACTTCATAATTTTTTCATCCTCCTAGGATGAAATCGTCCATCTTGTGGACTTAATAAGCTTGTCCATTTTATGGACTTGATAACATTTCATCCTCTTAAGATGAGGTCGTCCACTTGATGGACTGCATATTAGGGTCGTCTACTTTGTAGACTTGGATTTCTCCACTTTGTGGACTTGTTGAGGTGACTAAGTGTTGGTACCTTGTCACCTTGTGAGTCGTCCACTTGGGGTCGTGGACTAATTGAGGTGACTAAATTTTGGTACCTCGTCACCTTTTTGGTCATCTACTTGTAGGTGACTTAGTATGATGATCATCCACCCATAGTCGACTTTGGTCATGTGTCTACCCGTAGGTGACTTAACGTAGTGATCGTTCACCCGTAGGTGACTTTGGCCACGCATCTACCCGTAGGTGACTTAACGTAGTGACCGTCCACCCGTAGGCGACTTTGGCCATGCACCTACCCGTAGGTAACTTAGCGTAGTGGCTGTCCACCGATGGCGACTTTGGCCATGTCTGAATAAACTCCTCTTATTATGATAAACCATGCATTCATAGAAAAAGTAGTTTTTAAAAAGAAAACGAAAATCTGCCCTTTGGCCCTTTGGGCTTTAAAAGAGTTATTGTAGCAAAAACTAAAGTAAATAGAAAAAGCGAGTATAGCTAAAATTCACTAAGGTAAACTAGAAATAAACGAATGTTGCTCTTCATGCCATCCTTTTTCTTGGTAGTACTTTCGTAGGTGCTTGGTGTTCCATGGGTGGTGTAGCTTCTGTCCGTCCAGCATCTCCAGTTCTTGCCATTTTCCACCGTCTATCTTGTTGCGTATCCTCCTGCCTTTCTCTCTTCTCTCGAGTCAAAAGCGCATCTTGAGTATTCATGTACTTGGTTGCCCTGTAAAGCAAGTCCGACATAGTCTTCAAGTCGCTCTTGTATAGTGAAAATAGGAACTTGCCCTTCCGTAGCCCATTTGTGAAAGCAGCTAGAAGTATCTTGTCGGGTAACCCCTGAAGGTGCATCAGGGTCTTAAAGGACTCCAAATGATCTAGAGGATCTTTGTTTCCATCGTAGTTTTTCACCTACGGCATACGGAACTTTGGTGGAAAGGGGAAGGAGTTGACGGACGTGGTGAGCGGTAAGTCGATTCGGTGGACCAAATCATCAAGGTCGCTGGACACCCGTCCTCCGAGGGCGTTCATCATGATGTCCATCTGTTCTTACATCGCCTACATCTCCGCGACAATGTGGGGTGAAGCCATATCGGTGATGGATGGACGGCTCATATCTTGTCGCTTTGGTCCGCTTGAGGCATTACTACCTTCCGGCCCCTCTTGGTCTCTTCGCTCGGCACTAGTACCTTCTTGGCGCTCCACAACCGTGGTGAGATTCTAAATTTGTCTCTCAAGGGCAGTTGGGCGTGGTTCATCTCCCTGAATGTTATTAGTGGTCGCCATCAAGCGAGTAAGTACAATACAACTCTTGGTCCGGGAAACATTCGTATGGCTTTCAAATTGCTAAGAATAGCACAAAATGAGTTTTCACCACAGACGGCACCAACCGATGATGCCGAAAAAATCACCAGTGAGCTACACGATTCTCGCACACTCAAAACAATACCCGCATAACAAAAAGAGAAGACCTCGTAGAAAGCACCGGTGTGGTGCCAGCCAAATACCCTCTGAAAGTCAAGTTAGAACTTCTCATAACTCTAAAGTGTTAGAGTAGGGTCAATTATGCGTACCTTGGTTTGTGAGGGTATTGAGGCTTTTCATAGTAGTAAAGGGTTGACCTCTCTTCCTTGGTGTAGAGTTCTTTTCCTTATAGGAATCCTCATGAGTGTATTTTTCAAAATCCTTTCCTTGTAAGAGTCTTTTTGATTAACACCAAGCGTGGGGTGCAAGATATTTCTTTATATATGCAAACGTGGAGATCAAGCAAGGCCACGTCGGGGTCGTCGGCTATGCCTACTCCCTCATCGGGGTCGTCGACTTATGAGAGACCGCGCCCCCCGCCCCTTTTTATGATGTTAGGCCAAACTCACGTGAATAGGTGGAGTTGTGTTATTGCCTCTCAAAAATGAAGGTTATTTGTTTATGTTTTCCCCCTTAGATTAAGAGTTTTACAATGGAGCCGCCACTTATTTAATTATTGGAAAAATAAGAAAACCATAATTGAAAAATTCCTCATTTTATTAATTTGAAATTGAATTTACATTGATCATAGGAAAATTACATGGTTTTGGTCCTAGATACAATTTAAGATAAAGTACATGGCTTTGTTTCCTAGTTACAATCTAAAAATCGAAAATTACCTGGACAAGCATTTGATCTACTAACCCTTAATCTAAGCTCGGAGGCTATGTTATAAGGTGGGAATGTATTAGGCACCCACCTTGCCCGGTGAAATCAGTCTTCTAGACTATGATGGCCAACATTCATATCATATCATCCAATATTGCAACCAATTTACATGTTGAATTTAATGTGTGTGCATGTGATAAACTCTAATTCAATTTATTAAGCATTGCATTTGAATTGAAAAATAAATTCTAGTGAATGTGTGTGGATGGTGATAACCTAGATTCAAGGATTTGAAAGAATTATTAAACAAACATGTTTTTCATATTTTTGATGTGGATTTAAGTTTAAATCTAGTAATATGCATGAACATGTGATGAACAACCATGAACATGTAAAGAACACATAAGAACAATTAAGAACATTCAAACATATTCAAGTGAATTATCATACTTTAATCATAAATTCTCATCATGGCAATATAAACAAACATTTAGAGAAGGGAATTATACTTTCATGCAAGATCCATATGGTGGAGGAAGGGATTCTTGATGGAGGTCCTAAGGGTGGAGGAAAAGAAAAGCTAGGAGAGGGAGAGTAAGTCTCACTTAATACCTTGAGTCTCAAAAAGACCAAGATATAACAAGACTACTCAACTTCACTAGAACTCAAAATAAGATAAGAGAGGGGGGTTTTTGTGTGCTTTGAAATGAAGGAGAGGAGGGGTTTATATAGTAGTGGTGGAGGAAATATGAATAGAAGGTCATTTAATGAGGGTTGACAAAAAATTAAAAACCTAGACCTCATTTTAGCTTTTAGGGAAATTTGGTGCATTAAATGTGGAGATTGGTGAGAGTGAGGAGCAAGCAAAGTTCGGTTTTCCTATAGCTATTGTAACAGCTTGTAGAGCAAACTTCGAAAAATCATATCAAACTCAATTTTGATAGCAATTGTCTCATTCTTATGCTCAAATTGAAGCCCCGGATGTCTAGTTTGTGGAAAAATTAACCTCATTCATAGATTCAAAATATTCTGAGAGATATTGATGAAATAGTGAGTAGAGGTCATTTGTTAGAAAATGGTTTCAGCACAGTTAACATTAATAGGTCCCAAATTAGCTCCCAATTAACATTAAATGACTCCAATCACTCGTATTTCAGACTTAATTGGTTCCAAATTTATCCTAATTAAAAGATAATTGCACAAATTACTCATTGAATAATTAATGTTTAACTATCTAATTAATTAGGTATGTGTAACACTACCATATAATGTAGTCCTAACCAATCAAATTATGACACATCATCGTTCTCAAATTGATTATACTTGTAACCAATTGAAATCACTTGTTCATAATCACATATAGTTGGACTCAATTTGTGATAATGCATCGTTACAACATTAAGATCATTTTGGTGAAATGAGATTAAAGATCTAATGACCAGAATCAAGATGCATATGTCCAAAGTGAAATTACCCTTTTACCCTCCATGTAAGGTTAAATACGGGTTGCAAAATGAGATGTCAATACAGCTTCGCCTACTACCTCATCGGGGTCGTCGACTTCACCTACTCCCTTGTCGGGGTCGTCGGTTTCGCCTACTCCCTCGTCGAGGTCATCGCCTTCGCCTATTCCCTTCAACTTAGTGGTGTCAGCCATTGTTATTAAATCTGTTCCGTTCCGACCGGAATGGCCGGAAAATCTCATACCAGGATGCAATCTAGAACGGTAATACCACCCGTTCCACCTCAGGTCTAATTCCGGCCAGTTTCGGGTCATTCCGACCATTTCGGCAAATTTCGGTCAATACATTTCGGCAAGTACCAACTTTTAGAAGAAAAAAAAGGAAAAAAGAAAAATCCCTAATCTTACAAACTCATTAGCACAACATGTCATTACCTAGTGACGATCGCCTAAAAAACAAACCCAGCCATCGTAGACTTCACTCCTTCTCTTCTTCATTTCATCTCGGACTCTCTACAAATCTGCTCTTCTTTCCCATTTTTTTTTTTTTTTTTTTTTTTTTTTTTTTACTTTAGTTTTTGCTTTGTCAAGTTTTTGTTTTGTTTTATATTTGTGTTTGCCTTATAGACTTTTAGTTTGCTGACCCCACCCACGTGACAAAGTTTTGGAAATGACAAAACTTAAAAAAGCTGACAAAGGAGTTTGATTTTAAACTTGTATTTGTTGAGTCTTTCTTGTCCCCAACGTGATAGATATATATATATATATATTGTGCTGTTTTTGGTTGTTATTTTCATTTTTTTAATTACATATTTATGTTTTAATATTCTAAAATAGTAATTGTTATGTAAAAACTAAATGATTTGTGTTTTTTAAGGTTTACTTATTTGGATCAATAATTTTATGTTGTATAAGAAAATATAAATATATATTATTTTTAATTTTTTTAGAAATCACGAAACACCTTAAAACGATACATCGAAATAGACCGGTACCGAAATATTCCATTCCACTGGACAAACTGAAATAGGGTCCGAAATGGTATTCAAAACATTGGTGTCAGCTTTCCATTTATGACAAGTTAACCCCGTCTTCCTAAAGCTATAGATGTCCTAAAGCTGTTTGCTTGCCGATTATGACAAGTGAGGCCGACAGGTCTATTTTGAACGTCGCTTCATGATATTATATTCATGAGTATTCACATTCACAATTTTACCCTTATCAATTATTATTACTATTTTTTTCCATTTTTTGATTTAGATATGAATATATTGTTCCTCTTTTCATTGTTGGGTTCAATCTTCCTTTCACATCCATTATTGCTGGTAATCTACTGATTGAGGACTGGTTCTTTTCCTCTTTCTTTTATTCTTCCCAATGTTGATTGCATCTACCTACCTGCAAAGCTATTTTAGTAAGTTCTCTTTGCCTCTTTGACATGTCTCTGTGGTATTGATTTATTTATTTATTATTATTATTATTTTTTCATTTATCAGGTTCAAACCACAGCCAAAAGAGAAAAATTAAAAAGTGAAATAAACAACGCAAATTTTAGAAGTTTCAAAACAAGGACAATACAAATGAACACTCATTTGAAGGAATCTTTTCTCAGTCACACAACCCAATCTTTAGCTTGGTAGGTGAAACTCAAGAGAGGAGTGAAGTATTATGGGTGGGTTTGGAAAAATTCTTCCATATGAAGATTCAAATTCCTCTTATAGTATCACAAGTTCATTATTATAATTGTTTTTTTTCTCAACAGTTATCAATTTCAAATGATATTATTTTTTGTTTATTTTAAATCTAGTAAATAGATTATACATGGAAATAAAATCTAATAATTTAAATTATAGACAAATATCTACCAAATTAATTATAGTTGGAACTCTTCTAAAATTTTCAACATAGGAAGGAATATAACCTATAGAATCCAAAAATGATAGGCATGTAGCATGCTAGGTTGTCTACATTTAAGCCTAGAACCCTATATGTTTAGGTTGTATTTGCAATGTAAACACTCAAAAAGAAGCAAATGTACATTTGCAAAAAGTGTATAATATTTACCATATTTTGTAAACGTGTAAACATTTACCACTTTTTGTGTGCCTACAATATAAATTTACTTTGTACTGTACTACCATACAATTTAAAAGAAGAAAATTTTAGTGAAGTTTCACACTCGTTACTCGTTAGCCATTACAGAGAGAGAGAATGAAAGAAATTAAAAGACATGGATTGGAAGTTTTCACATTAATAATTCTACAGAAAACACTGGTTAAGTCAAATACATATATGTAATGTAATTTACAGCTGTTATTTAATTAATTTAAAGAGTCAAACCAATCAAGCCATCAAATTTGAACGCAACTCATATATATATATATATATATATATATATATATAAATTACTAATTGAACTGGGTTTACAAATTAACAATAAGTTGCAATACTATTACTTCCTTTCTTTATCCTATTCTTCCGAATTCCCAAAGTTTATCTCTCCCTCCTCTTGGCGTCTATTGATTGCATCTATCTGTTTGCAAATAAATAGAGTAAGTGCACTATGACATTTCTTTCATGCTTTTTTCTTTTTGGTAACATGTCTTTCATGCTATTGGTTTAATATTATCTTGGCTAAATAAATGGTTTATTAACACAAAATAAAAAAGAAGAAGAAAAAATTAAATAATTTGATGTCTACCACTATCGAGAAGATAGAAAAAATATGGATCTATAACGTTTAAAGCATGCTCCTCTAGGATTACTATATCATATGATATCAATGATTGAATATAATATTCGATAAATGTATTTATATTTTATATGATTTGAACAATCTCTCTCTCTCTCTCCATATATAAATATAAATATATATATATATATCTCTTTTAGAGAAACAGAGAAATAAACTAATTATTTAATATTATTAAAGAAACAGAATAAACTTATTTTTATTCTTTTCTACATCAATTTTTTTAATTTATATTTTATTATAATATTGCATTCTTTATGTATTTATTATCAGGAAAAAAAAAATAATGGGAAGAAAGAGAGATCGATTTTGGGATTACGCTGAGGACCTAAGGGGTCGTTTCAAATGTAACTATTGTAAGCATGAATTCCCTGGAGGTGCATCAAGGATTAAATCACACTTGGCTGGAGTCAAAGGGCGTGATATTGTTATATGTAATGTTGTGCCTGAACATGTACAGAAAGAAGCTTATGAAGCAACTCTAGGGACTAACAAAAAACTTAAAAATGCTTCAATCTCAAGTAGTGATAAGGGGAGTACAATCCTCTCAACTTCAATTTCAACAATTCAAAAGGAAAAAATTGTCACACAGGTCATTATCTAGTCCCAACTCTACAAATAGTTGTTTATTTATAACAAAACCATACTTTTAGTTTAACACTTTGAAAAAAAAATTCATACTAATTTCTCTTCTGCAGAGCGAGGAAGAATATATAGATGAAATTGTGCTCGATGATGTTGTGGGTAGACTAGTAACCAAAGCGTTTGCACTTGCCACAAAGGATATCATTTGTAAGTGGGGTTTTAAGGAGGAGCTGGAAAATCTTTTTGACTCATTATACAAGATTAAAGTTGTGTTACATCAAAAGAGGCAAGTAAGTGATGAGTTTGTAAGGATCTGGTTAATGGAGCTTAGGAATGTAGCTTATGAAGTTGATAATGTGTTAGACAAATTTGACTATGAGATCATTCGGCAAAAGGTACAACCTCAAAGCCAAATGATAGCTCAGGTATGTAGCTTTTCATTCTCCGATAAAGTTAAGACCATGAAACAATCGTTGGATAAACTTGTGGCTGATGTAGCTGGCTTTGGTCTTAGAATAGAGTTGTTGAAGTCAATCATCAAGATTAGGTTGGACAAGAATGAGGATTCATTCCTCAATGATTCAGAAGTTATCGGAAGAGAATTTGATGTTGTACAGATAGTGAACGAACTTATTAGTTCAAGCAATCAACAAGTTATATCCGTACTTCCTATCGTGGGTATGGTAGGTCTTGGAAAGACAACTTTAGCAAAGGTATTGTATAACCATGGAGAAATAAAGAAACACTTTGATGTGCTAGCGTGGGTACATGTCGGTGGAAATTTTGATGTTGAAGAAATCTCAAGAAAGATTCGTGAGTCTCTCAAAATAGACTTGACTAATTTAGAAAAGAAGAAATACTTTCTTGTACTTGATGATATTTGGATCGAAGACTGTGATAAATGGGATATTTTAAGGAATCACTTGGTAGGGATTAATTCAAATACTAGAATTAACATTATTGTGACAACGCGTAGTGACAAAGTAGCACAGATTATGGGGACACTTCCTCCACATCACTTGGAAAAATTATCAAAAGGTGATTGTTGGTCTATATTAAAAGAAAGAGTACTTGCAGATAAAGGAAAATCACTAACTTTTGATTTGGAGGCTAGTGGAAGGGAGATTGCTATAAAATGTAGAGGGGTTCCATTGGTCGCAAGAGTTTTAGGAGAAGCAATGTACTTTAAATGTGACAAAAACGAATGGTTAGCAATACAAAATGATAAAATTTGGCATTTGTTGGATGATGATAATGGTGGTATCTTTCCAACGCTAAAGTTATGGTTTGATAATCTTCCAATACCATCTTTGAAGCAATGTTTCACATATTGTGCAATTTTTCCTAAAGATTATGACATGAAAAAGGACGAAATAATTCGATATTGGATGGCTGAAGGGTTTCTTGAACCAGTTGAAGAAGCTAATATGGCAATGGAGGATATTGGTAACATGTATTTCAATATTTTGTTGACCACTTCCTTTTTTCAAAATGCTAGAAAGGATGCCTATGGTAATATTATTAGTTGCAAAATGCATGATTTGGTGCATGATTTCGCTCTCTCAATTTCAAAACATGGAACTCTGATTTTGGACAGAGATTCAACGGATGAAGCAACACAAGAAAGTTCATATCATAGAGAAGATTTCATAAAATTGCACTCATTGTTTTCAGAAAATTTTGACTTTAACAACATGTTATCAAATTTTAAAGGCTTACGTGTTTTAAAATTACATGGGGTTAGTATAAGAGGGTTTCCAGATTCAATTGAGCCGATAATACATTTGAGGCTTCTTCACATCTTGGACCCTGAAATTGAAGAATTACCAAAATCCATCACCAAACTCTACAATTTGCAAACTTTAATAATTGAAGGCTACGAAGGAGAGCTTCCAGAGGACCTAAGCAATTTGATTAAGTTAAGACATATTCTTCTTAATAACAGAGATATTAAAGAAACGCCTAAAAATATGAGTATGTTGACTTGCCTTCAAACATTGCCATTTTTTGGTGTGGGTTCAGAGGATGGTTATCGGATTACAGAATTGGGAGCTTTAAAGAATCTCAAAGGAGAAATAGTAATAAAGAATCTAGATTACGTGGAAGATGAGGAAGAAGCCAAAAGTGCAAAATTAAAAGAAAAGGAAATATTCAAGTTGGGATTATCCTGGCGCTCGCGTTGGAGTAGAGCAAAAGAGGACATGTATGATGAAACAGATGAAAAGGTGTTGGAAGGCCTCCAGCCTCACCCAAATTTGAAAAGCTTAACAATCGAAGGGTATCTTGGAAAGAAATTCCCATCATGGGTTGGTTTGTCTTCGCTATATCACAATTTGATTGAGATCAATTTGAGAAATTGTGGGGAATGTGAAGAAGTTCCCACTCTGGGGCAATTACCCTGTCTTAGGGTTCTTGAAATGGAAGGAATGGGGAAGGTAAGATGTATAGGAAGTGAGTTTTACTTTTACAGTGATGGGAGTTACAGAAATACTACTACAATATTATTTCCGGCATTGAGAATACTCAAATTGGAGAGCTTGCGTGAGCTAGAAGAGTGGAAGGATGCAAAGGAGTTGACAACCGCAGATGAGGTGTTGTTTGTGTTTCCTTGCCTTCAGGAGTTGACCTTATTTTGGTGTAAGAAATCGAGAGATTTGCCTGACTCACCGCACACTTGCGCTTCCCTTCAGAAGTTGGTAGTACAGGATTCTCCTAAGCCGAGGTTGTCATTGCCAGGTGTCCGGTCCATAATAAGGAGTGGTATTGAAGACCCACCCAGTGCCAGTGGGTTACAATATTTGGAGAATGCGGATTGTCGTCGTCTGCCTTCTTCTTCTACTTCCTCCATTCACCCCTCCCACCGGGTTGTTGGTTTGTCTTCGCTATATCACAATTTGATTGAGATCAATTTGAGAAATTGTTGGGGATGTGAAGAAGTTCCCACTCTGGGGCAATTACCCTGTCTTAGGGTTCTTGAAATGGAAGGAATGGGGAAGGTAAGATGTATAGGAAGTGAGTTTTACTTTTACAGTGATGGGAGTTACAGAAATACTACTACATTATTTCCGGCATTGAGAATACTCAAATTGGAGAGGATGGATTCCCTAGAAGAGTGGAAGGATGCAAAGGAGTTGACAACCGCAGATGAGGTGTTGTTTGTGTTTCCTTTCCTTGAGGAGTTGACCTTAATTCAATGTATGAATCTGAGAGATTTGCCGGACTCACTGCACACCTGCGTTTCCCTTGAAGTTGGTAGTACAGAGTTGTCCTAAGCTGAGGTCATTGCCAGGTGTCCGGTCCATAATAAGGAGTGGTATTGAAGACCCACCCAGTGCCAGTGGGTTACAATATTTGGAGAATGGGGATTGTCGTCGTCTGCCTTCTTCTTCTTCTACTTCCTCCATTCACCCCTCCCAGCGGGTTGTTGGTTTGTCTTCGCTATATCACAATTTGATTGAGATCAATTTGAGAAATTGTTGGGAATGTGAAGAAGTTCCCACTCTGGGGCAATTACCCTGTCTTAGGGTTCTTGAAATATTTGGAATGGGGAAGATAAGATGTATAGGAAGTGAGTTTTACTTTTACAGTGATGGGAGTTACAGAAATACTACTACAAAATTATTTCCGGCATTGAGAATACTCAAATTGGAGAGGATGGATTCCCTAGAAGAGTGGAAGGATGCAAAGGAGTTGACAACCGCAGATGAGGTGTTGTTTGTGTTTCCTTTCCTTGAGGAGTTGACCTTAATTCAATGTATGAATCTGAGAGATTTGCCAGACTCACTGCACACCTGCGTTTCCCTTCAGAAGTTGGTAGTACAGAGTTGTCCTAAGCTGAGGTCATTGCCAGGTGTCCGGTCCATAATAAGGAGTGGTATTGAAGACCCACCCAGTGCCAGTGGGTTACAATATTTGGAGAATGGGGATTGTCGTCGTCTGCCTTCTTCTTCTTCTACTTCCTCCATTCACCCCTCCCAGCGGGTTGTTGGTTTGTCTTCGCTATATCACAATTTGATTGAGATCAATTTGAGAAATTGTTGGGAATGTGAAGAAGTTCCCACTCTGGGGCAATTACCCTGTCTTAGGGTTCTTGAAATATTTGGAATGGGGAAGATAAGATGTATAGGAAGTGAGTTTTACTTTTACAGTGATGGGAGTTACAGAAATACTACTACAAAATTATTTCCGGCATTGAGAATACTCAAATTGGTAAGGATCTTTAGCTTAGAAGAGTGGAAGGATGCAAAGGAGTTGACAACCGCAGATGAGGTGTTGTTTGTGTTTCCTTGCCTTCAGGATTTGACCCTTAGATGGTGTCCTCAACTGAGAGATTTGCCAGACTCACTGCACTCCTGCGTTTCCCTTCAGAAGTTGGTAGTAGAGGAGTGTCCTAAGCTGAGGTCATTGCCAGGTGTCCGGTCCATAATAAGGAGTGGTATTGAAGAGCCACCCAGTGGGTTACAATATTTGGAGAATGGGGATTGTCCTCTGCCTTCTTCTTCTTCTACTTCCTCCATTCACCCCTCCCAGCGGGTTGTTGGTTTGTCTTCGCTATATCACAATTTGATTGAGATCAATTTGAGAAATTGTTGGGGATGTGAAGAAGTTCCCACTCTGGGGCAATTACCCTGTCTTAGGGTTCTTGAAATATATTACATGGGGAAGGTAAGATGTATAGGAAGTGAGTTTTACTTTTACAGTGATGGGAGTTACAGAAATACTACTACATTATTTCCGGCATTGAGAATACTCAAATTGGAGAGGATGGATTCCCTAGAAGAGTGGAAGGATGCAAAGGAGTTGACAACCGCAGATGAGGTGTTGTTTGTGTTTCCTTTCCTTGAGGAGTTGACCTTAATTCAATGTATGAATCTGAGAGATTTGCCAGACTCACTGCACACCTGCGTTTCCCTTCAGAAGTTGGTAGTACAGAGTTGTCCTAAGCTGAGGTCATTGCCAGGTGTCCGGTCCAGTGGGTTACAATATTTGGAGAATGGGGATTGTCGTCGTCTGCCTTCTTCTTCTACTTCCTCCATTCACCCCTCCCTCCAAAAGCTACTGCTCCAATTGTGTGGGTCTCTCCGGCTGGACGAAATTCGATACTTCATTGCCCTTAAAATTCTGTGGATAGAGGAATTTCATGAAATCGGAACTTTGCCAGAGTGGTTGGGCAATCTTTCCTCTCTTCAACAGCTGTACATTGTGGATTGCAAGAACTTGGTGCATCTGCCCACGGAGGAAGCCATGCGACGCCTCACCCAATTGAAAATGCTGGAGATTTATCGTTGCCCCAATTTGGAAGACAATGAGCGGTCCAAGATTGACCACATTCCATTTGTCAACATCAAGGATAGTGGGTAAGTTTATTCATACAATTTATTAGGTTAATCAATCTTGGCATAAAATTAATCTCACCAACCACTCTAGTAACACTTGAAAAATCCAACTCTTCTTTTTCTATTTATGAAATCATTTGAGAAAAGAAGAATCTAATTAAAATTTTTGTAATGGCTACCAATTGGCTTGCTGCTATTCAAAATTTTTTCTTATTTTTACCTATTGTCTTGCTGCTATCGAATTTCTGTTTGCTAGCCTATTTCTTTCTGCAAATTTTTCAAATCTGAATTTTTTTGGACATTAGGAAATTTTGAATATTGAATTCATCACTATTAGAGCCTTCTTTATGTCCACATAATCATTATTTCGCTCAGTATTTTGATACTGTAAGAGTTCATGGATCAGTTCTTTTACTTAGGGCTGTCTAAAACTTGACAGTAGATTTTGTTGATTTGCACTGGATTGTAATTGCTCTGTTTATGAGGGTGAATTTATTGTGGGAAAATGGAGTTTAGTTGCATAAGAATGAGAAATTGGGCAGGTGAAGGTATTGCTGATTTTTCATTTTCTGTTTGGGTTGGGGGATTTAGTTTTACTGGAGTGACCTTGAAATTATGTGATCCCCGGTCCTACTAGTGCAAGCAAAATTAAAATTAAAATTTCAAATAGCACTGAAGGTGTTGATGGTTCTAATACATGGTTTTTACCTTTTGAAGGTGGCCAGATCGCTCTGATTTCTATGGCTAACTCAGAAAGCTGGCAAGACGTTTGCATCTAATTTACTTGATGACAACTGATGCCAAGGCACTTCAGGTTTTCTTTCTCTTACCATTTGAATTATATGTGTATAATTTACTTCATAATTGGTAATTTACCAAACCCAATTCAGTTCAATGCTCAGTAAGTCTACTCATACTACCCTATATCCTCATCTTTTCTCTTATTTCCGTAATGGGTGAGTTCAATGATTCATAATTGTTCCTGGTATGAATACTTAATTGGATGCCATTGATGAAATATATAAATGTTGCAATTTGGTTTAATGTCTTTTGAAATAAATAGTTGACAGGCAACACTTGAAAAATTCTACTCTTCTTCTTCAAAATTTGAAATCATCTGCAATCATTTGCAAAAAGTCACTAAAAGCATAATGTAATTAAAATTTTTGTGATTGCTGCCATTTGGCTTGGATTTACTTAAATTTTTGCCTCTACAAATTATCACAAACACTTAAAAAGTTGCCAAAAGTATAGTAATTAATTAATTTTTTTTTCTGAGTTTTAGCAATTGTCTTGCTTCTTTTCAAATTTATGTTTACTAGCCTATTTTCTTTCATCAAATTATTACCTATTAATTTTTCAAAATTGAAAAATTCTGGAAATTTGGAAATTATAAATATTGGATTCAATTCATGACTATTAGAGCCTGAAGTCCACATGATCATTCTTGGTCTCAGCGTTACCTGGTTTCTTGAACTGGTACTGTAATAGTTCATGGATCAGGCTTTTGTTGATTTGGGCTGGGTAATAATTACTATATTTATAAGGGCGAATTTATTGTTGGAAAATAGAGTTGAGTTTTACACTTTTACTGGTCCATGAAGTTATGCGATTTCCTGCTCTACTAGTGCAAGCAAAGTTTAACTCACTTTCATATAAAGTTTCAGACAAAACTGAAGGTGTTTTATCATTCTAATATATTTCTATGTATGTTTTTTTTTCTTACCTTTTGAAGGGCACTGCCAGAATTAGAATTTGAAGGCTAACTCATGAAGCTCAGAATGTTTGTGTCTGGGAAATAACCAACTTGATTAGAACTGATGCCAAGGTACGTAAGTATGTTTTCTCTTTACCCTTTGGGATTTGAATATATAATTTAATTCAAACTGGTGTTTCACTAGTTACCTTTGAATAAGCATTGATTGTCTTTAGAGCGTTGTCTTTATCTCTTGATACCATCGTGAACATAAATTAAGATTTAAGAAGGAGGTTTTATTTGCTAATTTCTAAATTTCTCAGTCGTGCTGGCAATTAAGACTAAAATGAATATTTTTCTCAAAAAAAATAAAGACTAAAACGAATAGTTACTGTTAAGAAATTGTGGAATTGTTGGATTAATTAAGAAATAAGAATTGTAGTTTGTCCATCCGTCATGCGTCATGAACCATGAAAGAATTTTGTGCTGCCAGGAACAACAGAACTGAAAATACAGAGCTCTTCTAGGGAGAGAGAGAGAGAGAGAGATAATGTGCCCCTTTCATTCTCATCTCTGGTGAGTTTCAATTACATCCTGAGACTGGTTGCTTCTTTGTTCCTATTTTATAATTTATTTTTATCTTTTTCATTTTTTATTTAGATATGAATATATTGTTCCTCTTTTCATTGTTGGTTTTAGATCCACTGCTGTTAATCTACTGATCGCGGACTAGTACTTTTTCAATTCTCTTTCTCTTTTTCTTCCCAACATTGACTGCATCTACCTAGCTGCAAGCTACTCCTAATTTAGTAAGTTCTCTTTGCCTCTTTGACACGTCTCTATGCTATTGACTTTTTTTCTTTTATCATTTTTTTTTTTTTTTTTTTTTTTTTTTTTTTTATGGTTGAAAAAATAGTTTATTAACTCAACCAAAGGAGATAGCATTGAATATTGCATTTATCAGCTTCAAACCACTGCCAAAACAGAAAATTAAAAAGTGAAATTAACAACACAAACTTTGTTCTTAAAAAAGTAAGAAGTTTTAAAACAAGGACAATACAAATGAACACTCATGTGAAGGAATCTTTTCTCAGTTGCACAACCCTATCTTTAGCTTGGTAGGTGAGAGTCGAGAGAGGAGTGAAGTATTTATGGGTGGGTTAAGAAACTTTCTTCATTTGAAACATTCGAATTCCTCTGAGAGTATCACAAGTTTATTAATTGTTTGCCAACAATTATCAAGTTCTAGAAGAGGTGGGGTGGGACAAAAATCGTTATTTTTTTCCCTACAATTATCAATTTCAAATGGTGTTATTTTTTGTTTATTATGTGGAAATAAAATCTAATAATTCAAATTATAGACAAATATCAACATTTCTATGGGCAAATAGGAGGTTATGCCATGGTTCCTTACTTCAACTGGATACAAATATTAGATAAAAAAAAATTTCAAGATTATAATATAAGGTACATATTTAATATGTTTAATTTCAAGATTTTTGTACAAATATGATACAGAAAACATTTAGTACGTGTTCAATATGTTTAAGTATAAAAAACTTGTATTTTTTAGAGTATTTTTTATTTTTATGGCAAATGGGAGTTTTATTTAAAATATATATATACACACACGTACGATATGCGATATAGTATGCGTACTTTACTAACTATGGTTTCCAGTGTTTTGACCCACGGTTAAAATCTGTTATGTTTGTACAGGAATTCCTTTTTGGCTGGCAAATGGGAAGATCATACTGGTAGACGTTTATGGTAACAGAGTCCTTGCAGGCTGCCATATTAATTATAGTTGGAAATCTTCTAAAATTTTCAAGATAGGAATGAATATAACCTTATAGAATCCAAAAATGATAGGCGTGTAACATGTTAGGCTCAACGACTATGCATTCACTAAGTTCTGATGTCCAGTTGTCCACATATCATAATTTTCAACTTTCAAGTCTGGAACCCAATTTTAGAAATACAAATAAAAAATAAAGGACCTTTATATTCTTACATTATATTTGCAATGTGTAACACACAAAAAGTAGCAAATGTTATAAACATTTGCAAAAAAGTGTACAATATTTAGTATTTACCACCTTTTGCAAATGTGTACAACATTTGTCACTTTTTTGTGTGTTTACAATGTACTGCACAATGTAAAAGAAGAATTTTCCAAAAATAAATAACCATCTTCTTTCTGCAAAGTGGTAAATTGGTGGCTGCTTGTTTTAATAATTGAGAGAGGGAAAAAAACCTAGCAAAGTTTCACACTTGTTGGCATTTAGCTATTATAGAGGGAGAGAATAAAGGAAAACACTTGGGTCGACCATTACAAACTTTCGTTTCACATGAATAATTCTACTAAAAACACTAGTCAAGTCAATACAATTACATATATGTAACGTAAAAATTACTGCTGTTGTTTAATTAATTTAAAGAGTCAAATACCAGTCAAGCCATCAAATTTGAATGCAACTGCAATTTCTTTATATATATATATATATATATATATATATATATATTGTATTAGCAAATTGGAGTTATAATTACTTCTTTCTAACCACATAAAATTAATGTCTGCACTGGTTTTAAAAATTAACAATAAGTTTCTTTACTATTACTTCTTTTCTTTATCCTACTCTTCCGAATTCCCAAAATTTAGCTCTCCTCCTCTTGTTGCATCTATCTGTTTGCAAATAAATAGAGTCATGTCTTTCATGTATATATTTTATTTTGGTAACATGTCTCTCATGCTATTGGTTTTATATTATCTTGTCTAAATAAATGGTTTAAATAATTTGATGTCTACCACTATATAGATCCAATTTTATATATAGCCTCTGATATAACTAAAAGAGCCACCTTTTTTGTTTATTTTATTGTACATGCATGCTCAGATCGAGTCATTACAAAATGTAGGAATTAAGAGTAGTAACAATTGTTGAGCTTCTTCAGAACTGATGCAGAGATTAGGTAATTAGGATTACTATTAATATATCATATGATATCAATGATTGAATATAATATTTGATAATGTATTTATTTTTTATATGATCTGGACAATCTCTTTTTCCATATATTTTTTTTGAGAAACAGAGAAATAAACTAATTATTTAATATTATTAAAGAAATAGAATAAACTTATTTTTATTCTATTCTACCTCTATTTTGTTGAATTTATATTTGATTATGCCGTAACCCATAATTAGCAGCACTTGACAATTCTTTTCATGTAACTGTCACCAGTAATTTCTTTTTTATCAGCAGATACTTTTCCAATGTCAAGGATGCTTCACGATTGTTTGGTGCCGGGGTAACTTTTTATCTCTTCAAGAACCGAAGTTTAGGAACAAGAGTGCTACTACCTACCAGCAAAGCAGGTGGTGCATTCCCTTTCCATGAAAAGCTAAATGAAGAACTAAAGCTTGAATTGGTTCCAAATTTCCAATCTAATTGTTTCATTGAAATTTGTGAGTTGTAGGAATCTATTCTTCTTTTCATTTGATTTCTCTCTTCTAACGAAACCTAATATGATTCCTTTTGATTCTTTTTCCTTCTTTCCATTTCATATATTATTTATTAGTAAATTTTTTGTTTGTAGACAGTATACTATATATAGATTTTGGTCATCCCTCATATCCCAATTAGAGTAGTCATGCACTTCAACACAAAGTGGTCCCAAATATCCGGATAAACATCTGATTCCTATTTTAAGCTCAAAATAATCTTAAATTCGTATTTCCTCTCAAAGGTCCTTTTTTTTTTTCCAGCATTTCATTTTGGAATAAACTAGTTCTTTTTACAATTAATTTACCATATTTCTTATCCACTTATTTTAAAGAAGTTTCCCTTCAATTTTTGTGTCAAACTTGTTTTTTGCTGCAACATTTTCTGCTGCATAGCATATTAGCTTCAAATTTCTGTTTCAAACTATTCCCTCAAGGTTTCTTGGTTTTATTTTACATAGGAAATTCAGGTCTACTTGTTACTTTTGCATTGTCTTCACTATAATGTTTTGACTTGTTAGTTTTCTAATAATAATGGCTCTTATCAAATATTAAGAAACAGCATTTTGTATATGCTTTTTTCATATTCTGATTTTTTTAAAAAAATGAAAAGCTAGAACCTTATGCTTTCTCAGTCTCTCTATATATCCACCACTAGCTATCACATCTGCTGCATATGTTTATTTGAGGACTCAATATGCCTGCTAATTGCATCCAGGAAACAGCTATAAAGTTCAGATATATGCTTATGTGCACAAATGCATGTATTCCAGAACCATGCAAGAATCCGTAAGTCAATGCTTGAGTATCATTCATCTGTCTTAACTTTCTATGCTATAGGAGATAAAAGGAGCAACAAAACCAACATATATCTGATGGCATAAATACACTATGACAATGGCTCTACGTGACTGCATGCAAAGATATGGTGACAATACTAAAAACTCCTACCAGTCCCTCTTTGAAGCTTCTCCAAGGTAATTCCAATCATGCCATCATGGTTTAAGCATCCTACATAAACTAGTTCTTTTACTTTACCGACAACAACGCAATTAAAATCTCGCACTTGGGAGAAATTCTCTTGTAATATAAAAGGAAAAGTAAAAGAATCTGTCTTCTCTCTAGTCAACTACATGTCAATAGTGAAAAATAGGCTATTATATATGTGGATGGCCTAATCTTTTATCTCCTCTTCATCTACTTGAACACGCTATACCAACATTTTTGAAAATCACATAACCAAATAGTGAGAATATCTTCTATAGTAACTGGAGAACCTATCATTCATACATGAGCTATACATTTGCAAGAAGCCACGATATCTGCTTATGTTGTAACTGGCTCATTGCGTTAACAAATAACAATGATCTTTCATTGTCCCAATCAGAGGTCATGTAGTTTAGCTCAAAAGGGTCTATGATTTCCATGTTCCTTTGATTAAGATAAACCTTTGATACATCCTGTTCTAAGGTCAAAATCATTTAAAACTGGCATGCTCTCTTAAACCTCTTGTTAGTTGTTTCGCTTTGAAGTTGACTAACTATTCATGATTTGTTCTCTACTCAGCTTATTCCTGGGTTAACGATATCCAAAGAGTTTTATGTCAAATCATTCATTCATATTCATATAACATATTTTACTGCATAGCTTTGTGTATCTTCAAATTTTAGCTCTATTTTATTGTGGTTCTTCCATGATGGTTGGATTTCTTTTTTTATATCAAATATTTCTCAGAAATTAAGTTTTTAGGATTTCATTTGAATTATCACATCCACTTGTGTTTTCATATTCTTTATTAATATTCAATTCTGATCTGCTTGTTACAGTTGTGCTATCTTCGTTGAAAATTTTGTAGTACTAAAGTTGCTGTGTATGAGACAAGAAAATTTTAGAGAAATTTTCTACAAAACCAGATACTTTCAAGCCGAAATCAAATTCAACTCCAATTTTGATGGAATTTCTTAATGAAGAGAGCTTTGTGTTGATTGGTGATTGGTGTTACTTGAAATTCCTCTCCGTTTGCTTGGAGCTAAAGCCCACGTGGTGGGATCTTTTCTTCTTTTTACTGTTGGTATTTTAGTGTGATAAATATTTGCTGTAATCCAAGAACTGCATGTTTTTGTTGTCTCGGTAGCTGGCATTTGTTCTAGAGAAGATTGTTGTAAACCCATATTTTATAGTGGAAGATTTTACTAGACTACGTCCTGTGGTTTTTCCCTTCTCATTGAAGGGTTTTCCACGTAAAAATTTGGTGTCTTGATTATGGATTGTTGCTGAATTTTTTATTTATAATTGTTATTGTGCTTTGCTAATTTTTCTGAAATATCCATTAAATTTGTACAAAGAGGGAAAAAGGAAATAATTCTGTGTTGAGTTAATTGGCTATCTCGATGCATATGTGGTATAGAAAATATTTTTCAACCAAATGCAAGAGGAAACTTCACTTCAATGTCACCCCTCCGTGCCTCCATTTGAATTATGAGTTATCATTTTGTTTGCGTTTGAAAGATAAACTTATAAAAGGATCATTAGAACTTTTGGCTGCCATGATGTAGGCAACTGAACTCTTTGTGTTATCATAATGCATGCTTCTTGGTGAAGTGAACCTAGTGGGAATCATCATGGTTTGTGACTTGTTCCATTTCCATCTGAATAAGGACACATACTTTGCCCTCATTTCATTCCTTCTTTCTTTATCAGTTCATTGATTTTTGTTTTTAATTACCTGCATATGGGGACTTATTCTTATTGCTTGTAGGTTTCTGAGAAAGAGCTTGCACTACATGCATCTTCTGACTTATTATTTGTAGATAATCTGACTTAAATGAGGCATGAAAAAAAAACACTTAAATCTCATGGCACTATATACAAGATGCAAAAATGGAAAAAGATCTTTGATGGTTTTTTATACTCTAGAAGTAGACATACACACCCATGTACATATGGATCATGATAATATTTTTAGCTGATTCATAAATCTTTTTCTCAAACTTTATAGCTGATTTTTTGACTAGATTTTTCTCTAGGAAAAGTTTAGCAGTTAGTTTTTCAGATTTTTTTCCCCCCTTTTTGAATTCGAATTATAGGTTAGCATATTTTATCAATATCAGTTTATTTGTAATCCAACTGAGAAGCATTATTTGCATTTAATAAATGAGAATTGAAGTCAAATCTTTTTTTTTTTTTTTTTTTGTTTGAGAATTGAAGAAGGATAATAAGAATAAGGATCCAAAAAAATAACTTGTTTGGATAAAAGGGTCAAGGGCTTGGATTCAGCTAAATCGACCACCAAAAAAAAAAAAAAAAAATCCCTCAAGTGGGTTTGGGGTGTGTACTTCACTTGGGTATGGATTATGGATTATGGACAATGAATTTGACATGACAAATTGATAGATAGCCAATGGGGAGAAAGAGCAGTTTCTCAATTTGGGCTTTGGTTACAAAGCAATCCAATCCCTTCCACTCTCATGTTTACCGGGTCACACATAAGCCACAGCCTTCATACCGTTTCGAAACTTGCCATCAATCATACGGACCGTTTCGTCCAAAAACACTGGGATTCATGGTTCGAAACTGAGGAGGATGGAGAAAAGAGATGAAAGTCAAAGAGTGTAACTCGTACACAAGGATTCTACTAGTACCATCCAAAAACTTTTTTTTTTCCTTTTTTTGGGTTTTTAAGATGGTTTTGTCAAATGGGTATGCCGATTTTGTTTAAAAGATGTGATTTTTTTCTGCTGGGTTTTGGTTCTTTCTTGTATTAACTTTGTATTTCTATTATAATTTATAATGGGTCCTATGAACATGAAAATGACTTGGTTGAGTTATAAGTTTATTTTTGTATCAATGTTATTGTGCCTCATAATATGGTAGAAATTTGTAAATTGCACACATTCAGATTGTACTATGGATGGAATGTGATTTGTTTGGTTGTTCAGTACTCATTTTGTTGTATGTTAACTCATATCATATGGTTGGGAAAAGGGTTGAGAGCAAGGTGTGACCCCATGGGATTTTTTTTTTTTTTTTTTTTGATAATCGTCAATATTATATATTCAAAGAAAAATGAACACCGCAGTCTACCTTACAAGCATGCAAGAGGACAACTGGTAGGTTGTGTTTATTGAAACAAAAGGACTGAACACTATTGATGGAGAGCTTTGCAACAACGTGAGCGGCTGCATTACAATCTCTATTGACCCAAGAAAACAGACAAGACCTAAGGGTCCGTTTGGATGGAGGAGTGGAAAAGTGGGAGGATGGAAAATTGTGGGAGGATAGAAAAGTGGGAGGATGAAAAATATTTAGTTTTCCCTCTTGTATGTTTGGTTGGAGGGGTGGAAAAGTGGGAGGGTGGAAAACTCTTTTGTTTGGTTGGAGAGAAAAAGGGAATGATGAAAAATGTAATTTATATAAATTGACTATTATACCCTTGTTGTATAATATGTAAGAAATAAATTTATTTATACTTATTACATAATATTAAATTTATCACATCACATATATAAATTTATATTATTATTTTTCTTATTATAATGTAAAAATTAGATCAGGTCTTATTTGAAAAAAAAAAAAAAAAAAAAAAAAAACGTTCAGGTCACATTGAAAAAAAAAAAGTTCAGGTCACGTGAAAAAAAGAAAAAAGAAAAAAGGAGAACGTTTCAGGTCAAAAAAAAAAGGAAGAATGTTTCAGGTCAAAAAAAAAAAAAAAAAAAAAAAAGGGGAAGTAGAAGAACGTTTCCAGGTCAAGTGAAAAGAAAAAAAAAAAAAAAAAAAAAGAAGGAAGAAGGGAAGGGAGGGCATTATTGTAAAACTACCTTAGTGCGGTTGTCCCCCCTTGCTTTTCCTCCCAATTTGGGAGGAAAAAATTTGTGGGCCCAGGGAGAAAATTTTCTCCCTAGTTTTCCACTCCCTCTATTTTCTTCCCATTCCCAAACAGTGGAAAACCGAGTTTTCCACCCCATTTTCTCTCTTATATTTTCCATCCTCCCTATATTCCACCCATCCAAACATAGCCTAAAAGATTCTAATAGAAGAAGGATATTACTAATAATAGCACTAATCTCCCAATGAGGGTGGATGGAGGGGTGTTGAGTGAATCCAAGCATCTCTTGGAATTTCCTTCAATGACAAACTGGTGCCATCCTTGACTTTAGCTAATCGAATGCACAGACCAAAAGATGGCGCATGCTTTGGCTTGGAGTGTAGAGCATAAGTAATGTGTCTTGGCCCAAACCTTAACCACCTCTCCACTATCGTTTCTAGCAACAACTGCTAAAGCGATGGAAGTTGAATTGATGGCAGCATCCACATTCAGCTTGATCCAACTAGGGAAGGGAGGTTGCCAACCTCAAGATAGTATAGGATGAAGGCTCTCTAGAGGACATGGTGGGGATCACAGCACCTTGAACTCAGTCAACCTTTGATTAATATTCCTTATGGACTCCACTGGGTTGGAAGGGATGCTAGAGAATATGACTTGGTTTCTTATGTTCCAGATTTCATCCAGAATGAATGCCATATTTAAAGGAATGCTCTAATACTTCTCAAGATGATCAAGGGCCAAGAGGGCGTCAAGCAGTATGTTAATCAGTTCTTCACATGATAAAATAGCATGCTCCTCTGGCTTAAATCCCCAATAGCTAGCAAACCAAATTCCTCTAGCAAATAGGTAGTTTATGAATAGATGGGTGGAGGATTTTAGAGCTTGGTTGCATAACACACATCCCAGGTTTTGGATGACCAACCTTCTCATTAAATTTTCATATGTAATTAGTGCATTGGTTCTGATTCTCCATAGGAGCATTTTAATGCGTTTTGGGGCCTTGATCTTCTAAAGCTTCATCCACTAGATGTTAGGACTCGGGTTTGTGTGGATGTGGGAAGTGGAGATGCGATATGCAAACCTGGCAAAGAGCTTACCTTTAGGATCGGGTATCCGGATGAGTGTATCAGGTCGATTTCTAGTTGGGATAGCTATGGAAAGGACAGCTTGAGTAAATTGGGCATAAAAAATGTGGTTTACCAAATTTGTATTCCACGTATGCAAGTCATGATCAATCAATTGTGATTCCATTAAGGGGGTTTCTACTATGGGATCCAATCTCGGTTTAGGTTTGAAATTTTGGAGCCACGGAACCTTTGGGTCATTCCATACATTGATAAAGGAGCCATCACCTAATTGGTAGCAAGCGCCCTTTACTATAATGCTTTTGGTATCCTCAATGGCCTTCCATATTGGAGAGTAGATTTTCGGCCTGTTTGCATATAACCAACCTTGTCTAACTTTGTATTTAGCTTTTAAAAGCGACATGCAAAGACTGTCATGCTTTGACGTAATCATCCAGGCCAACTTAACGAAAAGGGCATTATTGAATACAACCACTTTTTTAAAACCCAGCCCACCTTTAGCTTTGGGATAGCAAAGCTTGTCCCATGATTTTAAAGCTAAGAATTTGCCATCTTGGTTGATTGGTTTCCACCAAAAATGCCTTGTTAATACATCCAACTTGTCACAAATGTTGTTAGGAACCTTGATTAAGGACATGGTGTAGTTGGGGAGATTTTGGGCCACTGATGAAATCAATGTACTCCTATCTGCCCATGAAAGGGTCCTGCTTCTCCAACCCGATAGCCTAGCTTCAAGCTTGTTTTGTAGATAGCTGAAATCTTTGGAGGGAGATACGGACAGAAACATAGGTGCTCCTAGGTAAATGGAGTCCTTAAGGCCTTTCATATGGAATATTTGTTTAATGTCTCTTGTTGTCCGCCTTGGAGTATGCTTGGAAAAATATATGTCAGATTTCCTCCTATTAATGCATTGGCCTAACCACTTGCAGTATATGTCGAGACATTCATTGACGGCCTTGGCTTCCATCCTTGTTGCCTTAGAGAAAAGCACTATGTCGTCGGCGTACATGACGTGTGTGATGGCTAGCCCATTTAAATTGGCTTTAACTCCAATAATTTTTTTGAGATGGAATTCCCGATCAAGAAGTCCGGGTAGAACCTCTTGAGCTAGAATGAACATGTATGATGATAGTGGATCACCCTATCTTACACCTCTGCCGAGCTTGAACTGATCAGATTTTCCTCCATTAATCGGGACTTTAAATGATACTGTGGTCACACAGGCCATAATCCAAGAGGTGAATGTCTCATTAAACTCGAATCTCAACAACACCTCTTTAAGGAAGCTCCAGTTCATTCTATCATAGGCCTTTTAAAGGTCTAGCTTTATGGCCATGGTGTCAGGTTTGATCTTTCTATTCTTGAAACTATGCAACACCTTTTGCATAATCACTTAATTCTCTGTTATCCACCTTTCGGGGATGAAAGCTGATTAAGTTGGCGAAATGAGCTTATGGAGAAGAGGTCTTAATTTAGAAACTAAAAGCTTGGAAATGACCTTGTAAACAATGTGGCAGAGGCTTATAGGTCTGAAGTTGTTAATGGTGGTGGGACATTGCGTCTTGGGGATAAGCACTATAAGTGAGCTGTTTATCTCCTTAGGTAGGGAACCCATCTGGATCGGGTGCCTTTTGATCCTCCATATTAAAAAGTGTATCCTTGATTTGCTCAGGGGTGGGTATAGCAGATAGGAGGGTGTTTTTTGACTCGGTGATGGCATGTGGAATGAGGTTTTCCAAGTTGGATGGAAATGAGACCTCTTATTCCGTCAACAGCTCTTTGAACCCATCATGGAAATACTTCCTAATAAGCTTGGCATATGAGATCCAGTCCCCATTATTATTTTTGATGTTATCTATATTGTTCCTACATCTTTGGATGATTGTGGAAAGGTGGAAAAACTTAGTGTTCCTCTCACCATATTGAAGCCACAATTCCCTTGATTTTTGCCTCCACAAAACCTCACTCCTGGTCCATTCTGCCAATTTTGCTTGGAGACTAGCTTCCACTATTTCATTGTGATCAGAGCCCTCTTTAGTTTGGGTTTCTTTGATTTTGCTAAGAAGCGTGCTAATTCTATCCTGGCAGTAGCCAAACACCTTCCTTTTCCATGTGCGAAGAGCCCTTCTCGTGGCTTCCTTCTTCTTACAGAGCCTTGTGAAATCAGTGCCAAAGGAGTCTTGGTTCCAAGCATTGTTAATTATATCATAACACCCTAGGTCTCTAATCCATGCCACTTCAAAATGAAATGGCCTATGTGTAAAGGCTTAGTCGGGTTTGAGACAAACAGAATGGGAGCGTGATCCAATTAAATTGCTTCGAGATGAGAGACACTAGCTTTAGGGTAGGTAAGTCTCCACGAAATACTACAGATAGCTTTGTTCAGCCTCTTCTTTATAGTCACATTGCTCCTATTTTCCTTTGGCCCATGTGTACCGATTACTAGAAAAACCTAAATCTATGGTGCTTGTATTAAACATGAGCTCTTGGAGGAAGTTGTTGAAGGAGTGTCTCCCTTTCTTGCATCCATTTGATTCATCATCATTGAAGGTGTAGTTGAAGTCACCCAAACAAAGCCACGGGCATCGAAAGAAGGCAGCCAGATTTTCCCATGCCTTCCTTTTCTTGATCGCATAAAGGGGGCCATAAAAGCCCACTAAATTCCATGCACAAGCAGTATCCAAAATATTTACAACAATCAAATCTTTATTAAAATCAACAAGCTTAAGCGCAAAACCAGCTTTCCACATTAAACAAAGGCCTCTGGCTAATCTTTTGGCATCTACAACGAAATTGAAAGAGAAATTGAGGGAGTTCATCACCTGATCCATGCATTCTTTGGAAGCTTTCATTTCGTAAAGAAAGATGAAATCGGGCTTTGAACTTTTTATTTAAGCCTTAAGGGCTCGAATCATCACGGCGTTGCAGATACCACGGCAGTTCCATCCAAAGATTTTCATGGCGCCATTGGAGGCATGATAAGGCCCACCTCCTCCGCCGTTGATCTAGCGGCTAATTCATGACTTGATGATGGGGAAAGGGAGAGTTGATTTGCTTGGTTTTTGACTCTTCTTGCTCTGCTTTCTAGAAGTTGGCCCTAAATCTTGGAAGGACCAAGGGATAGCTTCTCTCTTGCTGATAGTATGAAGTATTCTGGGCTATCAACGGTCTTTTTGAGTCTCTTTGCAAAGTGCTCAATCTCTTTCTTGGTAATTTTCCTTTTGGGGGCAGTTGGAGTCTAAACTAGAGATAGGGATTGAAGTGTTTGAGGATATGGGTGTTTTCAGATTGGTGATGGGTATAGGGAAGGTTGATGTTAGATGTGGGTTCGCCTTTGAGGGATTAGGCTTAATGGAGTGGGTTAGGCTTTTTGGATGCGGGGCTTGGTCGGATGGGATTGTGGCTATATCTGTATGCTCATCTTTTTGGCTTGTTTATGGACTACGATTAGGGCTTCTTGGATAGGGCACCACATGGCTCAGAGGCTCTAGTACATGAGTAACGAACTAGTCAATTGGAGTGAGGACAATGTCGTTGTGGGGTGTGGGTGCAACTAATGAGTCCACGTTGTCTGTCGTATTAATGAGCACATCTAGTGCCAGTTGGTGCGATACTATAGTAGTGGTACAAAAAATGTTTGGAGTGGGTTTAATGTTTGGAGTGGGGCCTATACTTGCTAATGATGTAGCTGTCTCATGTGAACCGGCTTTCCTCTTTGAGGTGATGGATGGGTCGGCCGTGCCACCGTCATTAGAACCCATATTGAGGATGCATGGGGGGGATTCATCATTGTCAGTACAAAGCCATAGACCTGTTGCCTTAAATGGGATACCAAAAGGGTTGTTTAACCAGAAATGGTCATCTTGGCAAAGTCTCTCCTTATGTCCGATAATGCATGATTATAGCAACCATCGGTGAGCTTCTCGTACTTCAAACTGATTCAAAGGTCTACTCGGTTAGCTCAAGGTAGAAAAATGCTAGGGATGAGAGGTTAGGAGGTAGGAATGTTGATCTAGACCCTTGAGTATCTCCTCCATGCACCGTTGGAATTGCCAGCTGATTTGATATCAAGGACAAAGCCTAGGCTTTCCCCAATCCTCCTAAGATTATCTGTAAAAAGTCATAGGGAAGGAAGGCCATGAACCTAGACCTAGAATGTGGTCGGAGAGAATCTACCTCTTTATAGGATAACACCAAGGTCCACTTCTTGAGAATGAGATGGCTGCCTCCGATGGACCAAGGTCGTCGATTGAAAGCCTTGTAGAGGTCGGCTTCGTGTTGGAATACAAACATGAATACATTCTTGTTGATTCACTTAACTTTAAGGGGGTACGTTGGGTTCCAAGCTTTGATTACTACCTCCCTGACAATTGATGGTAGCAATGGATTTCGTGGTTATAAGCTTGCCGATGAGCTTAAGATGGGAGGAATCGGATGAGTCTTGGTTTGGAGGGAGCTCTAATCTTAGTCCTAGATTGGACAATTTCTTGGTACTGAGAAGTATATTTGAGTTTTCCATAATAAAAGGTGAGGAGAAGGAGATAAGCAAAGGGTAGGGGAAAGCTGTTGGGACTTGAAGTAGGGGCTATGGGTGGGGCATAGAACCAGGCTCAAGGATAGAGATGTGGGAAAGGGTGCTACGAGAGCATAGTCACTTAATTCATCAAAAGTGACCTATGGGATTTAGGACAATTGACACCAATTCTTTTACATCTTCATCAGACAGGAGCTCTTCCTAAGGGTAGTCTCTAGTTGTGGCAGTGTAAGTTCTATGGTTCATTCTTACTTACAAGATATTACTTTCTCACATAATAATTCAATTTCTTATATATTTATGCAAGTTTTGAGTCCCCTGCATGTCAATATTTTCCATATGTTTCCTTTTTCTTGGTTTTATATGTGTAGGATAGAATGGTAGAGAAGAAGATTAGTCTCTTGAGGATTCATCATCAATGGCTAGTTAGATCAATGATCCTGTAGAAAATCTACACATGATCTATGTTTGATGAAATTATAATTTGAAGAGAAAAATAATGACACTTGAAAATAATTTCTTGTTTTGAGATTAATTTCTTGTATTACATCTGAAAATCTTGTAGATGATATTTGACATGATATCTATCTCATCCCAATGAGGGGGACCCAAAAAAAAAAAAAAAAAGATAAAAGGATTAAACAATAACGATTAAATCTCTTTGTGATTAAGTATTCAGTTGAAGCAAAATTCAGTTGTTAAATGAATTCCTATGCAATTATTCAACTATATCAGAAACCAATCACTTGGTATCTTTCCTCCTTCCTCCTTTCTCACACATGGAATTTAAACTAGTATTTGATCAAGCATTACTAAAAAGGGCACAAGGTGTAGTGTATATCTTTCCTCCCACTTTATCTTGTCTGCATGTTATGTTATTTATGTGTTGTTCCTATACCTTTATCTGTTCGCTAGCATTTTACTTTGCTATTGTGGCCAACAATAGATTGCTCAAATATGGCAGGGTTATGATGTAGTAGCAATTGCATGCCCTGAACTCTACGATGTTGGATTGGTTATATTAGACATTGCCATTAAGAAAGCAGTGGAGGTAAGAGCAGTTGGTCAGAAAACTCTAACATCAATAAGGCTTGCGATCTCTTAGAAAGAAAGGACACCCGAAAGTTTTTAATTTTTATAAGAGATATAATTTTTATTCAAATAATTGACCAACTCGTAAAGAATTACAATCTCAAATTCATAAGGTCTAGAAACTATTAAACACTTTAAAAGAAAGTAGCCAAGATGCTCCACAAAACAGTAGGAGATAGGATTCAAACTTAGGACCACCTAATTTGATACATGATAAACTACCATATGCCCCAAAAACCTTAATTAAGAACTGAAGTTGAATCTCTAATTGTACTAAACCTTAATTCACAAGAACTAAACCTCCCCCTAACTAATTCCCCTACAATATCGGAACCAACTTTTCAACTACAAAATTAGGCATTTTTAACATACTCCGTGTAACAACTTGAAAATATCATCATAAGCCACAATGGCTTCACTAACCTAAAGTTTTAGCTACACGTGTTTGGGTATGTGCAAAACCATAAATTTGAACTACAAATCATCTACAACATCAAAAACAAGAATTGTAAATAGAAAAAGATTGGTAAAATAAACTTACATTACTCGCAGAGGCGGTGCCATGGGCGCTCCGGACATTGTTGATAAGCTCATCATTCACCTCTTCCTTGACCTTAGAATCAATGAAATTCACTCTCTTCTCATCTTCAAAGCCCCTATTAACCTCAATTTCCTCTTCTTCTTTTACTCTATCTCCAAACTTCCGTCGCTCCTTTCTTTCCTTCCTTTTCTTCCTCCCTTCTCCATTCTCTGCTTCCTTTCTCTCTGAAACCCTAGCTCTTTGATCAACACCAACGCCTCTCTCCTTGCCCTTCTCTCTCGTGGCTATCAATCTCTCTCTTCCCCTTCTCTCTCTCATGCTGTCTGCATTTGTTAAACAAAAATCAAATTTGTTTTTAATCAAGTCCATATGATTTAAATTTCATCAATTTTTTAAATTAAAAACATGCCACATCATTAAAAATAAAAAAAAGCCAACTCATTGTTCCATTAACTACGTAAGTAACACCACTAATGACAGTTAGTAAAAGGACTAATACAACTCAGTTTTAAAACTTGAGGGACCAATTATGCTTACTTCAAACTTAAGGGACCAATTGCGCACACAGGGCAAACTTTAAAAACCAATAGTGTAGTTTCATTCTAAACTAATATATAAATATATATATATATATATATATTTATATATTTTATATATATATATATATATATATATATATATATATATATATATATATATATATATATATATATATTTATATGGAAAGAATGTGGTATCAAGTGAAAAGATATAGCTAATGGTTACATAAAAATTTTTACCAAAAAAAAAAAGTTGGTCAAAAATTAATTTGTAGAATGGCTAATAAAGAATCACAATAAGACTCTTTGACAAGTGTTATGCATAATTCATGAATGTGACCCAATAAATTTAACTGTCACAAAGGAGTTATTTGATACTTGTGACTTTTAGGAAAAGAAAAGTTAGCTTTATATATATATATATATATATATATATATATATATATATATATATATACAAAATAATAGCAGTGCTCTTTTTCACCATTAAATAGGCTACATTTTTTTTCTCATACTTGGGCCAAATTTTTTTTTATTTTAACTGTAGGGTCCCGATTTGTAGCGCAGGCCCAATACGTGTGAAATCTTGGCCCAATGAGTCCAATATAATAAATTTGTAGAGAATGAGTCAAAGAACTAAGCCCTAACAATTTGAACAATGGCTAGTATAGAATTCAATGTTGATCAAATACAAACACGATATATTGATATTAATTGTCCTTCAGTCCGAGGAGACTATAACAGTATATAGATTACAACTGAATATAGAATCCATTTGGATTATTACAATATTCTCTCATTTTTCCTTCTTCCGATCCTTTTTCCATGAAGACCCTTCTACCTTATATATCTTCTTTTGAATCATCTTCGCCCTCCACTAGTTGGTCATCCGAACCCTCACTTGAGTACCTATCCCATCAGACACCCACTCTCATTCTTTGTGAGTTGTGATAGCCCAATCTTGTTTAGAGGTCTTCTCCACATAAATGCGGTTCGAAAAGTAGCTGTAGTGCATTTAATGTGGTGGTGGTGGCTTTCTTTTAGATATTTTTAGGTTTCCTTTCTTCTCATATGTTCCTGAAACGTGTCTTCATCTCTAGAGTTTCTTGGAGGATTATACTAACGGATGGAGTACGTATTGTGAACTACTTTTATCATATCCAAGGAAGGTTTCATCCTTGGATTGCCTCCCACCCATTCCTCATCTTTGAGACTTTAGCTGGTGACGCTTAACAACTACTCGCTCCCCCTCAAACAAGCCCAAGACCCAATACGCTATTTTGGGCCCTAGTCCCTACATTAACTAATTCATATAGTTGAAATTTATCATCACCTATTTTGTGAGTCCAAAGAAAAAATTTCTCAAAAATGTTTGTCTTTTTAATTATATTAATATTTTCTTAATAATTTGATAATTGAGGGAGCAAAAGATTTGAACCATAAACATCTCTACTAGAAATATCAATAAGTGTCGGTTGAGTTACAAAATTATTAACAATTATATTTGTAAGGGCCGTTTTTGGGGCCCAGGCCCAGCAGGCAAGTGATTCTCGGCCCAAAAGACCCTCAACAATGAATTTATAGAGAGTGGGTTACAGAACTAGGTCTTGACAGAGTAAACGTAGTTATAAGTAAGCCATGCAACCATTTGAACGTGGGGATATTCCATTAAGCTTCCTGGGTTAACAGTTCGTGGGGCTGTGTCTTATGCTTTGTTTCATAACTCCTTTCTCTTTTTCTCTTTTTCTTCCTTTCTTCTCCCTTTTTCCGATCCCCTGGTCATGGGGATTTTTTCCTCTTATATAGCATCCTTCGAACAAGAATGACCCTACACTTGTTAATCATCTGGGCCTCTACTTGAGTGCCTGTCCCATAAGACATCCTCCTTCTTTTCTGTGAGTTGCACTGGCCAAGATAATACTGTTCTCTCTGTCCTCTCCACATTAATGCGGCTGGAAAAGTAGCTTCCTTGCATTTAATGCGGTAGTTGTGGTTGCCCCCTGAACGTCTTGCATTTTCCCTTGATTTTGGATGACCTTTCACCATGTAAAGGGTGTGAATTGGACTCCCGTTTGGTGCGTCCGAGGAGGTACTCCTCCTCGGACGCCCCTTAAGCAAGCCCGGCCTAACATGATTGAGCTTGGGGGTCCTCTGCCTGTGTCTTCGCTTCCTATTATGGTTGGGCTTCGTACGAGTACCATAGCCCAATGTTGACTGGCGAATTTTACCCCCACAATAGCCCCTCAAAATTCCGGCTCTTTCTTCTTGGTCCGAGGAGGAAAGGCGGGATTGTGATGCCCTCTTGGACAGTTCGTTGTGGATTCTCGCTTCACATGTGCGGGGCGTGCCCTCACGCACCTCATTAATGCTTTGAAAGCGTTTAATGACCCGAGGGAAAGTAATTGCAGCTTTTTGGAGTTTTACACTCTTTCAATCCAACGGTTGGAGACCGGATCAACGGTGGACAACGTTTCATTTGCTCTAGACGGGAGTATGTCTGTCCAACTCCCTTTGAGTATATAAGGTTTTGAAGGCGTTCATTCCTCACTTTTGACGAACACTCCAATATTCGAACATCTCGGAGCTTTCTCCTTTAGCCCGTTCTTACCTTTGCTGCCATTCTCTTGAAGATTCCGTCGAGTTTCTTACCCGTAAGTGCGCGCTTCTTCTTCGTTATTCTTTATTAGACTAATCGCCTTCACGTTATCTAGGATTAGAGGGGATGGGTAGGTTTGAAAAAATGGTAGACTCTCCGGCCGGTATGGCGGGCTTCAGGATGAAGTATCGTATTCCACCGGAGGTAGGTTTAGAGTATTGCCACCAGGAGGACATTTTGTTCAAGAGGAGAACAGGGGAAGTCGCAATTCCAATGATAGCCTTCGTGGAAGGAGGAATGACGATCCCAATGGGGAGAATAACTAGGGACTACCTACGTGGTCATAGATTGGCCCCCCACCAGTGCACCGCGAACCCGCTCTGGATCCTGGGGTGCGCCGACGCCTTAAACGACCGGATGAACCTCGGCCTTTCATGGCACGACGTGGTTCATCTTTATGAATGCCATAAGCTCGGCGACTCATACTACCTAAAGTCCAGGATCGACGAAGTGAGGTTGATATCCCGCCTTCCCAAGTCCAGCAAAGAATTGAAGGATGACCATTTGATCATCTCCGGACCATGGCATGACGCCCTTCACTGTCTGACTAGGGCGGGAACGCCAGGTGGGGTGTCATAGAACTAGATTCCGTGGGGAGGACCTTAGTTTTGAGCTCCCCTCCCCTTTTTTTTCTTTTTACTTTAAACTCGTTGGTTTGGTTGCATGCCTCCTCGGACTAACGTAAACCCTTTAACGGTCTTTCCGGACAAGGAGCGAACATCCCCTCGGCTGAGCTTGGTCAACGTCCCGGCTCTAAATTACCTCCTAAGATCCGAGATTTTCATAAGCGAGAGACAGATAAACTACGGTCGGCTCCTTTGATTTTGGACTACATTCCCCTCACTCGATCCTTGTTAGACGCCGGCCAAGCTATAAGGGCTGGCAGTCCAAGATTGGCACGTATTAACGTATCCATACCAGGGTTCCTCGCCGCAACAGACTTACCTCCTATTCAGTTGCCTCCCCAACGTGCCTTTCCCATAGTGGTTATCCCTGAGGAGGAGACTGGTTCTTCGCATTCATCCTTAAATGAACAAATAGACCAGTTCCAATTTACCGAGGAAAAAGAGGTATCGGCCAGAGTAGTAGAGCTCTCGGACTCCGACACCGATTTAGACCGTGCCTCGGCGACTCCTCGATCTTTGGTTTAGTCATCGCATAAGCTGATATCAGCGAAGAGACTCAAGAAGAAGGAATGGATTTGAAGCCAAGGACTGGCCTCAAAGGCCTTCTATCTAACAGGAGCAAGGGGCAGTCCTCTAAGGACGTCTCGAAAGAACAAAGCGCCCTTAAGGCTCCTGCTCCTCCTCTCCCACCCTCATCGGATACGGCGCTGCAGCCTATGCTTAACTTAAGGCGAAAAAGGCTTGTAGAAGAAACGGAGGAGGGAGAGATTGGCCGTGAAAAGGCCGGGCCTCAAAAGAAGGGCAAGGAGACGAAAGAGCCCCGAGAGAAGAGGACTAGGTCCAATGATAGCCGAGACGAGGCGGCCATTCGTAGGGAACAACGAACATGGTCGCCTCGGATCGAATTAGACGGCGCCCCAATCCCCTGGGATGCGACCCTATGGGAATCCTAACGAGGGCAGGCATCGTTCTTGGCCGAGGCCCCGCAGCAGCCTCTTCTCTTGCCTCGTGACATGGAGGGTCTCGTAAAGACTCGTCAGCCGGACCTTTTCATGTCATTGAAGAGGGACATGGCCATGGTAAGTGGAATCTTCTATCTCGTCTCCATATTGTGTACCCTCTTATCGTCATGTTTTAATAGGGTTTTATTTCCTTCCGAGCGCAGGTCACTCAACAAATTTTTGTTGCCGAGGATTGGGCCAAGAAGGCTCGTGAGGACTTGCATAGGGAGCCTCGGTCCCGCTCCGCCACCGAGAAGGCCGCTGGCGATCTCAAACAGGATTTTGATCGCTAGAATAATGAAATAAATGAGGTGAAGAAGGCTCATGCGAGTGCGAAAGCCGGCCTTAAGAATGCCGAAAAGCAAGCCGACGATCTGCGCATACAGCTCCGCCAATCTGAGGAGAAACTTACGGCGAGAAAAAAGGGCGGTTTCAAAGCTCAAGGCCGAGCTTGCAAGGACCAAGGAGGAGGCCCGCTTGGCCAGGGAAGTCGCCGAGAAGGTGTGGCGGCCTCATATGAACGTGGAGTCCATGATACCGAGGTTAGGCTGGCCGAGGAAGTTGCCACCGCCTGCAGGGAATACATCACCGACCCCTGGGGTGTAGCCCTGGATTGGGCAGCTGTCCTAGCAGATTCTGACCTCGGGAAGGCTGAAAACATCTTTTTCCCGGAGGACATACGTGAGATTCCTTCCGAAGTTGCCCCCGAAGAGCCTCTCCCAACGGAATCCTCCATTCCCGAGGCTGGGGGTACGGAGCAGGCCGCGCAGGGCAAGTTACTCGAGGACAGCCTTTGTATTAGCTAGATCGTGGCACAGGCCAAGGAGGTTGCCTCGGGGAACCAAGCAGCAGATGATCAGCCCGCTCCGACTCGGGGCTCTTAGGAAAGTAGTATAGGAATTTATTTGTTTTACTTTTCGTGTTTTGTTCTGTTTTTCTGTTTTGCGTTGTTAATGTTTGTGAACAGAACCGCTTTTGGGTTTGAATGATAAAAGTTATTTCCTTTCAGATATCGTTGTTTTATTCTCTTTTGTTTTCATCATGAATGGATATCTCTGTTTCGTCATTTAATGAATGAATACGTGAAAATAACGATAGTTCATAATTAGACAAAAACGGCTGCAAAGTTAATTTCCCCTAAGTCTGTGGCCGAGAAGCCATGCGGGACTTGGGTTCTATTTAACACTTAGTGAGAATCGTTGCGTGGTTAATTTCCCCCAAGTCCGTGGTCCGAGGAGCCAGGCGGGACCTGGGTTCTGTTTAACACTTATTGAGAATCGTTTCGCGGTTAATTTCCCCCAAGTCCGTGGTCCGAGGAGCCAGGCGGGACTTGGGTTCATTTTAACACTTATTGAGAATCGTTGCGTGGTTAATTTCCCCTAAGTCCGTGGTCCGAGGAGCCAGGCTGGACTTGGGTTCTGTTTAACACTTATTGAGAATCGTTGCGTGGTTAATTTCCCCCAAGTCTGTGGTCCGAGGAGCCAGGCGGGACTTAGGTTCTGTTTAACACTTGCTGAGGATCGTTTCGCGGTTAATTTCCCCCAAGTCCGTGGTCCGAGGAGTCAGGCGGGACTTGGGTTCTGTTTAACACTTATTGAGAATCGTTTCGCGGTTAATTTCCCCCAAGTCTGTGGTCCGAGGAGCCAGGCGGGACTTGGGTTCTGTTTAACACTTATTGAGGATCGTTGCGTGGTTAATTTCCCCCAAGTCCGTGGTCCGAGGAGCCAGGCAGGACTTGGGTTCTGTTTAACTCTTATTGAGAATCGTTGCGTGGTTAATTTCCCCTAAGTCTATGGTCCGATGAGCTAGGTAGGACTTGGGTTCTGTTTAACACTTATCCCAAATAGTTGTACGGTAATACGGCATCAAGCGTGGTGTCTTTCATTAATAACAATACCTTTTCGGGTTATTTACATTCCACGGACGTGGCACTACATGTTCGCCCAAGTCTTCCAAAAAGTACGCCCCAATGTCGGCTACGGATTTGATACGGTATGGGCCCTCCCAGTTTGGTCCAAGCTTTCCCCATGCGGGGTTCCTCGCGGTGCCCAGGACTTTCCTCAGCACTAGATCCCCAAGCGTCAAGGGCCTTGACTTCACCTTGGCGTCGTAGCTCTGTTTAAGCTTTTGCCGATAATAAGCTAGGTGCACCATCGCATTTTCCCTTCTCTCTTCGAGGAGGTCCAGGCTTTTCTCTAGAAGGTCGTTGTTAGCAATGGGGTTGAAGGCGGTAGTCCTCCGGGTGGGAAAGTTTATCTCTAGTGGGATGACAGCCTCGGCTCCGTAGGTCAATGAAAAGGGGTTTCTCTCCGTGGACCTCGCGAAGCGTGGTGCAAGACGTCCACAAGACGTGGGCTAGCTCTTCGACCCACCTCCTTTTTGCGTCGTCCAACCTCTTCTTCAGTCCATTCACTATGGTTTTGTTGATGGCTTCCCTTTGTCCGTTACCCTCGGGTAGGTGGTGTGGAGTATCGGTTGATGACCCCCAATTCATTGCAATATTCTCTAAAAGCCTTGTTGTCAAATTGGAGGCCGTTGTCCGAGATCGGGGTGTGCGAGGTCCCGAACCTAGTGATAATATTTTTCTAGATAAATTTCTTGACATCGACGTCCCCGATGTTTGCCAGCGCCTCGGCTTCGACCCATTTCGTGAAGTAATCAGTGCCGACGAGAAGAAACTTGTTCCCGGCCGCTTTGGGGCACGGCCCTAGTATGTCTAGGCCCCATTGTGCGAATGGCCAAGGACTGGACAACGGGTTAAGTACTCCGCCCGATCGATGTATGTTCGGGGCGAACCTTTGGCATTGGTCACACTTCTTCACATATTCCAGTGCCTCTTTATGCCTGCTCGGCCACCAAGAACCCAAAGTGTCATAGCCCCGTGGGAGAAGGACCGGCCCCCCGTATGGCTTCCACAAATCCCTTCATGTAACTCCTCCAGGATAAGTTCCGTAGCCCCTGGGTGCACACACAGCAAGTATGGCCCCGAGAACAAGCGTTTGTAGAGTTTGGAGTCCTCGGACGGCTAGAATCGAGAAGCTCTCCTCTTGATTTTGTCGGCCTCAACCTTATCGTCCGATAAGGAGTCGTGCTTTAAGAACAACACCGGAGGGTCCATCCACCGGGTCCCCGCCCGACGTTATGTACCCGAATACCGTTGGGCGACAAAGGTCTTCAACTAAAATAACCCGCGGAAGGGGCTGACCCGAGGAGGTGGCCAGTGTTGCGAGAGAGTCGGCGTGGGTGTTCCCACCACTGGGTATATGCGTTAAACGGAAGTCGTCGAAATGGGTCTGCGGTGTTTAGCCCGGGCAAGGTACCCTCGCATTCTTTCATCCTTCGCCTCCAATTCCCCATTTACTTATCCCACTATGAGTCTCGAATCCGAGAATATGCTCGCGCATTTCCCACCCAATTTCCGAATCATAGACATCCCCTCCAACGATTGCCTCATATACGGCGGCCGTTATTCGTTGCCGAGAATCCGAGCCTCAACGACTTTTCTACGGTTATCCCTTCGGGAGAGACTAGAACGAGTCCCACCCCGGAGCCCCTTTGGTTTGCTGCACCATCGATGTGTGCTCTCCACCTATTGTGCTCTTTTTGAGAGACCGTGCCGACCAGTTTCCCATCGGCACTTAGTGATCCCGACATTTCCATCCCTTCTAGGGTGGGCTCCGCAAATTCAGCTACCAGATTGGCGAGGACCCGACCCTTTATGGCGGTGCGAGGCATGTATCTAATGTCGAAGGCGCCCAGGATTTTTCCCCACTTAGCTATTCTTCCTGTGTAGTCGGCGCTACGGGAGGACCGATTTCAGTGGAAGTTGGGTTAGCACAACCACCGTATGTGCCTCGAAAATAGTGGGGGAGCTTCCGCGTGGCTTGTACGACGGCCAATATAGCCTTTTCGAGGGGGAGGTACTGGGTCTCTGCCTCCCGTAGCGATTTGCTTACATAATACACGGGCCGCTATGTGCCATTGTCCTCTCGGATTAGCACTAGGCTCACCGCATGAGGGGCGACTGCGATGTATGCGAACAACACCTCGTCGGCGTTGGGACTGGACATGATCGGTGGTCGGGTGAGGTATTCCTTGAGTTGTTGGAAGGCTAAAGCACACTCTTGATCCACTCAAACCCTTCCACTTGTGCAATAGGAGGAAAAAAGGCTCGCATCTGTCCGCCGAGCGGGAGATGAAACGGTTTAAAGCAGCTATCATGCCGGTAAGCTTCTGGACCTCTTTGGGATTCCGAGGAGGCTGCAAGCTATGAATGGCTCTTATTTGGTCAGGGTTAACCTCGATTCCTCGGTAGGTTACCATATAGCCCAAGAATTTTCCTGATCCCACCCCAAATGAACATTTGGATGCGTTCGATCGTAGCTTGTACCTTCTCGGGATTTGAAACACTTCGCCAAAGTCTCTGATGTGGTCGGCCACCAATTTGCTCTTTACTACCATATCGTCTATATACACTTCAATGGTTTTGCCCATCTGCTGTTCAAACATCCTGGTCATCATCCTCTGATAGGTCGACCCGGCATTCTTCAGGCCAAAGGGCATAACCTTATAATGATAGTTGCCAATTGGGGTGACGAAAGCAGTTTTTTCTTGGTCTTCGACGGCCGGGGGATATCGATGGTAGCCCCGGAAAGCGCCCAAAAAACTCATTCGGGGATGTCCAACAATCGCATCTACCGGTCGGTCTATCCGCGGCATTGGGAAAGGATCCTTCGGGCAGGCCTTGTTTAAGTCCGTGAAGTCCACGCAGACCCACCATTTCCCGCTCTTCTTCTTTACCACGATCGTGTTCGCTAACCATTCGGGGTAGAATACTTCCTTGATAGCCCCAGCTCTCTTTAATTTTGCGACCTCCTCTCTCACAGCGTCTGCATGTTCCTTTGACGGGCGCCGAGGAGGTTGCTTCTTCGGTATTATAGCCGGATTAACATTAAGGTGATGGTGTATGAGGTCCGAGTCAACCCTGGGGGCTTCGTAAGGATCCCAGGCGAATACGTCATCATTCCGTCGAAGAAAATTAATTAGCACCGACTTCTCTGTCTTTGGTAATTCCGAGCCGATTTGAAAAAACCTCTCGGGGTCCGATCCGACGAGCACTTTCTCCAGCTCCTCGGACTCACCTCCACGGCCGGTCCTCCACTACCCGCAGATTGGGACCGGGTCATTGATTGCTATAAGTCTGTTTCCCGGCTGAAGTGGAAGGTTATTTGCTTGATCGTCGTGAAATTGCCGACACTATGCATTGTCTGGCCATTCCTTGGTTCCCTACTATCTCTTTGATTCGACCTTCCGACGGATACTTCACTTTTTGGTGCAAGGTTGACGACACAGCTCCTAGTGCATGAAACCATGGCCGGGCCACAATAGTTGTGTAGGGGGAGTATGCATCTACGACGATGAAGTCCACTTCCACTACGCCTGAAGTCTGCTTTGCACAGGCAGCCTAATCATGCCTTTCGAGATGACGATTTTTCCTTCAAAGCTAAGCGGGGGTGAATCGTATGGAGACAGGTCTTCCTGCTTCAAGTTCAGCCCCTTATACAAATCTGGGTACATTACCTCCACGGCGCTACCTTGATCAACTAACACCCTTTTCACGTCATAACCTCCTATTCTTAGCGTCACGACTAGGGCATCTTCATGGGGTTGAATAGTTCCTTGCTTATCTTTCTCCGTGAACCTAATTAATGGCGGGGCACTCACTCTGGCTCTCTTGGATTCCCTTTCGCTTGGCTCCGTCGGGAACCTACCCACCGACATTACTCTGAATGAACCGGAACCGGTTCTCCCAGGTGCGGCAAGAATGACATTTATCGTGCCTATGGGTGGCCTCAATGCGCCTTGTCCGGTTTCGACATTTGGCTGCTCAGGGCGGTGCAATAGATACCTCAGCTTTCCTTCTCGGACAAGCCGATCCAAATAGTTTTTCGGTTCCCGAAATTGTCAGTGGTGTGATCGGGTTCTTGATGGTACGCGCAGTATAGATTCTGATTGCGTTTTGAGGGGTCGCTTGCCATCCTGTTCGGCCACTGAAAGAAAGGTTCGCACTTCACTTTCTCCAAGATCTTGTGCAATGGTTCTCGGAACACAGCGTGGACTACCCGAGCCCCAGTAGGTCCGGACTGTTCCATGTAATCTCTTCTCGGCTTGTTACCGCTGCTAAAGCGGTCCGACCTGAAGTCCCTCCTCTCATGAGGGACAACCTTCGCTTTTCTCTTCCCAATCTGCTGGTCCTCCTCGACCCTTTTGTACTTGTCTATTCTCTGTCCATGAGTTGTCGCACGCCGGTGACTCGGCTTCCCGAGTGAGAGACTTTCTTAAGCCATGCTCTGTCGGGGCAGCCCCTTTTGAATGTACTAATGGCGACGTCATCGTAGTTTCCTTCTATCTCGTTGTATGTTTCCCAATATCTGTCCGAGTAGGCCTTCAGCGTTTCTCCTTCCCGCATGGATAAGGATAAGAGGGAGTCGAGGGGCCGAGGGACTCTAGTGCTAGTGATGAAGCGGGAACCAAAAGCCTGCGTCTGTTTAAAGGAATCTATGGAATTCGGCAGGAGGGCATCAAACCATCTCATTGCCGGGGGTCCCAAGTCGGATGAAAACACCTTACACATTAACGCCTCGTCCCTAGAGTGGACGGCCATCCTCTGGTTGAATTGGCTCACGTGCTTCACCGGGTCAGTTCGACCATTGTATATAGCAAATGTTGGCCGATTGAAACCGAGGAAGCATTGTCCTCTCTATTCTACGTGTGAATGGCGATCGGGAAATGCGATCTAGGGCCTTGCTCATGGCGTCATTGGCCAGGCCTTGGTAAGACGGGCTTTTGTGGCCGCGTTTGCGAGGCCGTTCTTTCTCATAGGAAAACGTCTCGCTCGGAGGGGTTCTTGACCTTCGCCTGTATTCGCCATCCTCACCACTACTAGTGTCCGAGCCGGGTGAAGGACATTTTTTCACCGGGCTCAACGCAGCCTCTTCTTCAAATCATCAATCTCTTGTTTGTCAGAGCCTTTCGCTCGTTGTGCTTGTGGGACGCGTGATCCTTCCCTTTTGAGCGGTTTCTATTCGTGTGAGAGGTGTTCACACCGCCCTCTCGTTGATTATCTTGGTCCTTCGCTCGTTCGAGATTTAGAAAGTTGTCCTGTCGTTGAGATTCTGCACGTCCGGTTTGGCGCGGACCTGATCCTTCCATCCCTTATCGTTTCACTTGTCGAGACACAAGTTCTTCCCACAGACGGCGCCAATTGTAAGGGCCGTTTTTGGGGCCCGGCCCGAGCCCAAGCAGGCAAGCGATTCTGGCCCAAAAGACCCTCAACAATGAATTTATAAAGAGTGGGTCACAGAATTAGGTCTTGACAGAGTAAACGTAGTTATAAGTAAGTCATGCAACCATTTGAACGTGAGGATATTCCATTAAGCTTCCTGGGTTAACAGTTCGTGGAGCTGTGTCTTATGCTTTGTTTCAGAACTCCTTTCTCTTTTTCTTCCTTTCTTTTCCCTTTTTTCCGATCCCCTGGTCATGGGGATTTTTTCCTCTTATATAGCATCCTTCAAACGAGAATGACCCTACATTTGTTAATCATACGGGCCTCTACTTGAGTGTCTGTCCCATAGGACATCCTCATTCTTTTTTGTGAGTTGTACTGGCCAAGATAATACTGTTCTCCTGTCCTCTCCCCATTAATGCGGCTGTAAAAGTAGCTTCCTTGCATTTAATGCGGCAGTTGTGGTTGCCCCTTGAAGGTCTTGCATTTTCCCTTGATTTTGGATGACCTTTCACCATGTAAAGGGTGTGAATTGGACTCCCGTTTGGTGTGTCCGAGGAGGTACTCCTCCTCGAACGCCCCTTAAGCAAGCTCGGCCCAACATGATTGGGCTAGGGGGTCATCCGCCTGTGTCTTCGCTTCCTATTATGGTTGGGCTTCATACGAGTACCATGGCCCAACGTTGACTCGCGAATTTTACCCCCACAATATTAGTTTGGACAAAACTTAAGTACAATATTTAGGTGCTATTCCTTAGGTTCTCCTCTTAAAATTTAGTTGTATGACTTTTTCCTCATGGGATGGAAGTTTATTACTTTTTAGTTAAGTACGGCCACATGGCTGAATCTTAAAAGAGGAACCCAAAGAGTAGGATGTAAGTACCGCACCTAAATTTTGCCCTATCAGCTTTAAAATTTTACATTTCTATATTCTTTAATAACATGTAACATATATATGTACGTGTGAAACCAACACTTAGTTGCCTAACTTTGTACTATTTAAATGAATTTTGATGTGTTAATTCTTTATAAATGTCACTAAAAACAATTCTTTATAAGTGGTGCACTAAATATTTATGTATTCTTATGGTTATTTCTATAAGATTTATATAAGAAATAGTTGATCTGAAACATGTGGTTATTGTTGAAATTGATTTAATTCGGCAACAATTGAAAAAAAACAAAAAAACAAAAGTTCAGCAAATGTAGTAACAAGCAATTGATTCATTCATATTCTTAATTATACTAGCTTTTATAATTTGCATTTTCTTTCTTTTTAATGATGTGTAATATAATTGAAATTGAGTTCCCAATCTATATATATATATTAGTAGGTAAAGCTTAGAGAAAATTCGATTAGATTCTACAATTGAAGTCCAATTTTGTGTCATGTGTCCTAAATTATTTTATTTTTAGAGAGTTTTATTTCTTAATTTTGGAGTCAAATGTGGAACCATCTCATAAATATCTATTCAAGTGAATTATTGCGTATAAAAATCAAAATTAATGAATATAACATTTTTTTTAAATGGATAATTTACATTTTCTACCTGATAATTTACATTTTAAATGGATAATATTCTTACAAAACTTTTAAAGAGTTAAAAAAATATATAAGAATGGCTATCAATAATATTTAAATTATATATGTAAAAATTATACTATGCATCTTAATGTATATATTTTAAGTATATCCATACATGTGCATGAGATTACAAGCTAGTATATATATATACATATATATATATATATATTAATAGGTAAAACTGAAAGAAAATCCAATATATAAGATTTCAAATTGGATTTTGTGGGGGCCAACTGTCTAGAAGGTAATATTAAATCTGTATGAATTGGGCCTATGGCCCAATCCGAGGATGGTTAAATAAGGCTATAATGGGAATGGTATAAGAAAAAGAAATAAAGATTGTATGCGATAGTCCAAAATACATCCGAGGAGAAAATTCATCTCTTTAAACGGAGATCCGAGGTCAGTAAGAATGTCTTATCATCCCAAGCATCCTTCAAGATTGCATCACAACTAAAAGTTGGATATTGGATAAGGGATGAGCAAAGGGTGGTAACAAATATCTTCAAAAGCTGCTATCTCCACATTAAATGCCTCCCAACCAACTCTCTGGCTGCATTAATGTGGAGGTGATACATGAATAGTGATCAAGCAGCCTTATAGCTACTAGTTGATGGTTCTGAAAGGTGTTGGATAGGACAAGAAGGAGTTCCTAGAATCCAATCTACACGTGTATGGTAGGGATGATACTAAGATTATAATATATAGCATGGGAAGGTGACCTTAAAAATGGGGATAAAAAAAAAAAAAAAAAAAACTCAAGAAATCTTTGTAATAACATTGTGAACTCTTGGAACTTTGTTCATCAACAAAATATTATAACATAAGCTCCTCAGGCCATGCCGAGGACAAATTTTCTTATTTTACTTGTGTTTAACAATCTTAATTCAGCAACTTTTATTATCTTTCTTCCGGAGTAGAACTAGTTCTTTCACCCACGCTCTATAAATTCATTGTTTGGGCTTGTTGGGCTAAAACCCAATCCTATTCTTGGTCCAATCCAAATTTAGTCCTTACAAATTCTAATTGTTATTTAATTTTATGCCAAGTGTCCTATATATATATATATATATATATATATATATATATATATATATATATGTGTGTGTGTATTAAATTTCTAGGTGAGTTAATGTTGTGCAAAAGATGAATAGTCTAATATATATGTATTAAATTTCTAGGTGAGTTAATGTTGTGCAAAAGATGAATAGTCTAATATAAATTGTAGGGACCGAGATTGGGCACTTCTTCTATTAGATGAGTAGACTCGGACTCAATTAGCCCGATACAATAAATTTATAGAGAATGAGTTTAAGAACTAGGCCTTAGTGAGGGTTACAACAACTTAACATGGTTATGAGTGGGTTGAATAATAAGGACGTGGACTAAAGTATGAAATTCTGTCTTCGGGCATTTCTTCCGAGGAACTTGTTGTTCTTATTATTTCTTGAGTGCTTGGTTACAAAGGTTTCCAAGATCATGCAAATTGCTACCATATTCTCTCCCTCTAATTCCCGATCCCTCTTTATAGGAGGATTTCTCACATTATATAACCCCTTCCAATTGATCTTGGCCTTCCATCCGTTGATCATGCAGGTTACTACTCGAGTGCTTGTCCTATCAACTACCTTCCCAAACCTTTTGTGCATTGCAGCAACCAAGACAGCATTGTTCTAGGGTCATTTTCTCATTAATGCAAATTTAACTTTAGTTGTGAGCATTTAATGCGAAGATGACAGTTTCTCCTCGAATTGCTCCTCCACCATGCTCTCATGGCTGTCCCTCAGACTTGTCCTTTTTCTTGGGATGCTCTGAGAGGCTGCCTTCGATGGCGTGCCGTTCTTCCCTTCTAGGATCTCGGTTGGCCGAGAACCGGGTTGTCCTCGGTGATGTTTCTTGGCAATTTGGGCTTTCTTCGTTTGTCCTCGGGCATTTTTTCCTCCTCGACGTAGGCCTTAGGCTTGGTATAAGGTGGGCCGGGGTTGCCAAATTCTTTGACCCCACAATAGCCCCTTGAAATCCCTCTTGTCCGGTTCCTCAGACGGAGAGAAGAATTTTGATGTCCTCGGGCCTTTATCATGACTTGTCAAGTCTTGTCCTCCATCAGTGTCAGAACCTTTTCACTTGTCTAAGGCACGTTCCTGGTGCTTCGTTGTACGGAGCACATCCTCATTAAATTCTAGCGACTTTGTGCTCCCCACGTTCAACGGTGTTATGGTATTCTAACTATGGGGATTTCTTTAACTTTATGGGTGGGAAAACCCACATGGTTATTTCTAATTGGAGGTATAAATACCCATTTGAACCGATTTGCCTCTTTACTTTTACACTCAAGAGTTCTTGCGCACATATCCCGAGTTCGGTCAAATCTCCAGCCAAACTCACGTCTCTTTTCAGCATAAAAAGCATGTCCGAGGAGCTTTTCCTCATTTCTGTAAGTTTTCTTCTCTCTTTAACTCACGTTTTCTCTCTTCTAAGTTTCTTTTCCTCTTATTCCTCTCTTTCTTTCGTCCTTCCCCGAGTCTTTTAGCTGTCTTTAGGGATGGGTAAGTTAAAAAAGTTGGTTGAGTCCAAAGAGGCAATGGAAAAATTCGTCGCCGATTATAGGATACCTCGTAATGTAGGTTTGAGATACTGTAAAGAAAGGGAGTGGCATTTTAGGAGGCAAGAGGGTGAAGAAGTGATTCCCATAATCGCCTTCATAGAAGGTGGTATGAGAATCCCTATAGGGTCGGTGATAAGGAACTACTTTAGGCATTTCCGATTAGCTCCCACCCAGTGCACCGCCAACGTGTTTAGGATCCTGGGTTGTTTGAATGCCTTAAACGAGAAAATGGGGTTGAGGTTAACCCATCATGATGTAAATTGGTGCTACAACCTCTAACACCTAAAGGGTAAATCCTATTATATAAAGATGAGGGACGATAAGGTTCGGCTTATTTAGTTCCTCCCCGAGACCAGTAAGGGGTTAAAAAAGGACTTTCTCATTGTGTCTCGGGAGTGGCACGACGACCTTCATTGTCCAACAGAGGAGGGGGAACCAAGTGGGGTATTCAGAGTAGGAGGGTTAATCTTTTGTGCTATCACGGTTTGCATTGTTCGGTTGCTAATATGAATATGCTTTCTTTTTGCAAATCCACACGCCTTTGAACGACACTTTCACTTGGTCAACCGAGAAGATTTGGAAACCATCCTTAAGGTGGAGGTCTTTGTAAAAAGGTCGACAACCAAGTCAGAGCTGCTTACAAGATCCTCAAGTAGGATCCTATCCAGAAATCATTCTCGGCTCCAAAGTACGTGATCAGAGCTAGAGATCCTCGGCTTCACAAAATCACCGTAGCAAAACACGGGTTTTTGCCTCTCGAAGGATCTCCTGTCCCTGCATAGGCGTTCCATTGGTAGGCCCTTCTTTATCCTATCAAGCTGCAGAGGTTGAGGGAGGAAGAATAGAAAGTGAAGAAGAGTTCGCTGATTTAGGTCCGCCCGAGGACGAATTTGGTGTATTCCGCCAAGTTAACCTATCCGAGGATCCCTCCGGTGACTTAAGTGACCCCAGTTTGACTAAAGCGGATCTCCTATCAGTAGGGACTTATTCTCAGGCTGAAATGGGTTTTAAGAGGAAACCTCCAACGAACTTGCTTGACCTAATTGAAGGCCAGCCCGGGAAGGACGTGCGGGAAGCCATAACCCAAGCTTCCTCCTCCTCCACCCAAGCCTCACTGCTCGAGACCAGGTCATCTTCCACCCAATCACAGCCATCATCTCCATGGTCCAAACTTCCTCCTCCTCCTCGGCCCGAGCCCGTCGATCTAAAAAGGAAGAGGGCTTCCAAAGGCAAAGAGCCTATGGATGAAGGGAGGTCTCACTCCTTCCAGGAGGAAGATGAAGCCCGACGAGTTTTGAAACAACTAAAAATCGGGCACTAGGGCTAAGAAAAAGAAGTCGCCACTCGGTCCGAGCCCCAGGCCTGGCTTCCTACCCCAATGCTCCACGGGAAGCCTTTGATGGACAACGCCTCCCTCGGGGACTTCCGAAGGGGTGAAGGCACCTACGTGGCCGATCTTGCTGGAGAGATCCCCGCTACTTCCCGTCAACATGGCCGAGTTGGGGAATTTGAGGAGGCGGGAGGTCTTCCTCAGCATCAAGAGGTACTTGGGCACGGTAAGACTTCTAACACTTGTGACTCCGTTGATTTTTGTTCCTTGGTTTCCAACTTACCATGTGCTTGTTTCAATTGGCAGGCTATCCAAGCCACTTATAGATTGGAAGAGGCAACCAACGACCAAAGCAAGGCTCTGGAGCTCGAGTGTGACAAGTGCCTTAATGCTACACGGACCCTTGAAAACTCTGAGGCCGATCTCTTCAAAGCAAGGGAGGATCTCAAGACGATAACAAGGGCTAGAGATAGTGCTGAAGCAGGCCTAGTTGGTGCTCAAAAAACAGCCGAAGGCGGATGAGGTGCCTGCTCGAAACCGAGGATTAGCTCAAGATTGCCAAGGAGCAAATCATCGACCTAAAGAAAAAGTCGGCCGAGGGCGCAGGGGGCCAAGAATGTCATGGAGTAGGCAGGGGATGAAGCCTTGAGGGCTAAGGCAGAGGCCGAGTCGCCGGGACAAAGGCCAAGAGCTCCAAGGAGAAAGTCGAGGAGGAGGCTTATGCCTTGGGAGTGGCCGAGACCCAAGCCACTCTCAAGGCTTAAGTACCTGGGGTATGCAGGCTCTATTGTTCACAGGTTTGGAATGAAACCCTTAAACAAGCCGGGGTTGAGGCGTCATTTGACCTGTGGAAGGTGGAGAATGTATACTACCCTCCCGCCATTTGGAAAACTACCCCCGCTAGCTCCAAGGCCGAGGTTGCTCCTGAGGAGGCCGAGACCGCTTAGCCTCAAGTCGCTCTAGCCATAACTACTCCCGACGAGCCAGCCAAGGAGAGTGAGCTTTCTAGGGCGACCGCAACAAATGAAGGCTTGAACCCTGAAACGCCCTAGAAGACTGCAGAGTCTACTGGTGATGCTCGGGCCCCTCATGCCGAGGAGTCACTTTCTCTGTTGAGCCCCTTTAGATTATTCCTCCAAGTGAGGGCTCCAAAGATCCTGAAGTCATTTCTACTCAGCTTTCCAAGGATGGAATCAAGATAAAGCTAAAGAAATAGGCCATCTTGGCTAGCTTCTGTTTTAGTTTTGCCCCTTTTTTTTTTTTTTTTTTTTTTTTTTTTTTTTTTTTTTTTTTTTTTTTTTCGAACATTGGAATCATTGTAATCAGACCTTTAGATTAAATGTATGAAATTCCTTTTTTTTTTTTTTTTTTTTGTACATTATGTGTTTATTGTTATTATTATTATTATTATTAATATGAATCTCGTGTCTTATGAGTTGGTTATTCTAATGGGTAAAAATGGTTATGTACATACCATATTCGAAATTAAAACTTTAAATTCTAACTCACCGGCATTAAGGGAACACTTAGTTTGCGTTTGTTTACATCTTTAGGGGGCGAGGGCCGAGTAGATGATCCGAGATACCAAGCGTATACTTAGGCTATATTTGCAACTTGCATGAATGCTTGATCTTACTAATTTCTTCAAAGGTTGTGGTCCGAGGGTCATACCAAACCTTGGTTCTGTCTAGTGCTTAGATTTTTCTGGAAGTAACTAGTTTCTCCATAGGTTTAAGTCCGAGGACCATGCAAGACATTGGTTATGTCTAGTACTAAAATTTTTCTGGAAGTAACTAGTTTCCCCATAGATTTGAGTCCGAGAACCATGCAAGACCTTGGTTCTGTCTAGTACTTAGACTATTGCCAAAATACAAGACATATAATCATAATATACTTAAAATTTAAATTAGAGAAATGCTTTTGTTAATAATAATACCTTCTTAGGTTATTTACATTCCATGGACGAGGTCTGACTTTTTCATCTAAGTCTTCTAAGTAGTATGCACCTATTCCTGCTCATCAAGTAATTCGGTATGGTCCTTCCCAATTGAGTCCCAACTTTCCCTAAGATGGGTTCTTGGCAGCACCCACAACTTTCCTCAAAACTAGGTCTCTTGGTACTAGTGGTCTCAGCTTTACATTGGCATCATATCCCCGCTTGAGCTTCTGGTGGTAATAGGCCGACTGGATCACCGCCTTTTCTCTTCGTTCATCGATCAAATCTAGGCTCTTCCCTAGTAGTTCATCATTACTGCTTGAAGTGAAGGAGCTCGTCCTTAGCGTTGGGAAGCTTACCTCTAGAGGGATAACAACTTGGGCCTCGTAGGTCATGGCAAAAGGTGTCTCCCCTGTTGACTGCTGTGGTGTAGTCCGGTAAGTCCATAAGACATGCGGCAGCTCTTCTACCCATCTTCTCTTGGCATCATCCAGTCTCTTCTTAAGCCCATTGACTATGACCTTGTTGACAGCCTCAGCCTGTCCATTTCCTTGCAAAGTTGGAGTTGAGTACCTATTAGTGATCCCCGATTCGCAACAAGTATCTTCTGAAGGCTTTGCCATCAAATTGGAGTCCATTATCTGAAATGAGGGTATGAAGGACCCCGAATCGTGTAACAATGTTTCTCCGGATGAATTTCTTAACATCCACGTCTCTGATGTTGGCCGATGGCTCGGCTTCGACCCATTTGGTGAAATTATCTGTGCCGACCAACAAATATCTCTTATTTCCTGCTGCCTTGGGGAAAGAGCCTACAATATCCAGGCCCCACTATGTGAATGGCCACGATTTGGACAAAGGGTTAAGAATCCCTCCTGGCTGATGAATATTTGGGGCAAACCTTTAGCACTGGTCACATTTCTTAATATATTCTAGGGCTTCCTTCTGTATCCCCGACCACGAATATCCCTGGGTAATGGCTTAGTGCAATAGAGATCTTCCTCCTATGTGACTCCCACAAATCCCTTCGTGCGACTCTTCAAGCAGTAATTTTGATATTCAAGGTGAATACACAGTAAATATGGCCTAGAATAGGAGCGCTTATACAATTTGTGGTCCTCGGACAACCAGAATCGAGGAGCATTTCTTCGTATTTTTTAGCCTTTAACTTCTCCTCGGGTAGGATATCATCTTTGAGGAACCTCACTATAGGGTCCATCCAGCTAGGACCCACTCTAACCTCATGGATATGGACCATGCCTTTTGCAACCTCATTTGCTCTATCTAGATGCTCGACATTCGAGGCAGACTCCCCGCCAAGGAGGTAGCAAGCGTGACTAATGAATCTGCATGGGTGTGAAAATTCATTCTGGCCCTCTTCGGCTATGGTTGGGACTCCTCGGCAGGCCGTTGAGCCACAGATAACACTTATGAAGGGCACGTGCTTGTTCTTCTTGATGCGGCCAAGATTACATTAATCGTCCTTACGGGTGGCCTTAGGGTAGTATCTCTCTGGGGTTCTTGATGGGTCCGGCCTTGATAACCACTAGGATGATGTAGAAGGTGCTTGAGCTTTCCTTCTCGGATTAGCTGGTCCAAATAGTTCCAAAGGTTCTTGCAGTTCTCCGTGGTATGTCCATGGTCCTAGTGGTATTGGCAATAAAAGTTATGATTGTGCCTCGTGGACTCTCCCGCCATCTTATTCGGCCACTTAAAGTATGATTCTTTCTTGACTTTCTCCAACACTTGATGCACTGGTACTCGGAATACAAGATTGTGATCTGTGTGTTGGTTACTCCGAATTACCCTACGAAATCTCTCCTCGGCGGTTCTTTGTTATATCAGTCCGACTTGAAATCCCTCCTCTCTTGAGGGATAACCTTCTCTTTTCCCTTTCCTTACAGCTGGTCTTCCTCTACTCATTTATACTTATCAATCTGATCCATCGGTTGGTGCACACTCGTGGCAAGCTTACCAATCAGAGACTTCCTCAAGTCGTGCTTGACTAGGAGGCTATTTTTGAAGGTGTTGATGGCGACATCGTCAAAATCGTCATCCATTTCATTATACATCTCCCAATATCTATCCAAGTAGGCCTTTAGAGTTTCTCCATCATGCATGGATAACGACAATAAAGCACTCAAGGGCTGAGGAGCTCTATTGTTTGTAACGAAACGGGAGCCAAAAGCTTGGGTTAGCTGCCTATACGAATCTATGGAATTCGTCTTTAAGCCATTGAACCACCTCATCGCCACTGGTCCTAAGCTAGATGGGAAAACCTTGTACATCGGCGCCTCATTTTTAGAATGGACAGCCATCCTTTGGTTAAACTGGCTCACATGCTCCACGAGGTTTTTTTTGCCGTTATAAATGGCAAAGGTTGGTCTTTGGAATCGTCGAGGAAGTGTAGCCCCTTCTATGCGATGTGTGAAAGGTGATTTGGAGAGTTGATCGAGTGCCCTACTTATGGCATCGTTTCCCAAGCCCTTAGGAGATAGGCTTTTACATTTACGCCTCCAGTAGTGCTCTTCTTCGTGAGAGAAGGTCTCGCTTGGAGGAGTTCTCAATCTTTGCTTATAGTCATCATCGCTTTCGTCATCAGAGGGCATGTCGGGGCTAGAATGAGATCACCTTCATTGTGCATGGTGCAGCTTTCTCTTCAAATCATCTATCTCTCACCGCATGGCGTGCTTATCATCCTGTCTCTGGGATACGTGACTCCTAACTTCTTCTGGTTGCATGGCCCGGTTGTTATTTTGTTTTCGGAACACGTGATCGCCCGCATGAGAGTGGCTTCATTTGGTTTAAGTAGTGTGCACACTTCCCTCTCGAAACCTTCTATTCTCTTCATTTCGGTCACGCTCGGGGTTGGGAAAGTTACCTTGTTGTTGGGATCTAGCCGGTTTAGGCCGATAGGAGCCTGCCTCATGAGGGCTTGATCCTACTATGCTTGATTGTTGCCGTTACCAACACACAAGTTCTTTCCACAGACGGCGCCAATTGTAGGGACCGAGATTGTGCACTTCTTCTATTAGATGAGCGGATTTAGGCCCAACTAGCCTAATACAACAAATTTATAGAGAATGGGTTTAAGAACTAGGCCTTAGTGAGAGTTACAATAACTAGACATGGTTATAAGTGGGTTGAATAACAAGGACGTGGACTAAAGTATGAAATTCTATCCTCGGGCATTTCTTCCAAGGAACTTGTTTTTCGTATTATTTCTTGAGTGCTTGGTAACAAAGGTTTTCAAGATCATGCAAATTGCTACCGTATTCTCTCCCTCTAATTCTCGATCCCTTTTTATAGGAGGATTTCTCACATTATATACCCCCTTTTGGTTGATCTTGGCCCTCCATCTGTTGATCATGTAGGTCACTACTCGAGTATTTGTCCCATCGCCCACCTTCCCAAACCTTCTGTGCGTTGTAGCAACCAAGACAGCATTGTTTTGGGGTCATTTCCTCATTAATGCGGTCAGAACGTTAGTTGTGGGCATTTAAGGTGGAGATGACAGTTTCTCCTCGAATCGCTCCTCCACCATGCTCCCATGGTTGTCCCTCTGTACTTGTCCTTTTTCTTGGGATGCTATGGGAGGTCGCCTTCGATGGCGTGCCGTTTTTCTCTTCTAGGATCTCGATTGGCCGAGAACAGGGTTGTCCTCGGCGATGTTTCTTGGCAATTTGGGCTTTCTTTGTTCGACCTCAGGCATTTCTTCCTCCTCGGCGTGGATCTTGGGCTTAGTATAAGGTGGGTCGGGGTTGCCAAATTCTTTGACCCCACATAAATAAAGACAAAAAAAAAAAAAAAAAAATCAATAAAAAGAGTAAACTCATGTGTGTGTGTGTATATATATATTTTTTAAATTTCTAAGTGAATTAATGTTATGCAATAGACGAAGAGTCTAATATAAATAAACCATAAAAAAATAAATAAATAAAAACTCAATAAAAAAGAGTAAACTCATGTGTATATCCAAAAAATAAAATAAAATAAAATTATAAAGAAGAAAGAAAGAGTAAATTCATGTATATATCTATACTTAAACAATGTATAATTTGAATCCATATATGTGTAATTGTGTTGTTTTTAATAATACCGTGCATACACACAGATTATACACTAGCATATATTAATAGCTAAAACTTAGAGAAAATCCAATTAAATTTTAATTAGATTATAAATTTGCGTCACTTGTCTCATTTAATTTTTAATTTAGTGCCAAGTGAATTATTAAGTGTAAAAATCGAAAAGCCCAAATCTAATTGCTAAATTGGATTTAAATTGAAATCCAATTTTTCGCCTCGTGTCCATCTAAGTTTTTAATTTTTGCGGCAAGTAAATTATTTAGTGCAAAAAACGAAAAGTCTAAAACCAATTAAATTCTAAATTACATATATATATATATACACACACAAATAAAAAACCATTACATATTTTAGAAATGTATGATTTAAAAAAAAGTGTAAACTAATACCATATATAATTTACACCTCTCAAAAAAAGAAGTTTAATTTGAATTATATAATTGTAATTTATTTTAATTGTACCCGTGCATATGTATTGGGCTATGTACTAGTATATATATATATATATATATACAGGTAAAACTAACAGAACATTCAATTAGATTTCAAATTATAATTTAATTAAAGTCTAATTTTGCGCCACGTGTCCTATCTAATCTAAGTTTTTAAATTTTATGCCAAGTTAGTTAATTCAATGTAAAAATTAGAATTCAATTAGAGTTTAATTTTGCACCACGTGTCTCATTTAATGTAAGTTTTTTTAATTTTTGTGCCAAGTGAGTTAATTCAATGTTGAAAACGAGGAGTTCAACATAAATAAATCATAAAAAAACCTAATCATATATATATATATATATAACCAATACTTAGAGAAAATTTAATTAGATTCAAAATTGAATTTTGCTTTTGTTAACTTTCTATACAACTTAAATTGTTTAGATTTATTCAATTACTTTTTCTCTGAATTAATGAGCATATTTTTTATATTGTTTCTATTAAGATATTTTGTATGCTAGGATCTTGAACGTAAAATTGTAATTGAGTTGAATGATCCCATGCACGTATCCCCATTCAATTTAGGAGATACTATTAGACCAATAAAAAAAATGGCAAATTATAACTTACTTCTATGGTTTGGTTGAAATTTAAGTTGCTTACCCGTGGTTTAAAGTTTGACACTCCACCCACATAAGATTTAATTGAAATTTAAGTTGCCTACATGTGATTTGAAATCCCATGATACTAGTGTTCTGTTAGATTCTTTTTTATTTTATTTGATCTTGTATTTGTATTTGTTTTTTTTGTTTTTTTGTTTTTAGGAGAGAGACATAAAATATAAGTAAAATTACATATTTAATCATGTTTTTAACCGAGTTGGGTTAAAGAAATCTAACTAAGTTAACCTTAAGTGGGTAGAATACAAATTTCAAATTAGAAGTAGGCAACTTAAATTTCCCTTATACCTATTCTCAAAAAAAAAAAAAAAAATTCCCTTATACAGCGTATGGACAAGTTGTAATTTACCCGTAAAAAAAAAAAAAACATCTCAAGTGGGCTTGGGTGTGTTTATTTCACTTGGGTATGGATTATGGACCATGGACTTGGCATGGCAAATTCATAGACAAGAAAGGGAAGAAAGAGGAGTTTCTCAATTTGGGTATTATGCAATGCAATCCTTCTCACACTCACGTTTACCGCCTCACACATACGCCACGGCCCTCATCCCGTTTCGGAACCCGCCATCAATCATACGGACCGTTTCGTCCACAAACGCTAGGATTCATGGTTCGAAACTGAGGAGGATGGAGAAAAGAGATGAAAATCAAAGGAGTGTAGCTGTGGAGAGCACCACAAGATTAAACAACCCCCGTGTTGATAAGCTTCAACAACTCGTACACAAGGAATCTACTGGTACCAACCAAAAACAACATTTTTCTTTCTCTTTTTTTTGGGTTTTTAAAGATGGTTTTGTCAAATGGGTATGCCGATTTTGTTTAAAGGATGTGATTTTTTCTGTTGGTTTTTGGTTCTTTCTTGTATTAACTTTGTATTTCTATTGTAATGAGTCCTAAGAACATGAAAATGACTTGGTTCAGTTATAAGTTTATGCTTGCATCAATGTTATTATGCCTCATAATATGGCAGAAATGTGAAAATTGCACACATTCAGATTGTACTATGGATGGAATGTTATTTGTGTGGTTGTTCACTACTCATTTTGTTGTATGCTAATTCATATCAGATGGTTGGGAAAAGAGTTGGGAGCAAGGTGTGACCCCATGGGATTTAGGACAACCGACACCAATTCTTGTACATCTTCATCAGACAGGAGCTCTTCCCAGGGGTAGGGCTTTAGTCCCTGGTTGTGGTAGTGTAAGTTCTATGGTTCATTCTTACTCACAAGATATTACTTTCTGACATATTAATTCAATTTCTTATATATTTATGCAAGTTTTGAGTCCTCTGCATGTCAATATTTTGTATCTGTTTCCTTTTTCTTGGTTTTTCTATCTCAATATTTTCTATCAGGAAGATTAGTCCCTTGAGGATCCATCATCAATGATTAATTGGGTCAATGATCCTGTAGAAAATCTACATGTGATCTATGTTTGATGAAATTATAATTTGTGGAGAAAAATAATGACACTTAAAAATAATTTCTTGTTTTAAGATTAAATCAATGATCATTAATGACGTCTTAAAATATGGTAGACGATATTTGACATGATATCTATCTCATCCCAGTGAAGGGGACCCAAAAAAATATAAAAGATTAAACAATAACGATTAAATCTCTCTGCAATTGAGTATGAGGTTGAAGCAAAATTCAGTTGTTAAATGAATTCTTGATGCAATTATTCGATTGTATCAGAAATCAATCACTTGGTATCTTTCCACACTCCTCCTTTCTCACACATGGAATTTTAACTACTACTTGATCAAGCATTACTAAAAAGGAGACAAGGTGTAGTGTATATCTTTCCTCCCCCCTTTACCCTGTTTGCATGTTACATTATTTATGTGCTGTTCTTATATCTTTATCTGTTTGCTAGCATTTTAGCTTGCTATTGTGGCCAACAACAAATTGCTCAAATATGGCAGGGTTATGATGTAGCAGCAATTGCATGCCCTGAACGCTATGTTGTTGGATTGGATATATCAGACATTGCCATTAAGAAAGCAGTGGAGGTAGGAGCTGTTGGTCAGAAAATTCTGACTTCACTAAGGCTTGCAATCTCTTAGAAAGAAAGGACATCCGAAAGTTTTTACTTTTACCATTTCATTTTCTGTTTCCTTTGGAGAAACAACCATGTATGTGGCTATGATGATATAATTGAAATATTAAAACTGAATTACCCATGTTTATTTGGCCATTACTGTCTAATTTATCAACTTTTTGGAATGTCTCACTGAACTGGTTGTTATTTAGCATTTCTGAATTGGATTAGGAACTACAGCTGGGTTACCTCAGCTTCTCACAGTTGTATTAAGGACAGGGATTAGGTGTATCGCACTTGTGATCTCTGTTAGATTGGATTAGGAACAATAACAGGGTTGTTATAATTTCTGAAAACATGCCATTATTCATTTTCAGATTAAAATTGATGCTTAGGAAATTTATGTTATAGAAAAATTTAGAGCACTTTAAAGACCAATTACCATGGCGATCATTTGCAAATGTCTTGCGTGGGGATTACCTAGACCAATAGAGAGTTGAACCTGATAGATTCAGTTACTATTTCATAAGTAGCTGGTATTTTTGTGACTTTAACTTGTGATAAGTCATGGAATCTAAATTATTTTACAGTTTAAAGAGGTGACCTAGTATAGGTTTTCATCTCTTTCTTTACTTCTCATTTTAATAGTCTGTTCTAATGTTAATGCAGTTGTCTTCCTCATTACCGAATGCAAGTTATTTTAACTTCTTAAAGGCGGACTTTTTCACTTGGAATCCAAGTGAATTGTTTGATCTCATTCTCGATTATACGTGAGTTGGCATGAATAGTGATTTAGTTGTCCGTGAGAAGAATCTCTATATGATCATATTTTAATGGAGAATTTACAGGTTCTTTTGTGCCATTGAACCAGACATGAGGTTGGCTTGGGCACAGAGAATTCGTGATTTATTGAAACCTGGTGGAGAGCTCATAACACTAATGTTTCCAGTAATGATCTTAATTCCTCATTAATTTTTCCCACTTATTTTCTCTTTGTTTCTTCTTGTTTGCATGTGAAAAACACTATCATATGATATTTGATTAGACATTCCACAATCTTACCTTCTTTTCTTTTCTTTTGCTTTTCTTTTTCCACAATCTTACCTGCTTTTCTTCTCAATAGCCATGTCCTTAGAATTTCAGAGACCTTCCAATTTTTAAAGTGAAGTTCAGATTAATTAGTGAAATTTCAGAATTTATAAATGTTTGTGAAAATGGTTTCCTTATGGCTCTGTTGAAACTAAATTTTTCGTGATGGCAGATCAGTGATCATGTTGGTGGACCCCCATTCAAAGTATCAATTTCAGAGTACACACTTATTTACCTTTTTTCTTTTTTTCTTTTTTGCTGGCCCTTCCCTTGGGGGTTGGGAGGCTTGGTAGTTTGAATCCAGTATCGATATCACTGAAGAAGCTTTTGCATGGATGTTTGTCTATGCTTACAACTTTTTTTTTTCAAACTTACCAATTTAAATCTTTGCAGTTATGAAGAGGTATTACTTCCCATGGGCTTTAGGGCAGTATCCATTGTGGATAATGAACTGGCTATTGGACCACGCAAGGTATGTCAAAACATTTTCTCCTAGTTCAGTAGAACACGCAATGTAGAGCTTGCAAAATCAAGCATGCGAATCACACGATAATAAGTTCTCTAAGATACATGGTAAACTTTGAAAAGTCAACAAAGGTGTAATAACAGCCATTGGGACAGCCTGCTAGCTTACAGATAAATCTAACACACTCACACGAGAGTCTCAACAAGAGTTAAGTAATTTATTTGTATAATTTCCTTTGCATATGTACTTGTATCATTTATCGTGTGTATCATTCTTTGTTTTATTGTTTTGATTTGTTGAAATTTTGTTTATTGAAGTTTTTCCATCATTGTTTTGACAACTTGTTATTAAACAGCATCTCTTTAATGTCTTACACCTTGCTAAATACTTTTATTGATGTTTTATTTGAGGCGTTAAAGTTCAAAAATGGGTCGAATTTCACTGAATGAGATACTTCTCTTGGTATTTTGCAACTCGCTACTAAAAGTTGATTTTGTGGACAGATATTCCACTCTAAATTACCAAGTTGGCTATCTTATACTTTGAGGGAGGAGATAAATGAGTTTGGAAATGGAGTGGGCATTTAGAAATATTCTCAGTTTGACCAGGATATTTTTTACTGCCCCAAACACTTGAAAACAATGAAAATGTTTTCCTCTGATAAACATAACTTAAGTGTTCCCTGTAATCCTCTCTCAAAAAACAAAAAATGTTCCCTGTAGTGGTCTGATGTACAAGTTGATTGAATGCATTGCACACACTCACTTGCACCCACTCATGATTTCTGAGCAAGAGGAATGTTCCTAGAAAGAGTGAGTAAAATTAGTTAGTAACTTTCTGTCTGCGGAGTTTAGAAGTTTAATGAATTTTCGTTTAGATATCATAATACCCTTTAAAGTGCTCTAACAATTGGCTTTGTTAGCTTTTACAGGGAAGAGAGAAGCTTGGCAGGTGGAAGAGGTCCCTAGCCCAATGCTCACTATGATAACGGCGGTCGTCTTGTGAAAAGTGGAGCGCTTGGGGACATTGAAATTGTTCATATATTGATTATGACAATAAAACATAAAGAATCGTTATAATAATTTGATTATTGTAGAATGTTATCAATAAGTCTAGCGACATAACTTTTACCAGTAATATTTTTGAATTTATTTGTTGATATATGCAGTTCTATGTAGCCCTGTAACTATAAAGTTAAGAAAGAGATTCGGTTCAGGTAATTTTTCTTATTCCCTTCACCCCAATGTAAAAAGTAAATTTTTTGAAATTTTTTGGGTTTTATTTGGGATATTTTCACTCAAACAGAGAGCGGATAAGATATGATCTTGACACACAACATTTGCCGTATATAATTCGTTTACTCCATGTTTTACCCTCTCATCCTCTAACTTGTGTTGGCCTTATTAATTGCTAACGTCCACTTTGGTGAATTTCAGACAGTTGAAAAACTCTAAATTAACAGTCAAATACAACCAATTTTAGTTCATTTGGATCATGGTGGAGAAATTTAAGAACCCCAAAGATTACTTGATAAGAAATTTCAAATCTAATTTTGAAATCTCCCTCAGTTCAAATTCGATTTTGTAGCATAAGTTAAATTGAGAGAAATTTCCCTGCTTTTTAAGATGGCAACTCATTTACTCTAACTGGATGGTCGAAAATTTGTTCAAACTTGGATAAATTTGTTCAACCTTGGTCAAATCAGACTTGACCCAACATTTTTTTTACAAATTTATGAAACCCTTTTAGCATATGTTTAATTGAGGTAAACAAGAATCATCAATTTGATTTCCAATGCTTCAATTACAGTTTAGGATACAACAATAATTTTCGAATACCTGGTCATCATTAAATAACTATTTACTTATAAAAAAATTATGGAGCAAAATATGATGTTGACAAGTTTATCACATAATTTATAACAAAAAATTATGCATCTTTTTCATGAATTCTTGTGCTAAAAGTTTTTTTCCCAACCAATCGTATAAACCAAAGAGTGTTGGTTAAAACAAGGATGCAGGATGTTCTTATTACTCAAAACATTTATTACAAAGTATTTAATTCAGCTTTCAATTCCTCTCTTATTTGAAAAATTATACGGTCCTTATAGTGGCCTTACTTATAACTCCGCCTTGGTGAACTTCAAACGGTCAAAAAAAACTCTAAATCAACATTCGAATACAACCAACTTCCTGCACCATTTAAATGGAGACTCCAAAGGTGACTTGGAATTATGTTGTTTTCATCGTCTTCTTCTTCTCTCTCTCTTTCTCTCTCTCTCTCTCTCTCTCACTCTCTTTATTTATTAAAATCAATAACTAAATTGATTTATAGCCGTAACTTGATGACTAAAGCTTGTAACTTTTTGACAGAAATATATGTTTGGTCTCAAAAATTTGAGTCAAATTCTATTTTAATCCAAAATTTGAAAAGTTTTAATCATCTAAAATCCATTGAATTTTGAAAATTTTGGATTTTTTTAAAATAAGGACAAGGCTATAGAACAAACTAACTTGATACATTTACAATTAATCTTTCAAAGGGCCTTAAATAGAACCCAGTCCATATTATAGGGATTTATAGTATATCACTATATCTTCACCTAGTCTCTTTGTATATAACTTGTAGTTGTGGTATTATAATTCTATCCTAAAAAAAAAAAAAAAAAAACTTGTGGTATTATAAGAATGCATGGTTCTTCCAAAAATCCCAGCATTCTTCCTGCAATTGCATTGGTGAGTATGTGCTAAATATGGTCCTGAGATGGTAGTTGCACAGTCATTAGAGGAGATTCTGGGGAAGGGGATTTCTGCAGTTAACTTAAACTGATATCAGTGGAGATACTTTCCTCAACACAAATTAATAATGCTTGAAAACAGCCCGCCAAATAAATTACTTAAGGTTCATGCATGCTTGCCAAGCATGTGCTATTCAGCTATTTGGTATACGCATGTATTCTCCAAAATACATGTAACCTTATTACTTGATATGTTCATACTTCATACACACCTTATTACAATCTATGATTCACTTTTCTTTTTTTCTTTTTCTTTTTTTATTTGTAGTGTACTAGGAGGAAAGCTAGTGCACTAAAGCACTAAGAGAAGGGCACTAAGACGAAAGTTTGTGCAACTGACTTTAGTATAGTAAGTAATCTATATTGAATATTTGTAAACTTGTTTAATGAAATTGATGATGCTTGATATTTTGGTGGGTTATTGAATTGGAGCAAGTGGTTTGCATAGCATTATGTGATGGTCTAAGTTGATAATGGGACTGTTTATTGTATTTTGTATGTGTGTATATATATATATATATATATATATATATATTTTAGGTATTGTAGTATAATGTTTAGTGACAAAAAAAAATTCCATTGCCTATCATTTATTTATTAAAAAAAAATTAGACATGTTAGTGATGAAAATTTTTGTCACCAGGACATTAAATGAAACGAGAGAAAGACAAGAAGAGGAAGCCTGCACCATAACATAAACAACAATGGACAACATTGTTATCACAACAACTCCTTTCATGATCTTTCTAACCATTGCACCGCTCTCCCTTTTAGAAATATATTTTGTTGTTTGGAACTCGATTATGAAACCACAATTTATAGAATTTGAAACCTTAATGATGCAATATTTATTAGAACCTTCAAATGAACTAAACCAAGATGAATTGAATTGGACCAAAATGAACTAAATTGGACTGAAATCAACCAAAACAGACTGAGCACAGGGGTGGCTCCAAGAGTAGCCCAGGGGGTTCAAATGAACCCCCTGACCTGGTCCCCAAAAAAAATTATATATATATATTTTTTTAATCTTGTTTTAACCCCTACAAAAAAAATATGAACACCCTGATTTTAAATTTTTGGTTAAGCTCAATTGAAATAAGCTTGAACATGATTCTTAGTTTTTCTCAATGTTCAATCAGGTAGTTTGATAAGTGCTCTACACATTTCCAAGCAAGTAGTTTTTATGTTGTCTTTTACCGCTTACTCCAATTCCAAAAGAGTGACCGTGTGTATATTTATAAAATCATACACTTCAAAAGCAAAAATTTATTATTAGAATATTATTTTTCTTAGTTTCACACAGTTAGTCCAAGCCCTACTCCTAACCGTGCTAATATTCTTTTATATATATATATATATATATATATATATATATAGGTAAAGCGTTTAGAATACTCTACTATTCTTATTTATTCTATTTTTTTATTCAATTGATATAATTTATAAATATAATAATTTATTATTAATTTGATAAAAAAAATGTATGATTAGTTATTTAATTCTATTTGTTTACGCATTCAATGATTGTTGTCTTAAGACTCTTAACGATCTTTAAACTATTAATAATTTTTTAGAACTTTGAAGTTGTATATATAGAAAAACCAAAAACAACAATTAATCATCTTATTTTTTTCACTTGCGCCTACCCTCCTCCAATAAATTTTTGGCCCCGCCATTATTGATCCCCTAGAAAAAAATCCTGAAGCCGCCACTAACTGAACCAAAGTAAACCAAACTGGACCGAATGCTGAACCGTCTATATTGCTTTATATAGTGACTATATAACATGGATGGCCAAAAGATTTCGTAGAACAGTAACGAATGTTGGAAAGGGTTATGCAACTTATACAATGCTGAAATGACAACATCAGAAGTTTCTATAGTTACTCTCTCACCAAAGGTATTGGTGTTCGGAACGAAGAATGAGAAGCAGTCATACAATATTACCATAGGTTATAGAGGGAATGAGAAGAGTGAAGTTTAATTTGGTGCCCTTGTTTGGGTTGAGGAAAATGGAAAGCATGAAGTTAGGAGTCCGATTGTGGTATCACCTATGTTGAATTTCTGAGTTCATGGCTTGTTGTCTCAGAATTATCATATACATGTATTTATGTTCGTATCATGTGCTTATGTACTGTATACAGTACTATACACAAACACATAAATATCTAAGCTAAATTACCATATTCATCCTCTAACTTTAATCCCTGTGTATTACCCGGCATATATTGAGTTACATCTAAAGCAATATATTAGTTTGCTACAAACAAGGGAATCTCCTTGCAACCAAATTTCGGTGGTGGATCTGGTTAAAGCTCCTAGAGCTAAAGCATGTTAACTTTTTTTTTTCACCAACTAAAAGACACCCTCTTAATGTGTTTTGCTTATTTCCAATAATTCATGGGAGATGTGGATTGATTTTATAATTTAAGGGGAAATTGAAGTTAGTTCAATAATTAAGGGGAGAAAAGTGTAATTAATTTAATTTTAGTGGGTTTTACTTAACTTAACTCATAAAGTCTCTTAACTTAACTCATAAAGTCTCTTGTCGTTGGATAAAAGATCTAAGGTTTGATTCCCCAATTATACCAAAATTAATCAATGTTTTGGACACCTGATGATAATGAACAATTATTATGGAATGGATGTAATAATAGTAGTAACCAGTGATATGGCATGACCAATATGGATTTAAAAACTTGAGTTTACCATCTTTTTTTAACAAATTCTTTATTGTTATCTTTTAGATGAAAATTGTTGATATAACAAACGATCAAAATAAGAAATTAATTTTTATTAATGCGGTAATAAAGTAATTTTTTATTTTGGTCATTTGTCACCTCACCAATTTTCATTCAAAAAATAACAACACTAAGTTATTAGAGACTAAATTGATATAATTGAAATATTAAGACCAAATGAAATATGGTTACCCTAAATATAATTTGGAAAAGGCTAGTATTATTTAGAAAAAAAGGCCCATCAATTCAAACCTCTCTCTCTCTCTCTCTCTCTCTCTTGCTCAAACGTTGCATGGGAAAATAATGGGAGTGATAGAAAACGGTACCGTATCAGGCGAATTACCAAGCAACGAAGCATTCGCGGTACACTATCCGGGCTACCCTTCCTCCACCTCCCGCGCCGTCGACTCTCTCGGCGGCGCCCAAGCCCTCCTCAAGGCACGCACTTCGCCTTCCAACAAACTGGAGCTCCGTTTCCGACCCGACGACCCGTATTCGCACCCGGCATTCGGTGAGCTCCGTCCCTGTAACAACAATTTCCTTCTCAAAATCTCCAAAACTCAATCAATCGAACGAAATTCCGATGCCGAACTCGCCGCCGACATTGTCGCTCGAGTCCCTCAGGCTTATCACTTCGAAGGTTTTGCACTTAGCTCCTTTTTCAATTTTCAATTTGGACTTTAAATTTACTAATCATGCCCTCTAATTTTAACTTGTTTGCATTTTCGTCCCTAAAGTTTTCACTTTTTTCATTTCAGTACTTTGTATGGCCGTCTGGATGATTTATTGAATTGCTGAAAGTTGGATTATTTACCAATTTGGACTTGAAATTTAGGCTAAATTAATAATCATATCCTATACTTTTGACTTGTTTTCATTTTCATACCTAAAGTTTCGTTTTTTGTTTCATTTTTGTCCTTTGAATTACATCTGTTTTACTACTTCGTTGGATTGCTGAAAGATGGATTATTTACCAATTTGGGCTTATAATTTAGGCTAAATTACTAACCATGGCCTCTAATTTTGACCTGTTTTCATTTTCATCCCTAAAATGTCGTTTTTTTGTTCATTTCATTCCTTTGAATTACTTCTGTTTTGTTAGTAAGAGTTTGGATTATTTACTGCTTTGTTGAATTGCTGAAAGTTGGATTATTTAACAATTTGGACTTGAAATTTATGCTAAATTACTAATCATGCCCTCTAATTTTGACTTGTTTTCATTTATGTCCCTAAAAGTTTTCACATTTTTCATTTCGGTACTTTGTATTACCTCTGTTTCCTGTGGTATTCTAACATTGTCGTGCGCGCGCTTGTGTGAAGGAATGGTAGACTACCAGCATGTTGTGGCCGTTCATGCAGATGTTGCTCGAAGGAAAAAGAGAAATTGGGCAGAAGTGGAGGAGCCACATTTTGGTGAAGTCTATATGTTTCATTATCTATACCACTTTGAACGTGCTATAAAACTGAGAGAAGAGACAACTGCATATTTTCTATGTCAATAACTGCATTTATTTAGTCCCTTAATTTAGCTGGGGTTAGCTTGGGTAGTCAAAGGTATTAGTAAATACAAGTGCAAGTATGTTACAATAGGAAGTTGAGCCCAAGCAGACCTACGCCTAATATCATAACAGAACATACGAATTAAAGTGCTTCTTGATCTATAACTTTTTTGTGCTTTTTTTTTTTTTTTTTCTTTTTAAGATAAGGGTGGACTGATGGATGTGGATCATGAGGATGTGATGATTCTGTTGCCCCCGCTTTTTTCGCCAAAGGATGTGCCAGAGAATATAGTGTAAGATGTTGTGGATTTTCTTCTCTGGTTATGTCCAATCCTTTTCTTGTATTTGTCATAAGAAATTTGTGTAATGGTTGTCATTCTTTTTTCTTTTTCTTTTTTAATGGTGCCCATGTCACTTTTATTGTTTTAGACAAAGAAACTTATATAACACATACTGCAGAAAAAAATACATAGGCAAGCATTAATGTAATGCAACTTATCTCTGAGGATACCTAAGCTTCCCTTACCCAAGGATAGTGAGGGATCCTGACATGTTCTGGGACAATTTTTTCTTTCCACATCATTTATGCAAATCCAAGTATTTGAGGTTAAATTTTCATTAGAATTTTAAAAATACTCTAAAATTCCATAGAATAAAATCCTCCAACTAACTTGTTGATTGTGTTCATTTTTTGAACTGGTTTTTATTGGCCTAATTATGTTTCAGGTTAAGACCGCCACCCACGCTGAGTTCTAAAACAAAACAAGATGAATTTGCAGAACAATGTTGGAAGGTGAAATTTCTTTGTTGACTACAGTAACAATTATTTAGACATTAATTTTATTTATTTAATACACCAGCTAGTCCAAAATTGATTTTATGATTTTGAACATCTATAAAATTATGAACTTCTATTAATTGATTCTCTTACCTTCTAATCGAACAAATTCAACTTGAAATTGAAATTCAGTCACTTAGGTGTCATAGATACTCCTGATAAGCTGCTTCAAAATTTTGACGAATCAAAGCGTATTAAAGCTACCTCTGCTCTAGCTCAAACAACTTTTTGCCTCTACTATGGGCAAGTGTAGTTTCCTAGAGATTTTTGTGCCTTTGGGTGGTCTGTGTGATCTCTTATTAATATCATTAATTTGCAGATCAAGCTTAGGTAAATGCTTGCCGAGCTTTAGGCAAGCCCACTTGTGTACCCACTGTTAGGCTTTATTGTTGCTAATATCACTTCTTTCTTCCTGTCCAGTGCCTTATAGTTCAACTGACACTTCTTGGTGTTTCCAACAAAGATGTCTAGGATTCAAATTTACCCTCTCCCAACTATTGAAATTTATAATAAATAATACAAAAAAAAAAAATAACTTCTTTCTGCCTTGTTTTTTATTTTACAATTTATAATATGAATATGAATGTAATTTAGTTGTTCCTCTCGAGATTTTTATGTTGTTTAGGACTTGTATTGTGTCTCATTCCAAATGTCCTATGAATCATTTTAGTTTGCCTAATTTTCAACTCTCTTTATTGTATGTATTAGTAGATATTTAAGGGAGTATAACTGTTAAAATGACACTTTTTTTTTTATATATCTTGTTCTGTGCAGATGGATATGGAGCCAGTTCTTGCAATTGATTTTAACATAAAAGATATCCTTCCTGTAACTTCTATTAAACTAAGTTTCTATGTAGACCTTTACTTTAGATATCATCCTTGTAGAGTTCATTGTTATGTTTTTTTCTACTAGTAAATTTAGTTAGGACTTAGGTTTATTAACCATATAGGACAAATATGTGATACAGATCTACCTATATGCATATAATATGGTTATAATTTTTTTATAGAAGTTAATCATGCAACCATCCTTAGTATGATAGAAAAAGAGGCCTTAGTTGTGTTGAGGGGTCAAAGCCTAGTCATAAATCCTTCCTGAGTTCCCCTAAAATAATATTCCATTAAAGCCAGGTAAAGGCGCATCCTAAAGCCTTTTTTTTTTTTTTTTTGGGGGGTGTGGGGTGGGGTGGTTGTGGAAGACCAAAAAACTATTCTAAAATTAAAAAATTATTATTATTATTATTATTATTAGTACACAAAAAAATCATTTGTAAGGAAAAATGAAGCTCCACATGGGAATATTTACTTGGGCTTTTTGAGGCTTACCTTTATAGAAACTTCTTATTAGACTCAGCTGTTATTGGGTAGAACCTTACCTAACTAACTATGTTTCTTGGAAGCTCACTCTGTCAATTGTGACTTAGTCTCAGTCTCACTAGAAAATCTTTATTATTATCCTTTCCCCTGTAAATTAAACTTTTTTGATGTCATCTAAGTTGTTGATAGCTCATAGCTCAGAAAATATTTTGTAAAGCATAAGTGAAAATTAAGTGAGAAGATATTTTGACCAACCTAAAGTTCCATGTGGCAGATACATCCATTTTGACATAAGATGTAACTAACTAATTATTTGTGGGAACTTTAGATATATGATTACTCTTTTTTATGTTGGACTATTTTTTTATGCTGCCTGCATAAGTTGGATGATAAGAAACTTGTGCACTCTTTTGTCTTAACCAAGTTCACCTTTTTTTTTAACTTATTAAAATAAAATAAAAAAGTTTCTACAGTACAATTTTGTAAGCTTAGAGGTCATGCACATCACTGTTCTACATCTATTTTGGGCCCTTTCAAAGAATGTAGTGTTTTTTTGTGCAGTGTGATCATGTTATTCATGTGTGATCAAATGCACTCTTTTTTTTTTTTTTTTGTCAGTTGTGGATGCGTTTGAGATGGTTTATATATTGGAGGCAATCCTTCCTAGATGTTTGTGAGGCCACTGTTGACTGATATGCATTTCTTTCAATGATTTTAAAACTCCAACAAGGTTGCTGACTTTTAAACTAAAGGCTCATGTGATTCTCTTAGCAGTCAGTTTTAGTAAATTTCATTATCATTTTATCTAATAATCTACAACGCTGTGAGTTCTTTCTGTTAGTATTGTTGCCAGTTAAGAGAAGTGCCAGTAAAAGGTATAACTGTTACTGAATAAAACATGAGAAATTTCAAAATGAGCATTGCACAATGTTATTTGTTTTGTCCATGTTGCACTTAACACTCATACAGATTCCTAAGAAAGTAAATTGGGAGGAATATGTAACCCAAGGCTCAAATCAATGGGAGTGGCAAATGTTTCTTACTAATCTCTTTGACGAGCGCCCTATATGGCCCAAGGAATCACTAAATGAACGTTTGCTTGATAAAGGCTTAAGTTTTACAATTGAGATGTTTAGAAGGTGTGTTTCTGCCCAAAAACTTGCCCTTTTGTAGTTAAATTATTTTTTATTTGAATGTTTTGTGGAACTTGGATAAATCTGATATTTGCCAGTGGCCTTTGCACTTGTCTGATCTTGCAGGCATCTGTCTAGGATTGCATACTACTTTTCAAGCGGACCATTTCTCAGGTTTTGGATCAGAAAAGGATACGATCCTCGCAAAGATCCTGGTTCATGCATGTGAGAGTTCTTGAATGTCTGAACTTCTATTTCTAATCAATACTTAACGCATTTGTCACATCTTATCATATTTTCGGTTTTAGTATACCTCTTTTTGTTCCCTTGACTTGAATCAAATCTCTCTTTCTCATTGGTGCATTAATTACTTTCCTTTGCGCATGGACAAATCATGTCAAGTGACTTTTTCTCACCTTTACATCAGTAAGAGCCAATTGTATCTTTAAATGAATTTCTTCATCTTATACTTCAACGTATTAATTTTAATATTCTCATTTTAGCTACATTTATTTTATGAATATATTGTTTCTAAATAGTTCAGTATTCAATACCACAGAGCATAGTTGGTCTTATATTAGTCCTTTAAAATTTTCCCTTTAACTTAATAGGTATTCTATGATCACACAATGCTCCTACTTCTCTACTTCATTCACCATGCTCTTTTTCTATAATCTACATGTTTGCCAATTTCTCCATCCTTATGAATTATTAATCTAGATATCAAAATAACTACCTTTAAGCATTTTTATGATCAAATATTACAACCCGTCAACCAGCTCATTTTTGTTTCTACTTTTTCTAAAATTACACACTCATGTGCTTATTTAACTAAAGTCTTTAGATTCTAAAGCATTCCTCTAAATTTCTAAGTTGGTATTAGCTCCCCATCTAGTTTTGTCTACTGAAATCAAATCATCTATAAAAAGTATATACATAATTTATTTTTTTTGGTACCACAAGACTTCATCCTAAATCAATCCAGTAAGTTCATTCATATCCAGTGAAGAGATATAGACTTAGTGCTAATTCTTGATGTAAACTTATTATAATAAGAAACTCACTTGTGATGCCTTCACTTGTTCTCATTCTAGTAACATAAATATCATGCATATGTACATACATATACCTATACATGTTTTTAAACAAAACCCTTATTAGAATTAGAATGATTTTGAACCTTTACTACTTTGATGCTTATATTCCTAGTATTTTTTTATGCAGATATCAAAGAATTGATTTTCGAGTACCACAACCATTACGGAGTTATTGTGATGCTATTACAGACAAAGGGTAAGTTCTTTTCAAAACCTAATCTAATTTTTAATTTAATTTTATATTATATGTTATTCCTAAAGCAATCCAAATTAGCACCCCAATGCTCACCACAACAGCATGCGACCCCAAGTAGCAAACCAAGCCGATCCCCACTGCTTTGTGTATTGGGCACAAAAGTGTACTGTCCTGATATATACCACAAACCCAAATCTACCATGTTGCAGATTACCTTTGTGGGATGCAAGAGAGAGAGAGAGGGGATTTAATAATTACTCGTGTAAAATTCTATGATTAAGATATATGATAATTGATCCTTTTTTGAAGCTGCATTCTCATATTGTATTGGCCTGCACAGTGTGATACTTTATAGTATGCTGTCAATCATCAACAACTCTGAAAAGAAACTGCTTATAAAGCCAAACTCCCTACTAAACTTTTGTTAAAATAAAGAGGAAGAACACAGAAAATATGTATTATACATACTTGGGGAAATATTGAAAACCAAGATCCTGTTTTCCTTAGGCGTCTGATAGTTGAGCATGTTGGTGACCTAATTGTTAATAGTTGCATCAAGTTTATAGTGTTATTAACTAGTTGAAGTTGGTAAAGAAATTCTTGTCTAAAAGATAACATCTGAATGACACTAAACAGTTGCAAATATGATTTATTTTGTTGTTTTAACTTTTAGTAGGATCAACCCTGGTCCATATGGTATAACTTTTATTTTTTATTTTTTTTTTCACAAGTAAATATTTCATTAATTTAAAGAAAATAGGCATAACCCATGTACACAGGATGTATACAACAGGTACACCAACATCAAGCAGTGAAAATACAAAGAGCTAAATGAAAACAATGCCAAAGCATTTATCCACTCAAACAAAGCCTTGAGGAAATGTCTAGAAACATGTGCTAATTTTAATGGAGCTATGAGAGCAAAAAGGAATGTTATTATATTAAGGGCATTCTTTTATAGAGGGTTGGCTAAACCTAAATTTTGATGGTCAAAGAGAGTGATTTAGCATCTATGCATCAAAATTTTAATAGATTCTTCTAGTCGTCCTATATGTGCATAAATCAATTGGGTTAGAGATCTCCTGGTTCTGCTTTTAGAGCGTATGGATTTAAGAAATATATAAATCTTAGCTAGTTGGAGGGCTAAATAAGAAGCTTCTTTATTGAAGGTGGTGCAAAAATTGTTATTGAAAGCATTTTAGGTACACCAAGGGAGCTTTGTAAAATCATAATTATCATTCAGGATTGTAAAAGAATATTTTGTGATAATATCTTGGAGGTTAATATTTTGCATATCTACAGTGAAGGTAATAGAGTATCAAATTATTTAAGTAAGAGAATCATTGTAATTCTTTTGGCTTCTTTGTGTGTGTTATTATGTACATGTAGTCTTCTTTTAATAAAAATTTATTACTTATCGAAGAAAATTATTTGACTAAGAGTAAGTAGCAGACTAAGAAATCCATCTTATTAGGGACAAAGGAGAGTTTACTTTCATGACTCTTATGCATGAATTTATGAGAATTATTTATGAAGAGTTAGTGGGTTATGCTTTTTTAATTTTGTTGATTTTGTATGCTTCATTATAGATATCTAGGACTCTGTTTATACACGCTTGATGTAAATTTAGACTCATGTAAGGTTCACTCGGTAATCTTAATTTTAGGGTTGTTTAGCAAACAATGGGTGGTTGAGATGGTAAAATAGAAGTTTAGAAGTAAAACTAGGTATCCATATGCTTAAACCATTGAAACGGAGAACAAATGCAGATATGAAAGGAGATGAAGAAGAATAAAAATAAGAAAATTGCAAAAAGAACTTGGCAACCTTGCCTTCAATGAACCAGATTATCCAGTTTCTCATAAATTGAACTGTAACAGCTGTGGAGTAAAATAGAGCATATTTATTGATTCTGATTCCTTCATCTTTTTTTTCTTGATAAGTGATAAAATATTTATTGAATTACAGAACGTACTTTATGCAGGTTGGGTGACTGTACGAAGTAATTACTCTGATTGTTTTTGTTGTTATTCATTTTACTAGGTTGAAGCATAGATGGGAGGACGTATGTGCGTTTCGAGTTTTTCCTTACAAGCTCCATACATCATTGCAGTTTTTTGAACTTGCTGATGATTACATTCAACAAGAGATAAGGAAGCCTTCAACACAGACAACTTGCACAGTGAGTTTCATGGAAGGTGCCAAGAAGGCCCCACATAAAAAATAAGCCAAATTTTGAATATTTTTTAGTCATGTTTTTTCCCTGAACTCTGCTGGTTTCATCAAATCCAGATCTTCTATCTAATCTGGGAGGGGTTTGAAATTAGCACTAAGCATGATATGAACCCAAGAATCAGCACCTGGGCTTGCTTGGAATCTGAACTAAGCACGGGAAGAAATCTCCCGACCCAATTTTATGAATTCATGATCAATTGCTTACAATAAGGAACTCTAGGCCCTTTAAAGAGTCTCCAAAATTGCATCAAATATGGAAAGAAATTCAAGTCCAAATGAGATTACATCATAAATTTAGATAAAATTCAAGTAAAAATCGAATCTTGCTAATAACATCAATCTGTGTCAATCAGCATTAATCATGACTGATCAGGTCCAACAAAATCGATTAGCATTAATGAGTCTAATTTGGTATCCACTCCATTTTGCTTAGTGTTGAGGCTTCGTTTAGCCTTTAATTTTGGTTTATCTGTTGTACACTTCATGTGTACATGGATGACACCCTTTTTGCTTTTTTAATAAATTTTACTTCTATAAATAAATAAAAAAGGTTTGTGTTGATGCTTATGGATAAATAAATTAACATTATTTCTTTTTTTGATAAGTAATAAATTAACACAGGTTACTGCAACTTTAAAATTGATTGTTGAAGGGTACTAAAACTTTAAATATTATGATCCTTATTTTTCTGAAATCAACCATAGGATTATGTGGTCACTTTTCATCCATACAATGAAACCTTTATTATTTGCCCTAAGACTAGAAGTTGATGGATAAAAGTTCTGATATATTTAGCCAGAGAATTTTAGTCTTGTGGGTTCATTTAGCAACCACTTAAGGTGACAACTACACCCTGTCTAGTGTATTTTGGACTAGGGAGTGGTGGTTACTGACTTATTGCTCAAGGAAATTCATTATGCTTTTGCTAACTGCTACCCATGTTGGCTTAAGCAGGGTTGATACTTTGGCTCCAATTATAGGTCCAAAGAAATGGAAAGCATGTTTTTTGTCAAGGTTATCAGGCTGAGATTCTTTCATTATCTTCATCATGCTACTATAACGTTTACTAGTTACTGGGACAACGCTTTGTTTCAATCAGTCAAAAAACTACATTTTGGTTGCACTGGAATTACATTAATTATAAAAGCAACTCAATCCAATTAAAAAAAATTCTATAAACACATAACCATGGGCAACAAAATTAAGCAAAAAAAAAGGGCCAGATTGGTGTCAAAAATTAGTCAACACACTCAAACACCGAAAATACTATGCTTGATAAATAAAAGTCACTACTTTGCCTGTTTTAGTGTTCATTGATCTTTGCTGCGTGTATTTTCATTAAAATATATACTTTGTTTGATCATTGCTACCCTGCCTATGGACTGCCTATTTTATTTTGCGAAGTTCATGAGAATTGTATCAGTGTCTTGTTTAAATTTAATATAATTATTTGATTATCATACTCTGCATTAATAATTCTTTCCAAATTTACCGTGCAGAACTTTTAAGAATTTGAAATAGCCTATTTATTATTAATTTTTTGATAAGTAATAAGAATATATTAAAAAGAAGAGGGGTGTCACCTGAGTATACAGGAAGTATACATCAAGGACAAATACAAATCAGGTGCATAAAGTACAAAAGTCCATGAAACCATGGATTGAAGAAAAAGAACGAAAACCAAACACTGTAACCCAATCCAGAAGAGTCTTAAGGAAGAATAGTTTAAGATCTGCAACTAATCTCTCTAAGTCCTCAAAATGCCGGTTATTCCTCTCCCTCCAAATGCACCACATCAAACAATGGGGCACAGCCATCCAAATAGCCAAATTCTGATGCCTCCCCAACTTTCCTTGCCAACAAGCCAACAGATCCACCACTATATATTATTTAAAGCCTACAAGCTTTGTGCCATTGCACAATTCTGAAATTCTCCAACTGTTTGAGCTAATAAGCTATATATGTTACTATTTTAATTATTTAAAATTTTTTGATTTAATAATCTTTTATGAGACTTCATTCTACTTTATATTTAACAATGTGCGCTTTACTTCAATTAGATGTGCTCTTCTGCTTTATGCTTTGTGCTTAGGTTCTAAAGAGGTCTTAGTGCTAAAGTGCGCTTGGTGCTTTTAACATCATTGTGACACATCATGTCTGGCCAATGCTAATTGTCAATGCTAATTGTAAAACCCCTTAATAATAATTCTTATAATCATAATCCATATCTTCCCCTCAAACTTAATAAGATGCCTAAGTTACAGGGAATTACAAAACTGTTTTTGAAGGTGGGAATTTGGATAGAGGTAGAGGCTGCTGGCTTGGTTCTGTGGATTTGTATATATTTTAAATATGAGAAAGATAGGCTGAGTATATTATAAATATGATGCCTGATTTTGCAAGGTTTAATTTGACCTAAAGCCTATAGTGGCAAGAATCATTAGCTGTTTCTGTTGCTACCAGGGTTTTTTAAAGCAAGTTGCTGGATTTTTCATTTAAAATGCCATGGACATAACTTACTGTATCTAGTAACAGTCTTTCCAGTAAGAAATTCTGTGTTTCTGTCATGGAATAAGTTGGTTAGAGATACTGACCTTTTATTAGCACAAGTCCTAAATATTTTGGTGAAAAATTATCAAATTGAATAATACAATTTCTTCTTACTTCCATACAGTTAATTTAGTGATGGTAATCCTGGTATCTTTTTGTTTTAATGTATGCCTACAATCTGCATATAGTGTAGTATTTGAATGTGCAAGCTATATACTCAGTTTTAGTTGGATCATGTTTAACTTATTATTTACATCTGCAGTTTGGAGCAGGATGGTTCTCAGAGCACATGCTTGATTGCTTAAGACAACGTGTTAAGGTGAGGTTTTTATCAGTCTTCCCCCAAGCTGGTGCAGAAAACTTACTTAAAGCTGCTTCTGAAAAGTTTGAAAAGTTAAAGAAGGAATGCAACAAAGACGCCTTAAAGCTTCATGAAGAGCACCAACAAGCCAATACAGGTACCACTTGCTGACTAAACTCAAGGACTCCTCAACTATTTAATTTTTGTTTGGTTATAATGATTATAATGTGAAGTCATCCTTATTAGGCATAAGGGCAAAAGCCCATTTTACAAGAGCAATACTATGAGCTCAACAGGGAATAGGGTAAACCCCACAAAATTTAAGCGTACCCTATATTAATTTGTCTAATGTCCATCTCAAACTCAAGTCTACTATCATAAACTATGAGTTTGGAAAGAGTGCTAAAAAGGATGAGAAAAGATCCCAAAGCAAGGCATGCAATCCTGCCCCGAACAACACCCACCCCCCAAAAAAATAAATAAATAAATAAAGAAAAAGAAATCCCAAATTTGCAGGAAGCCAGATCACGTTAAAAAGACATCTATAACTCATTTGACTTCAATCCACACTTTATGATTGTTGGGTAAGAAATACCAAAAATTCAGATTACCCATGGACACCTCCAGATAGACGGCAAATGAGTTAAAAAGTAGGTTTCTGAACTCTAAATGTGAACATTGTAGTATCAGTTTGATCAACAGGATATAAAGCAAAATTATTATGGTGAGAAGGTTTATCGCCTGAAAATCGGAGAAACTATTTTTAAATTGTCGATGTTCTTTTCCATCATTCCACTCTCTATACTGTTCACAAATGGCTGGAAAAGTCATCAAATCAATGAACTACAATAACAAATAAACAGTCCTGTCAGTCTGACATCTAAAGCACAGATATCTATTAGTTTATCTTTTATTTAGTCCCATCCTCCTTGGTAAATTTTGTTGAAATCTTGTCAATATTATGAGAATTTTTTTAAATTATTACTTTTATTATAAACTATTTTTTTACCAATTTAAAATCAATAATAATAATAATCCTTACAAGCATAAGTCCTGTACGCATGGATCATTGCTTTATTATAGGCAAATGATGGTGGAAAATCATCCCATGTTTCTGTCTGCGTGGAATTGTTGTGTTGAAATATCAGTTGAATAGTGATGCTTTCTTTGTTATTCCATATAGACTATATATGCTTCTTTCCATAGCATGTATATTACTTCACCTCTTTACCCTACCTTCTCTTCTGTCTTCTTTGTCACCTCATATCTACTTATGATCTTATTCTCTTACACTGAAACATTGCTGAACTAATATTAGGGTTCATTCCCTAATTTCCTATCATAGTATTTTCCACATAATTCTCATATTCCAAATGGTTGTCAATACTTTGTACACTCCTATTAGTTTACTGTGGTTCCTGTGGCTTTTGTAACTCTCCAATTTTGAACGTATGAGAGAGAGAGATTGCAAGAATCTATATTTTCTTGCACACTCATTTAATTTTGTAATTTGAAAGAGTACTAATTAAATTTAATGATGTAGAACCTACGGGCGATGAAGATAACGTGGAACCCAATAATGTTGAAGATGATGAGGAGGATGAAGTTGACAATGCTGAAGATGAATTGGATGGATATGACACACTTGATCTGGTACTGACTTCTCTATTAACTGAATTTACATTTTGCTGGATTTTCTGTACATACATAATCAATGTTGTCTTAATTTCTTACGTGCCTTTTTTTGTGTTTATTAATTCTTTACATTTAACTGAATTATTAATTCTTTATTATTGTGTTAATCAATGCTTTCTTGTTTCTAGGCTGAAAAGGACGGTGAAATATCTCTGCAGACACAATCATGTATCCTTTTTTACCATTTCGATAATGTTCTTTTGTTTAAGCCTCTATTTTTAGCACAAGAATTAATAATTCAGCCCTCAGTCATGTTTTACGTACCTTGGAAAAAAATGAAAAATAAAAAATAAAATAAAATCAACTAAACAAAATTTCAGTTTGACAGAGTAGTAGTACCATGCCAAAAGACAATTCTATTGCAATGCAACAGTGGAGATGCAAGAAGAATTTTCACATTTATAAAGAATCCATGAAGATAACGTTGCCCTACCTTGTCAAGAAAAATTATTGAGACCAATCGGTGCTAACTGTTGTGGAAATTTGTTTAGATTTGTTGTCACCATTGGCTTTCCTATACATTGCCTAGATCTAAACATGGAGAACATATCGAGAACCCATTTACAGGAGCTTTTTGATAGTTTTCCATCCACAGAAGCAGGTGATAATAATATGAATGATGCTAATTCAAGTGATGAAGAATATCAGATATATGAACCTGATAGTGATGGCAACTACTCTGATGACGATGACTGCTAATGTTCCTAGTTTTAGAAGTTATGTACAGAGGTTTGTTCGTGTGGCATTCTTCAATGCATCTTTCAACTACTGTAGACTATATTTCTTACCACAAGTATTGCAATATTCACAAATAATCATAACATAAACATAATGGGGGAACTGGGGGTCTAATGATAATCTTAATCCAATTGGCCCAACTAGTGGCTTGTTTGGATTGAGAGAGAGAGAGAAGTAAAGTAGAGTAGAGTGGAATTGGCTCAAAATTAGCCTGTTTTTAATCAATTTTACTTTACTCCCCTCCACTCTCCCTTCTTTCCCCTCTCAATCCGAACGAGCCTTAATCGCCTAGGTTTCATCTTTGTTTATCCATTTCTGCATGAAGTAACTACTATCTACAATTATCCACACGTTTTAAGCTTAAAACCTGAAACATTCACGACCACACCCCAAATTGGACCAAGTTACATTAAAAAAAAATAAAAAGGTAAAATACACTATCAAGGAGGTTGGGGCTAATGCCAAGTAGGTCTAAGACATTTCAAAACTATTCAACTTAATCCCTAAACACTAGTGGTGTTACACACTATTTCCTCACACACTCTCTCTCCAACCCACAAACTAGAGGTGTGCGAGGATCGAATTAGGTAGGTAAAGACCAATATTTCTATCCAATCTGCCACTAGCGGGTTGGGAAATTGAAATCCGCCATCGACCCACCAAAGTCTAATCCCGGCATATTGGTTACAAATTTTGGCGGTTTCAATTTGGCGGGTTAGACGGGTTGACATTAACAATGTTCTTTTAAAAAAAATCACAAAATACAATTTCTTATTGAATAATCTCAAAATAAAACTAATGTATACAAAAAATTAAAGATAGATTTCATTGAATAGTCTCAATTCCAACATAAACATAGGGTCAATGAAAAATAGATATATCATCTCTAACAAACCACACACACACACACAAGGCCTGCTACTATACAACTAAGGAAAATTAAATCAATAAACTTAAAATCTTAACATTCCCAAAGTCACATCAATGATTCGAAATAATAACATACCAACATAACAAATAAACTTCAAAATGGTATGCATGTTCTTAAAAACAATTATCACAAATTATAGTTAGTTACTAAATACAGAGTATATATATATATATATATATATAAATGGGGGTAAGCTACCATAAACAGAGGGGGAGCGTGCCGATCCGGGGCGGACTTCGGTGCGGAAGGGGGTATAGGTTACAAATGTAGTTCTGGTACATTGGTAAACTAAGAGAAGGGAGAAGAAGAGAGCCATTTAGATTACAATTGTAGTTCTGAGTACAAAGTAAAAGAGCTGCGGAGAGTGAGGTAGTTGTGAAACCGAGGCTGTTGAAGATCGAGTCGAAGTTTTGCCTTTTATAGGGAAAGGGAGCCTTGGATCCTTCCAGAGACTGCTGAAATCACGGAGAGTAATTTGCTTTTATTGAGGGTAGATTCTTTTCCACCGAAAGCAAATAGTAACTCAATGATTCTATTTGGGGTACTTGTGGAGTGAATAGTAGCTGGTCACTGTTTATGAACAGTGTTTTGTCCCCTTACTTTTCCGAAATAGTAACTCGCATAGTGTTCTGGTATGCGATTTTGTCTGTAGTTCCGCATGTGGGTACTGTTTTGAATAGTAACCGGTTCTTTGCAGGTTGCTGAGCTTCCGGAGGACGTTCATGATCGTCAGGAATCATTAATCACTGTCCAAATTATAACCATCATAGGGGTCTTGTGAATCCTGGAATGGGTCAATTGGGACACGGTTGCACGAGGTTTCGAGAAGAGGCGGAGAGTTCTTTTCTACCGACTCTAGCTGTGCAGATTGAAGGAGGAGCTGCTGGGCAAGATCTTTCGAGTTCTTTCTTTGGACTTTAGGAGATCCGCATGCAGTCAAGGCTTGACTGTGATCCAGTGCGAGTGAGCTATTGGTTTTCAGATCTTTGGAATAGGGAAGTCATTATACATCTTGGAGATAGCATCGGTTGGTCCGAACTTATCCCACCATTTTGTAAAGAACTCCCTATCGAGTATATTCTGGTTGATAGCATAGTTCCACATACTAATCCAGTGGATCTTGTATTGAATTGTCATATGTAAGATGGTGGAAATCGTGAAGAATGCTTATCAGTTTGGAACCCGGAAGCAAAATATCTTAGTGCGTCCTGTAGTGGTTCTGGCCAATTCTGTGGAGTTGAACCGAACATTTCCCACCACTTGAGGAACCACGAAGGTATCTGACCCTTGAAATTCCTGTCAAACTGAATGAACCATGAGTGATCATAGTTCTCATTCTGGAAGAATAATACCTTTTCAAATGCATCCATATAATCATAATAGTTGTACAGGGGTTCCGAGCCCTTGAGAACCGTAAGTGACTTGAGCGTGGAGGGGTGTCCCTAAGCTTTGCTGCTTACAAATTTCTGTATTATGAATTTATGGTATAGGACAATTGAGGGATTATCTCTATCTCTGATGTCTTCTATTCTGGCAGACTTTTCTTGTGTGAGAATGCCTTTGTAGAATTTGATGCTTTTTTCCGGGCTTTTGAGAAGGAAATGCCATTCAGGAGGCAATACTTCCATTGCTAATGCTAGCGGATCCGTTATGTGGGCCAAGTGGGGCTCAACATAAGAGATGTGCTGAACAAAAGGTTTCTTGATGTAAGAAGCTCTACCTGTTTTTGGAGGGAGAGTATAAGAAGGTTTTTTAGACACAATCGGGCCAAAGGGTTCTTCAACCGCATATAGGGAAGGTGAAGGTGCTTTGGAAGGAAGTGTGGCTAAAGCAGAGTCAGAATCTTGTGTTGTCCTTGGGGCCTATGGTAATTTGGTTTCGGAATTGTAGAGACCAAATAACGATTGGCAACAACGGATGGTGACACGAGTGAAACTTTGGGTGAACTGGAAAAGGGTACTAAAGGGCCAGGGTTACGGCCTCGACTGGTACTCCTAGTAGTTTGCTGTTTAGGCAATTTGGGGGGTTGTGGTTGTACGGGTTTCTTCTCGGACATTTTGTTCTCGATTCTCGCAAAAATTCACGGGTCGGGAAGTCGGGATACTGTCGGGTTTCTGCTATGAATTCAATGTCAAAATCGAAATCGAAAGAATAGCTTGCCAACGTGCAAAAATCATTTTGATGCAATGTTTTGAACATCTTTTTCTAAAACATGTTTTGCGATTTACAATCAATTCTTATTAAAAATTTTTGATTCAAAAGATCACTTTGAAATTTTGAAATGCATAGTACTATAGATAAAATTTCTTTTTTAATAGTACTATAATTAAGGTGAGTGGGAGTCCAAATTCCAGAATGAAAACAGACAACTGTTCTGGGAAGTGGGACTAACACGCTGAAGGAGAATGCCACCATAACCAATGTTTGAGGCATCTGTCTGGACTACCTTGAAGGAATTTTCAGAGGGGATTCCGAGGCAAGGGAGTGTCTTGACCTACTCATATATATATATATATATATATATATATATATACTTACATACAAGGATAACCAACTTTGGTGCATAAACTAACCATATTACAAACTATAAGAACCACTAAGAGTCTTACACGTGCACAATATTATAACTAACTCTATTATTAGAAACTAAATGACCTCCAGTTTTTCAAAAAGGTTAAGGAAGAAAAAGACAAAACAACAAGAAAGAGAAGGAAGGGGAGGGGGGGAGTGGTTGAAGGTGAAGGCTAAATACAGAGTGTAGTATATGGCTGAAGTGAGTTTAGGGTTTCAATATTAACTTTTTATATTTTGTTTAAGGAATTGATTATTGATTAGCTGTAAAAATTGATTAAGTGAATTGATTAAATTTAAATACAAAATATACAATTGAACAATTTGAGCTATTATATATATATATATATATATATATATATATATATATATATATATATAATTTTATTTATGATTAATTAAGTGGGCGGGTTGGGTTGTAGCAGGCAGACAAATTTTCAATCCGTTACCCAACCCAATCCATTATTTTGGGGGTCTAACATGCCCAACCCAAACCGTCTTAACTTAATGACTCGCACAAGGTGGGCAAGTCGATTGCGGTTTGGATGGGTTGATAAGTCAAGCAGATATTTTGCACACCCCTACCACAAACACTTTTTTTGAGATAAAAGATAGATAACCCACAAACACTTGATGCTCCTTCCTTTTTTCAAAATGATTTTTTTTTTTCCTTTTTCTTTGAATTTTCAACAACATAATGATTTTCTTAGGATTTTTTTTTCTTAAAATAAAAAAAATAAATAAATAAAAAAGAGAAGAAAATTATTAATGATTGTGTTTGGTTAGTCAAGAAAATTTGAAGGAAAAGCCACATGAATCTTCTCTATTTCGTGTTTGATAGCCAAGGAAATCGAAAGAAAAAGCCCGTCAAAGTCTCATCTATTTAGTGCTTGGTAGCCAAGAAAACCAAAAGGAAAAACTTCTTTTCCTTCATAAAGAAACCCAAAAAACCGAATGGCCTTAACTCAACCGCAGTGGATCCACAACAAAATGTTGGCCAAACCCAAATCTAGCCATTAACCTGTATAGAGAAAATGAGAAAGGAACGGAAAGGAGAAAGAAGTCTCATCAAAGGCTAAATTCAGCCAAGCAAAGGAAAAGGAAAATAGAACAAGAAAAGGAAAAAGAAAATAGAAAGAGAGTCAAAGACAAGTGAGATTAGAGGAAAAAGAGAAAAAATGAGAGAGAGAGAGAAGCCTGTGCACCACAAACCCACAACCATATCAAACATTATTGCCAAACCCACAACTCAAAAACCATCGCCACAACCAACAACCCAGCCCACTACCAAAATAACCACCATAACCAACAACACACAACCAACGTTGATCTAAAATACCCATAGCAAACTAAAATTATTTTCATGATTGTCATCGACCATGATCCACAACAATTGACATAGTGAAAGAGTGAGTCCAATAGAGGAAAGTAGTTTTCATGTTGGAGGGAGAGAGCGACAACAAGTGAGCTACAGGACAGTATAGGAGAAGATGATCCACAGTTTCCTCATTATAGCAGCATATACGACACCAATTTGCCAAAGGGAGACCCTGGAGCATCAGATTATCCAAGGTAAGTATCCGACTGGTCTTTCTTTGTCCATATGAAAAAGCTACCCTTTTAGGAATCTTAACCTTCCAAATACCCTTCCAAGGGAAACTAGGGATAAAACCAATTTGGATCTTATTGTAATAGGACCTAATATCAGACTTGTCATTCCCATTAAGACACCAATGGGAACTGTCACACCCAGCACCCCTAGGAATCCGAGTTTGAATGAAATCGAGGAAAGAGAATGTAGCTTCTAATTCCCTCTCATGAAAGTCCCTATAAAATCTCAAATTCCAATAACTATCATTTCCACCCTCTTGCTGACACAATACATCAGAAATGCAAGCTTCCTTGTCATTTGAACACGCATATAGCTAAGGGTAGAGCATTTTAAGTGAAGTATCCCCAACCCACCTATCATGCCAAAAAAAAATACAAGAGCCATTGCCCACCACTAGGGCCAAATGTTTGGAGAATCTCTCCCAACCTTCATTAATACCACGCCAAAGACCACACTCGTGGGCCTTTCTACATACTTTAGTATTCCACCCCCCTTGACCCTCTCCATATTTAGTGGTGACAACCCTCCTCCAAAGATGGGTTCCTTCATGTCCAAACCTCCATAACCACTTCCCTAATAGGGTTTGATTAAAAAACACTATCTTCCTAATCCCCAAACCACCCATCTCCAAAGGTGTGCACACCTTCTCTCAAGCCACCAAAGAATGTTTGAAACACTCCTCTGAAGACCTCCATAAAAAGTTTCTTTGAATACGTTCCAACCTATTAGCCACTGCTACAGGGATGGTAAATAAGGAAAAGTAATATGTAGGTAGACTAGAAAGGGTAATTACACTTTGCACCCTGAACTTTGAATTTGGTTCAAGTTAACAACAAACTTAACGCTAGTGTACAAAGTTTAACAAGGGTGGTTTCTCCAAATTTCGTTTGGCATTTCATCCAAAGCCTCATTTGACATTTTATTCAAATTAACCATTTCAAACCAAAAGAGCAGCTCAAAGATATTTGATGCTTCCTCAAGTAAAGCTCAATAAGGAAAAGAGAGAGAGAGAGAGAGAGAGAGAGAGAGAGAGAGAGAGAGAGAGAGAGAGAGAGAGAGAGAGAGAAATCACTCCAATGATCTCAGTATTTGACTGATGCACTCTTCTATGTCAAAAGGAGACCAATTCCTCTACATTGACATGAGCCCTCCTTGGGTGGTTTCCTTCTTTTGTAAGGAAATTGCATATTCAATAAAAAGTTCACATGAAGGACTGGATACTTCCATTGATCATTCATGTTCTTATTATTTGATTGGGTAAATTACATTGAGATCTGATAATCCAAATAGGCAAAACTATGACTTGTTATCTAAAATAACATCGACTCCACAATGAGAGAGAATAATTCACATCCTTGTCATCTTTATGCTCATTTCTCCCCTCCTTTCACTAAACTATAAAATCCTAATAGAGCAATCAAAACCATTACCATCAACATCACTATCCAAATCTGACTTCTTCAAAACTAAAACAGCACCTTCAATGTTATACTAGTTCCAGACACCAATCTGAACTGAACCCCCACCTTTAAAATTAGATCATCTTTTGCACCCAAGGAAAGGTCAGTGTTATTTCAAAAGAACCTAGAAAGGTGTTTGTATCTTCAACAATCCCTATGGGAGGTCAATATATATATATATATATTTTTTTTTTTTTTTTTAAGTTAAGAAATATTTTATTGCAAAAAGACTACTTCATGTACAATGGACACAAAAGAGTCTAAAGAATAATAAATAATACAAAAGGCAACAACTCCAGAATGGACTTACTAGTTACTACTAAGGAAACGCAATGCACGAATCCAATCAAATTTTGTAGTAAACATGGTCTCAAATTTTGTACTTACTAGTTGCTACTAGTGTAACCCAATGCACAAGACCAATCAAATTTTGAACTAGTAAACATGGTCTATCAAATTTTGTACTAGTGAACATAGTCACAAATTTTGAACTTACTAGTTACTAATGGTGAAACCCAATGCAAGAGACCGATCAAATTTTGAACTCCTAAACATGGTCTCAAATTTTGAACTAATAAACATGACTACCAATTGAGTCCCTACACTTCCTTGCATGCTCAATTGTATGAGTTAGTTCCCTCGATATTGTGCACATCAAACATAATGGAACTATGTTTCAAATCAATATCAATATCTATATAATATCTAACAACTGAAATGTAGCATTTATTATTATTTCGCTTCTATTGAGCCACATCGACGGCTCTTTTTTCCCAATTAAAACAATAAAAAGAACAAAGAATGCAATATTTGGGATCTTTTTAAATGTCATTTTTACCTGTACTAGACTAGAATGTTTACTATGGCTGAAAATAAATGAATGGACTGCCCGAACTGAGCTAATTTTTTTAGTTTTATTTTTTAAAAACTGATTTTTTTGGTTAAATCCCGGTTTCAATCACAAGCAGACCGAACCATACCAAAATCGACTGAACAGTATATAATATATATATATATATATATATATGAGATGGGTTCAAGTTACATCTAGTGTAACTTCACAAGAATTACACCTTTTATGAACCATTGATTACTATTAGATCTAAGGGTTAAAAAACACTTATAATAATGTCATTATTTCTCCATAAAAGGTGTAACTCTTGTGAAGTTCCACCATAGAAGAAACGTTGTCTAACAACAGAAATTTTAGGAAGAAAGGGACACCATTAAACAAAATCCAATGAGATCTATGGAAAGTAATAAATGAGGCTAGAGAAAAACTATTATTAATTAGGTAAAAACTATTTTTCCAACTGTTGGATCTATTAAAAATCTACGGTACAGATACACCAAGTGTAACTTGAACTCATCTTATATATATATTATATTTTTTTATACAAGGCTCATCGAATGTGATCCACCCCACATTTTTAAAAAGTCCAACCCATCAGACTATAAAGATTAAACTAATTAACAAAAAATATTTAGTGCTTGCATATTAGCAGCACTGTCATGCAAGCTAACGACATTCTCATTCGAACTGCATCAACAATTCTAATTTCACCGAATCTAAACGAATCAGATATATTGCAAGCATGCAACATGCATGAGCATTCATTTGAATTGGTACATCTGTAATAGTTTCTTTCCTATTAACAATAAGAAATAATGGAGAAAATTGGCCCCCTTTCTCACTGTTACAATCTACAAAGAAAAATAATGTCTCATTTAAACCCCTAATTTACAAACAAAAATAAGAATCTTTCTGCAATGTATGGACAGAAGTGAGCAATCTGCTCTAGTCCAAGTAGAAGAGGGTCACAATCTTGCGCATATTTTTGGCCTCTAGACAGGTTTCCATAAGCAACTTACTGTCATGAAATGCAAAGCAAATGACTTGTTGTACATGTGAAATGATATCCATGTTGCACAACCTGCACGATCACCATCAAAGCTATAAATTCCTCTCAGAAACCATATATAAAATTCATAGAAGATTTGGCTGTCTGCCTTGAGAAATGGCTGCACCTATGCAAGGCACTTGCCCATGATGTAAAACTAAATTCAGGTTATGTTAGGGCTTGTCAGCTTATAAGATAGGTTATTTACTAGTCTAGACCAAAACAAGTTGGCTATCACTATATTGCAATGAGAAACGTGCTAGATAAGCAAGAATTTAATTCCCAATTCTCAAAGTGGTTTTTGTCTGAACAAATTGGCAGGTAAACTTTAGCTAGGCTTGTCACGCAAGTTTGTCAAGCTCATAATTATTGCTCATGCTTGGTCACCTAGAAATCTAAACCTCAACATTTTACCCAAGATTTATTAAAAAAATCTAGCTCACCCACATGGTGAACAGAGCATTGACCAGAGTAGAGTCAGCTTGTCTCATTGACAATTGGAGCCAGTGAGTTTAGCCATGCAAAGACAGCATTTGTTTCAACAATTGCAACAATTTCCATCTAGCAGGAAGACGCTTTTCCCGATAGAACTCACCCTGTCCAGCACTAACAAGCAACTTCAGCCTTTTTCCGAACAGGTGTCCAATATCAGCCACCTACTATAAATTGATATTTTACATGTAGCTATGACAGGTTTCACTTCACACCAAGGATGAATATGGTATCAACCAAGATAAGAGGCCATCGGTAAGATGAGTTTCATTCCTTGCTCATTTATAAAGCATCAGAAGACACACGAGTAACTGGAGAAAATAAATTACAAACCTGCTGGCTTCTAATAGGGGTAGATGATCATTGTGAGGCTTCTCTATCACATTCTTCACCTGCAAATCCAACAAAAAAACTTAAATTATCACAACAATAACTGTTCTTCCTTTGTCCCTTCCCTTTTGGGTCAGAACAAGAAAAGATTTAATAACTAGAACATATATGAACTGCAATTGAACTTCCTAAGAAATACAATGCCTCCGTGCCCTTTATCTGACTTCATTTGGTCACTTAATTCAAGGCAAGCTAATTTATATTCATTTAGCAGCCAATGACCAACGAATAATTTGACCTTACTTCATAACACGAGAAGCATTCTTATGGGGGCATATCAAATGTTTTATACACCATATCTACAAATATTTTATCACCATCACCCAAAGATTATAATATCTAAATTCAAAACAAGTCTGCACCTCAAGAAGATGCATTATTAAATGCAATGAAGAATATTAAACTTCTCTATCTTCCATTTATTCATATTTATTTTTATTTTTGAGAAAGACAATTGGTATAGAATATATACTATATAGTAACCAAAACTCTGGAAGGATCAAACCACCTGGATCACTTCAAAACTTCTGAAACCATAAAAATCAACCAATACAAGAGGAAAATCTACCGTTTGACTACTAGAAGCACCCTGTTTCACAGAATTATTTACTAGCAAGCATATATACTGAGAAACAATTAATAATCTTAACTAAAGATCTAGAGAGTATAGTGTTTGGATAAAACAGAAGACCATAAGATATCAGTAAAATTCTCCACAATTATTGTTCAGAAACATTTCAAGCCATGAAATCAGAAATACAATATCATGTATTCATGTTTATCATTAGAATTAACGATCTCCAAGAAGGGGACATGCATTGGTAAGTTTCCGTACTGTACAACATAATCCTTTTATATTATACTGTACTACATACTTGATGCTAAAACCAAAGTTGTCAATACCGTACAGTACAAAACATTAAGCCAGCACAACACTGAAACATATTGGATAAAATACCAGCCTGCTCAGGGGGCTTTTCAGGTGTTTCAGCCAGTATTGAGGTCTCAGCCAGTACATTAAAAAAATGATAAGGGATTACAAAAAAATGCTATTTGGGCTTAATATATTGGACAAAGTTTGGCTGTAGCCTTAGGCTACAACCAACAATTTACTAAACCACACTTAAGTGATTGTATACAACCATTTTAAATGAGTCATGTGTATTGCACATGACATGGACACATGCCATCTTCCTATTGTTGGTTGTAGCCTTTGTAGCCAAACATTGTCCTATAAGCATATAAATAAAAACATAAATATTTACATACAATAATAAACCTTTAGTAGGATTCCTTTTCAGAAATTATGAAATATATTGATCAAGCACATCAATTATATTATCTTTGTATGATTAAATGAATGCACCAGGAAACATCCTATAGTATATTTTTTAGATTTTCAAGATTTTTTAATTTAATATTGTAATTGGTTAGGCTCATTGGTACACAACTTGTTCTTTATTTTAATAAATAATTTTATTCATGAGAAAAATCAGGCACATCAAGTATGAAGTAATGCTATAAACTGAGAAACAAACTATATTTGGGTTTATCTGATGGTGTAAAATATGAGAAAAACTAAAGTAAAAATCAAAAGTTTACAAAAGATGAAGGATGAACATAATGAATATGTAAAACCAAACTCTTACTTTTGATAATAACTCCTGGCTCTCAGGAGGTTGCTTTTTCAAACTTTGAGGCAAAATCACTGTAAGCAGCTCTGGCCTCTCAGCTCTTAAAGCACCTCTGATGACAGCTGCATTAGTTCCAGATGCTCCTGATGTATAAATGTGATTTTTCTGCAAGAAGTTATGCAGCAAATCAGGAACATACAGTATAGAAAATTTTGAAATGCTCAATGTGTACGCACAATGCCACACACAAGAATTCAATTATAGCATCTTACAGTTATAACCATCGCATAGCTAAGAATCTCAATAAGTTCTTGATGCATGAAACCCATATTCCTTGTCCCAAAAAAACCAATAGATCTTGGCCCTTGTTGTTGAATGGCCAATAGCTCCTGCACAAAAAAGCAGAAAAAAGAATAAACATAGAACTTTATGTTGAAAACATATTCTAGGTACATGTGAAATTAGCTGAAATGAGAAAACTTGGCGTGGTTGCAAACTTAGGAACAGTAGGATGTCTACTTCCCTATTGAAAACACAGTCATTCACAAACCCTTTATTTCCTCTCTTTGCAGCATTTAATTGCACTAATTTCCTTTCACGCCATGGGAAAATCTGTGGACTTAGATGGACAGTTTTTTGATAGGTATAATTGAGTTCAAAGTCAAGTCAAAGTGGACATGCATGTTTACACAGACATGCACACGAGAGAGAGAGAGAGAGAGAGAGAGAGAGAGAGAGAGAGAATTGCAGCATTGCCAGTGGTGTGTGACATTGAGAGGCAGCTAGCAGGTAAAAACTAACACCTAAACCAAATATGCACATACAGACACGTGTAAGGTACGAGCTTTTTAAAAATAATAATAATAATAATAATAACAAATGTATATGAAGGGCAAGACTTGGACAGCTCTTTACCTCCACTCTGAACCCAAGTAGGGCTGTAAATGAACCAAGGCGATCATGAACAACTTGGGCTCGGCTCGATAAAAGGCTTGTTCATGTTTGTTTGTTTATAAATAAGCCAAGCTTGAGCCTTAGTTTTAGGCTTGTTTATATAATCAAGCCAAGCCCAAGCAAAAAAATTTGTTCACGAACAAGCTCGTGAGCTATTAGGCTTAATACACAACAATTCAAGCACAGACTCATTTATAAGTTTATATGTGTTAGCTAAATATACCCATTACACATATCTTAATAATGACATAGCCAACATGAGACCACTACCTATATTACCTTAATTTTTTCCTTTCCTTTAAACTGACCAAGAACCACTTTAGACTATAGTTACATTTAAAAATAAATAAATAATTAAGTAGGTCACATATGATCCTTCCCTATCAATCATCTAAAGTAAAGTTATGAAACATGTTAGAATTTTCTCATTCATAATAGTTACAAACAAGTATTTTTCTAGTCCTTCACCATCTAACGTAAATGTAAAAATTATATTTTGAACAATTCTTTGAAGTCTGTAGATAAGGAATGATGAGTGAATGAATTTAATTATGTAAATTATTAATTTGAATAATAGCTAATCATAAGTAAGACTAGATGCATGATAAAATGAGTATACTATTTTTTTTTCATTTTTCTTAATTTTAGAGATTTAAGAATTTAGTCATGTAATTTTTTTAGATCTCAAGTTCAAAAACTTGACTTGAGCCCAAGTTTGAACTTGATATTAAGCTTAAGTTTGGCTTGACTAATTAATCAAGCCAAGCTCAAGCTCAAGCTCAAACACTATTTTTAGGCTTGTCACAAGCTCAAGCCAAGCTCGAGCTTTTGATTTTTCCTGATGAGCCAAGCTTGAACATGCATTACTCAACAAAGCTTGGCTCGTTTATAGCCCTAAACCCAAGTCACATTCAGAACTCCGTACCCGCCTCCAATCATAGTCTAACCAACCTTTTTTTTCCTTTTTCTTTTTTTCCAATGAGATAAATTTTAAATAGCATCCCTAGTGGAAACTAAGAAACAAACTGAAGAACATATCCAGTAGTACAACTTAAGACAGTTCAAGAAACTGCCAAAATGCTTGTTCTGTCTTGAAAGTTGTAAATGCCTAGTTATCATTATGGTAAAGATAAACTAAGCCAATCAAAAAGTTTTTGTAAAAAGTTGCACAAAAGTAAGCCTCCATTTGCAATAATATGTCAAACTTATATTTCAAACTTTTGTTTATAATTCGTTGTCTGATTTGCTTGATCGATGTAGTTTTCGTCTTCTTAGGTTCGGTCTGTTCTTTGCTTACCTTAGTACATGCCCTGTGTGCTTTGGTTGTTTTTTGTTCTTCTTTTGTACTTTTTCCTCTATCAATAAAGTTTACTACTTATAAAAAAAATTAAAAAATAAAAACTTATATGGTCAAATTCATCAGAGACATTAGATGGGACCCTTTCATATTCAAATAACCACCCCTAAGTAAAATTAAATTAAAATGAAAATAAAGAACTTAATTGCTCAACTGCAGAACCATTTTGAAACACAATAATTACATACCTGTAGATAATCTACATCTGGAACAGGTTTAAACTCTGACATCAGAACTGCCCCTGATCCTTCTACAATAGTTTGGGCTTGAGTTGGAATTTGATTGCCAGTCTCTTCATCTGAACCAAACTTGCTAAACACCTTCTCCTCTTCATAGTTCCAATTATCCATATCTTGATCTCTTCTCATATGTCCACAAAGCCACTATACCAGCAAATAAAAACAGAGCCCCTGGTAGTAAATCATTAGTGAAAACCAACTGCCCACAAGAGTGGTGATCTACAAGTTCAAACTAACATGAGCTTTGATTCATGTTGGTGGTGGAAAGATGGTCATACAGTGCAAATTACATGTATCAACCCTGTTCATTTCAAGGCCAAGCAGGTTTACAGGAAGCTTGATACTTCCCTGTAAGTGCTTATGCATTGTAACAGAGAGATAATTACATCTGATATATGGTAAACTAAGCAAAGCCTTACCCAATTGTTTAGATTGACTACATATGAAATCAAAAATAATTTATAGGTGCTCAAACTCCAGACATAAAGGATTATTGACGCAACATGCAAGCGGATACATTAAGGCCAAATTGACAGGTGCCACCATGTAAACAAATCTACCAGCTGGTTGTCCTTGATTGAATAAAGTTATGATATTCTAACAATTAATTTAAACTGGTGGGAGGGCAAGTCTCCTTTGGGAGTGACTCAAATCAATAATTTTACATTCCAGCAAACCCAACTAGCATTTATGGGGACAACTTTGGTGGAATATATCACATTGGTAATGTTTTCATGGGATTCTTCTCCTTTTAATATGCAAAAAGGATAGATTCAAAGCAAATATAAAAACTGATTCTAAAGCATATTAGAAAAGGAAAATGATAACGCTACAACAAATTTACGGTAAAAGGTTTACAATGGTAACATGTTCAACACCAAATATGGAGGGTAGTAATTGATAAATGGCCACTCACCCCATAAAAGTATTTTAGTCTTTCCACAAAATACTCAATGTATAAACTATAAAAGTTTCATCTGTATCACTGTATGTATTTTTATAGCAATGCTTTCTACACTCCCATCCCCCTTCCCCCCTTCCAAAAGAAAAATCCCTATCTTTCTAATAACTCAGTCCATCAAGTATTGAATAAACAAAATTACCAATCTTTGGTATGTGATTCTCTTACCTACATATTCACATTTAAAATCTCATAATTAAGCACATAGCCCCAGTTCTCCAATGCAAGCTACCATACACTATTACCAATCAACAACAAATCTCAAATATAGGTTCCACCTACAATCATAGGAAATACAACTCTCACCAATCTAATAAATAGAAAAGGTCCGGTTCATTTGACATAAAGGGAGAAGTCCAAAAATTACAAAATGCAATGAATGAACATAAATCCATTATAGCCTATGCCTTCCAAACAAAAGCAAAGGATAAGAAGCCCCCAAACTAATAAAAAAGTTACTAACTTTTGCATCCTAAACATCTAAATCAACAAAACCCAACTCCTAAATTCACCTGCACACACAAAAAATACAACGAGTGAACAGAACCCATTATGGCCCATGAATTCCAAACAAAAGCTACGAACAAGAAAGGCCCCCAGGCCCCAAGCTCATAAGAACTTACTAACTTTTGCATCTAAAACATCTAAATTTACAAATCCTAACACCTGAATTCACCTACACACAGACAGAATGCAATGAATGAACAGAACCCATTATTGACTATGCATTCCAAACAAAAGCTAAGAATAAGAAATCCCCAAGCTCAATAAAAATAAAAATAAAGTTACAAACTTTTGCATCCAAAACATCTCAATTACCAAAGCCCAACTCCTAAATTCACCTACACACAGAAAGAATGCAATGAATGAACAGAACCCATTATAGCCTAAGCATTCCAAACAAAAGCAAAGAATAAAAAACCTCCCAAGCTCATAAAAATTTACTAACTTTTGCATCAAAAACATCAAAATTAACAAAACCAAACACTTAAATTCACCTACACACACAGAGTAAGATTAAATACCGTTGGTGTGGAGAGAGATCGTTTGTGTTTTCGAGTACATGTATGTTGAGAATGAGGGAATGAAGAAGATGAAGGGGAAGAGGGAGAGTGGAGACTGAAATTGGGGCTTGCAGTGTGAAGGGTTTTCAGGGATTTGGAAGGAAAGTCTGATGAAGAAAAAGAAGAAGAAGAAGAAGAAGAAGAGAGAGAAGTAGTAGTAGTGGTCAGAGGCAAACACAGCCTTGAAGATAAAGGTACAGTCATTCTTTCTTTGCTCTCTCTCACTCTCTCACTTCACAGCAGAGAGGAACTCTGAATTTTCTTTCCTTTCTTTTGGGATTATCACCAAAAATAAAATAAAAGCTTTTCTTTCTTCCTTTCTTTCTAATCCCTTTTCCAGAGAAGAAAAAAAAAAAGGAGAGAGAGAATCCACACACACACAAAACACACAAGGAGAGAGAGACTGAGGAACAAAGAAATAAGGATGTTTTTTAATTGGAGCAAATGGATTAATATATATATATATATATATATTTTTTTTTTTTTTTTTTTGAGATAATTAAGAAAACGGGTTCCCTTTTCATGTAACCTTTTTGTTCACTGTTTTTTTGACTGGGAAAAAAGTGAGTTAGGATGGTCAGCTTTGAATCTTTTTACCTATCAAAATCAGCACAAAAGAAGGGAATAAAAATATTTTGAAATTAAGGAATTTTGACCACATGATAAATCAAGATAAATATGAAAAAAATACCAGAAGCTTATCTTTCCAAACTTTTAATGTAGGGATGTAAAATCTTATACAATTTTAAAAGTAATAAGTTAATTACTAGAAAGTAAATCAACAAAGGTTTAATTTGTTATTTTTTATTAGAACAATTTTGTTTTTTAATAACTTCATAGTTAAGGAAAGTGAGATTTGAACTTAAGTGCTTTTGTTGGAGACGCCCAGAAGTGTCAGTGGGTTACAAGAGGCTTGACAACAATTTGTTATTTTTTAAAAATTCAAGATTTTAATTTATTAGTATTTTTTAAATTATATAGTTTAATTTATTAATTTTAAAAACTTCAGAGTTTAATTTAAAATTTTTTATAGAATATAATTTGTTATACTTTTAAATTATAGGGTTTAATAGAGTACTTTTTATAAAATTATATTTAGTTTTTTTTTTTATAATCATAAAATTATATTTAGTTAAAATAACAAAAACCTGAAATTGGTATACCACTGTTTTAATAAATAAATAAAATACAAAATACAAACACGAACGAAAGCATTTTTACCATTTGACAAGTTAATAATATAATTATATTATATTCCATTGCTTGAGACTTTATTGTTGAAGGAACCTCAGTCCTAGTAGGTTCATAATTAAAAAGTGAAACTTTATAAAATTTGGTTTCTCACTAGATACAAGGCTTCCCTTTTTTTTCCTTTTTCTTTTTTTATAATTAATAGCGAGCAACCTTTTGTTGAATGTAGAGCAATGCTAGATAGAAGTTGTCCTTTTATTATTATGTGTTCTTTTTAACTTTTTGCAGAGTGCAAGGTCACCACAGAAAGCATGTGGCTTTACAATTTGTTATGGCAAATTAGCAATGATCTTACATATTTGTTTGCTAATGTCTTTTTCTCCTTGGGTAAAAGAGTCCAACAAATTTTTGTTTCAAATTTTTTAGGAAAAAAAAAAAGAATTCCATGTTCTAGTCATGCTGTTGGCAACAGAAAAAAGTATTGCAATGATCTTACATATATTTGTTTGCCAATTGCCTTTTTTTCTTGGGTAACAAGAGTTCAACAAAGTATTGCAATGATCTTACATTGCATATTTGTTTGTGAATTGCCTTTTTTTTTGTTAAAAGAGTCCAACAAAGTGCTGTTTGAAGTCTTAGAAAAGAAAATTCCATGTTCTAATCATACCTTTTGCAATAAAAAATAAAAATAAAAAGTATTCTAAAGAACTTCAAATCATGAGCGTATTTTATTTTTGTTGGTTTTCTTTTAAGAGCAATCCTAGGGTCATAATTTTCTTTTCATATCTTTTTCTACAAAAGTGATAACAGGACAACATCACTTTACATGGATCTACTATTAATACTAATATTATTAGATTAATGTCTCTTCTATACAACCGTACACATAGCACACTTATTGAACTAAAATTATGACTTGAAGTCATGATTTATGTACAAAAGTGGTGTGTGTACGGTTGTGTATAAGTGTATGTAATAAATATTGCTCGTATTATTATGTGTCAATCATAGCATACATTGTGAAAAAAATTTATATCACTGCACTGCACTGCACTAATTATTTATTTCTTCTGCTAGAGGACAACTATTCTGTCTCTGTGTTATTTCAAACTAAAACTGTTTTTGATAAATATTATGTAAAATAAAGTTAGAATATTTAAGGACTCATGATTCATGACTCATGAGATAAGATATGTGCTGTTAAGACGTCATAGCAGCCTGATCATTTAGGATGCTTCATTGCCTTTGCTTTGGTGTTTAGGTCCAAGGTTCTTAGTACGGCTTCTCACCCACAACAGTTGATTGACTTTTAAATAGATTCGACATTATCTACATATACTTCCATTAGCTAACATTTAGTGGTGGTGGTGGACACCAAATTAGTATATTTATATGTATACTGCTCAAACATACACAGGCACAGCTAGGATATCATTAAATTACATGTCACAACTCAAAAATACAATACCAGCTATCCTTTGTGGAAGAAACAAATAACAAGTACCCTGAAAACAGAGATCCACATATATAAAATGTTCAGGATGTCACATAAAACCAAAAGAGTAACATCATTAATCAAACAGATGACTTCAGTTTTTTTAGTGCTTGAAATTCACCACTTCCAAGATGCACAATGCAAGGTAGGCACATGGATAAATTGAGCTCAAATCATAGTGTAACATGCATCTCTCCATGATGGCCTTGGCTTTTTGAACAACCAGATTAGGTGTGTGATATAAGAAAAAGGCATTCGATAAGGAATTAACTAAAAAGTTCTAATTTGTGGAACATAAAATGGGATTAAAAAGAATTGGATAGAAGATTTGAATTCAGGTATTTAGGTCCCAATTTCTAATTTTAAATTACTTTGATGGCATTATCAAAGTATCAGATGGAACATGTCCAATACAACACCCAATTTTCTAAAAAATTTGAAAAAAAAATATTTAAAGAGCAATTTATATGCACTGCATTGCAATGAATAATAAATCATATGCAGATAAACGAGAAGGTAAACAAAAAATAAACCCAGCTAACAAATAAAAGACTTGTATTAGTGAGTAGTTATTTTTACACATATGTCTCTTATTTATTGGATTTTGATACGGATGACGTGATATCATTTGAAATAAAATATTTTTTCCAAATAAACAACCCCCCCCCCCCTCTCATCTGAAGTTTAGAAAGCAGATAAGCACCTTGTGCATATTTATCTAAAGCATTTGTTTTGGCATGCTTTGAGTAATGCCAATGATCATGTGAAACCTTCAATTTCTTTATAAAAAATAAGAATATTTTTATCGTTTCTTAATCTATGCACCATCAGACATTAACATAAACTGCCCTCCACCAATCCATAAAAAAATAATAACAATATGTTCTGATTCAGACTAGGATGAGACCATTCTGCGTAAAGCACCTGAACTTGTGGGAGGAGATAAGCATGCTGCATGCACCAGATAAGGAGTAATCAGTAAGTTCCATCCAAATTTATTGCTATCCGATTGTTATTCCCTTGTTATTTCAAGTTGTTGATTAGGATTAGATTGTTATCTCAATTTCAAGTTGTTATTAGGATTAGTTCATTATTTGAATTTGCTGCAGAACTGTCAAGTTGTAATTTGAATTTCCTAGTTGAGCATTCTGCTTGAGACTATTTAAGAGCATAAGCAAATAATAAATGATCAGGCAAAGTTTACCCCAAATTTCCCTTCTCTCACCCCCATTCAGGAGATTAGCCATCTCGACGACCAAACTATTATTTCAGTTTTCCAGTTCATAACACAATATAAATAAAATAAAAACCAACAACTAAATAATGGCTCCTTAAAACTCCAAATAACCCCTAACATTATAATGAATGAACTAGCACATCATCAAATAGCAGAAGAAGAGCAGACCTGCCATTAGATAATGCTTTGAAACACGGAGCACGTGGTGAGTTGAGCCAGATGATACCTCCCCATGCCTTAAGCCTTAGTTCCAAACATGTGGAAGATTTACGTAGTAATTTTTATAACCAGTTCAAAATAAAAGCTGAAACCTAGCATTTAAACTGAGAGTTTGAGGCAACAAAACATGAAGTAAATGTATCAAATACAGTCAAAAGCCATGTAACACAAGATATCAACTTTAGTGAAATTTTAAACAAAATACTTCAAAAACTATGGATTAGGAATCTCTGGTACGCCAACTCCACAAGTCTCAGGAGCTCTCTTGTAGCCTGTAGGTACCCGAATACTCAAAACCCCATCATCCACACTGTATACAGCTCTTCTATGATCCACATAGTAGTCACTTGGGATTTTTAGTTTCCCTTTGTAAACACACTTCTACTTTCACTCTGTAATTCTTGCGTCCAGAAGAGTGATATTGGGCTTCAACCCAGCGGTGAAAATCGCAACTAAATCCAAATTCTTTTGTGTTCGTACAATAAGTCACCTTTACTTTGTGTTCCATTTTGCGGCCTTCATTTGAACAAGATAAAAGGAGATCCTTGTCACTCTTAATGAGTTACAGTCAGAATTAAGAGGCTTGCTCGGCCTGAAGAACAAAAAAAGACCAGAGAAAGATGTTAAGAGCAGTGATTATCATACACTGCTATTGTACATTGTTACTGTTCACATTTTATCATGGATATTGTGGGGCCCAGTAGTTTATGGGCCCGGCCCGATCGCGTATGAGGAGTCCACTGGCCCAAACTGAAGGAGATCGGGGCCCAAGCTCAAAACTAGGAAGCATAAAATGGCCCGAAGACACGGCCGAGGACGGTTTCGTCCTCGGCAGGTCCAAACCCTCACGGATTGAGTGGGGGCACGAGTAAACTCGAAATATCGAGAAAATATCTAGGGGAGTTTGTCTCTAATACCCTTCCCCGACATGACGCTGCCCCTAGCAGAGCCGGGATCTTAGGCTTTATGGATCATCTCCAGCCATTTTGGGATTAGGCTGATGGGACGAGATATCTGTCCCTGGAAAGATCGACCCTACACGTGGACGAAGGACAACGAACGTAGGCTAGTATAAAAGAGAATGTTATGCGAACAAGGAGGTGGTCCTCCATCTAGCTTCTCGAGAAAGACTTGATGAGAGAGAATGCCCGGATAATATACGCCGGCCATCACACAAAAACCCACCGACGGGCAACCGGGACAAGCACCATCGCTCCTCGGACATGATCCGAGGAGCCAAATCCCCCTAGTTACAAGATCGAAGGGCCTGAATATCCAGCCCAAAGCCTTTTCCCATATTGGTTCACCTACAGTCCGGCCCAAAATAACGCTCCGTGATCCAACGCTGGCCTTTCAAGCCCACTCTCTACAAATATTATTGTGAGAGATCTTTCACGCGCGAGCCCAACTTCGTTGTTGGGCCGCCAAAGATTTGTGTCCTTACAATTGGCGCCGTCTGTGGGAAGGCTTGCGCGTTGGCGCAGGAGGCGTTTGGGTCAACTCAGTAGCTTGGTGAGGTTTGTGGGATTTCCTCCATCTCCGGCGACATGCGATCGTTGCTCGACTCGAATTTTTGCTAGGGGCTACGCCCTGCAGTGTCAGCAGCGCGGGCAGCTCTAGGGGCTTCCGGTTTCAGGCCAAATCCCCCCGCCATGGTCTAGAGGCTGATCTTCGACAGTTTTGGACAGAACCAGGGCCTTGCATGGTCCTCGGACCCAAGCCTATGGGGAAACCAAGTACAAAAAAAGAAATCTTACAAGTTTTGGACAGAACCAAGACCTTGCATAGTCCTCGGACTCAAGCCTATGGGGAAACCAAGTACAAACAAGAAATCTTAAAAGTTTTGGACAGAACCAAGGCCTTGCATGGTCCTCGGACTCAAGCCTATGGGGAAACCAAGTACAAACAAGAAATCTTAAAAGTTTTGGACAGAACCAAGGCCTTGCATGGTCCTCGGAATCAAGCCTATGGGGAAACCAAGTACAAAAAAGAAATCTTACAAGTTTTGGACAGAACCAAGGCCTTGCATGGTCCTCGGACTCAAGCCTATGGGGAAACCAAGTACAAACAAGAAATCTTAAAAGTTTTGGACAGAACCAAGGCCTTGCATGGTCCTCGGACTCAAGCCTATGGGGAAACCAAGTACAAAAAGAAATCTTACAAGTTTTGGACAGAACCAAGGCCTTGCATGGTCCTCGAGACTCAAGCCTATGGGGAAACCAAGTACAAAAAGAAATCTTACAAGTTTTGGACAGAACCAAGGCCTTGCATGGTCCTCGGACTCAAGCCTATGGGGAAACCAAGTACAAAAAGAAATCTTACAAGTTTTGGACAGAACCAAGGCCTTGCATGGTCCTCGGACTCAAGCCTATGGGGAAACCAAGTACAAAAAAAGAAATCTTACAAGTTTTGGACAGAACCAAGGCCTTGCATGGTCCTCGGACTCAAGCCTATGGGGAAACCAAGTACAAAAAGAAATCTTATAAGTTTTGGACAGAACCAAGGCCTTGCATGGTCCTCGGACTCAAGCCTATGGGGAAACCAAGTACAAAAAAAGAAATCTTACAAGTTTTGGACAGAACCAAGGCCTTGCATGGTCCCTCGGACTCAAGCCTATGGGGAAACCAAGTACAAACAAGAAATCTTAAAAGTTTTGGACAGAACCAAGGCCTTGCATGGTCCTCGGACTCAAGCCTATGGGGAAACCAAGTACAAAAAGAAATCTTACAAGTTTTGGACAGAATCAAGGCCTTGCATGGTCCTCGGACTCAAGCCTATGGGGAAACCAAGTACAAAAAAAGAAATCTTACAAGTTTTGGACAGAACCAAGGCCTTGCATGGTCCTCGGACTCAAGCCTATGGGGAAACCAAGTACAAACAAGAAATCTTAAAAGTTTTGGACAGAACCAAAGCCTTGCATGGTCCTCGGACTCAAGCCTATGGGGAAACCAAGTACAAAAAAGAAATCTTACAAGTTTCGGACAGAACCAAGGCCTTGCATGGTCCTCGGACTCAAGCCTATGGGGAAACCAAGTACAAAAAGAAATCTTACAAGTTTTGGACAGAACCAAGGCATTGCATGGTCTTCGGACTCAAGCCTATGGGGAAACCAAGTACAAACAAGAAATCTTAAAAGTTTTGGACAGAACCAAGGCATTGCATGGTCTTCGGACTCAAGCCTATGGGGAAACCAAGTACAAACAAGAAAACGATAAAAGTTTTTTGGACAAGAACCAAGGCCTTGCATGGTCCTCGGACTCAAGCCTATGGGGAAACCAAGTACAAAAAAGAAATCTTACAAGTTTTGGACAGAATCAAGGCATTGCATGGTCTTCGGACTCAAGCCTATGGGGAAACCAAGTACAAACAAGAAATCTTAAAAGTTTTGGACATTTTAAAAACCAAGGCATTGCATGGTCTTCGGACTCAAGCCTATGGGGAAACCAAGTACAAACAAGAAATCTTAAAAGTTTTGGACAGAACCAAGGCATTGCATGGTCTTCGGACTCAAGCCTATGGGGAAACCAAGTACAAACAAGAAAACGATAAAAGTTTTGGACAGAACCAAGGCCTTGCATGGTCCTCGGACTCAAGCCTATGGGGAAACCAAGTACAAAAAAGAAATCTTACAAGTTTTGGACAGAACCAAGGCATTGCATGGTCTTCAAACTCAAGCCTATGGGGAAACCAAGTACAAACAAGAAATCTTAAAAGTTTTGGACAGAACCAAGGCATTGCATGGTCTTTGGACTCAAGCCTATGGGGAAACCAAGTACAAACAAGAAAACGATAAAAGTTTTGGACAGAACCAAGGCCTTGCGTGGTCCTCGGACCCAAGCCTCTGCGGAAACCAACCGCTTAAAAGGAAAAACTGGGTTACATGGATTCTCTAGTTTGCCCTCGGACCCTCAACACTAAAGGGACCAGTATGGAATGGAGTAACGCGTTTCCAAAAGCATAACCGAAGTCATGCAACGCTCGGTCACTCCCTTGGATGAATTATTTAAAATTTGTCGTCCTCATGCAATATTCTCGTGCTTACTACGGAACGTTCATTTGTTACCCAGGTTAGTTTCCTAAATTTAACTTACTATCAATTATTATTATGTCCGGTAATATAGGTAAGTTAGAACAAGTTAGAACGAGTTGAATCGTGTTTCAAGGGGCTCCTGCCCTAAGTATCACCGAGAGAAAGCACATAGAGGGAGTACACTCATTCACGAGGTGGCGTGCCAAAAGAACAATACCCAAAACAAGTATATAAACTTCTATTTTTATTACAACGAAGAAATAGTACAGTGTACAATGAAAAGCTGGAATCAGACTGCGTCAAAGCTTACCACATGAGTACTACATAAGCAAGAAAAAGAAAAATACAAGAAAGCTGGAGAAAGCCGAGGAGGTATGTCGAGGATAGGTTGGCTACTGACTCGAGACCTTATCCTTCCCGCGCTCTTACATGCCCATAACTCAGGCAGCCAAAGAAACCCAACTTGAACCCGACACCGTTGAAGGAAAGGTGCAGGGAGTGGGAAAGCGAGGGGCTTTCTCTAAATATTCGCCTGCTACATAGTAGAGGCGATGATGGAGAGAACCTTCCTTCCGACACACCAAAATTCTGGCGTGAGCGGAACCACGCTTCGGATTTTGACTAAAAGAGGGAGCGACGCCCGTTCCCCTCGGTCGAGATGGAGTACTCTCCTGAACTTGTGCTTCCTGTGCCCATACCTTCATTGTTATAAGCCTCATGAAGACACGGCGCTTCTGCGGCGGAGAAAGTTCTTTCTTCCCAACCCTCGCCTTCAACATGTTATGCCAAGAAAGGAGAGCTCCGGATATGGGAAGGATGATGTGAGAGAAAACTAAAAGGATGGATGTATATATAAAGCAACCCTCTCTCCCTCCTATTTATTTGAAAAGACAAGATGATGGCAGTCAACTCACGCGGCGTCCCAAGGAGCACTACGGACAAAGTGGTCTTGGCTCAACTTCTAACGTCAACTGCAGCCAAGAGACTCAAGGAGCCTCGTAATGGCGCGCCTCGATCCTTGGGGCGTCGAGAAGTCTTGCATGGCCAGAGGTTGCAGAAATATCTCTTAATCCGCGGATTCATTGAATTCGCGGCCCAGGCCCGCTTTGCGTGAAGGCCCGGGGACACCCTGTTTAGCACCTCGGGAAATGCTCAATGGAAGGGAAAACCAAGCAACGATGCAGACATTGGTCTTGGACAGGACCTAAGGCTTGCATGGTCCTCGGACTCAAGCTAAAAGGGAAAACCAAGCATCGATGCGAGACATTGGTCTTGGACAGAACTTAAGGCTTGCATGGTCCTCGGACTCAAGCTAAAAGGGAAACCCAAGCAATCGATGAGACATTGGTCTTGGACAGAACCTAAGGCTTGCATGGTCCTCGGACTCAAGCTAAAAGGGAAAACCAAGTAATCTTGATAAAGATACTAGTCTTGGACAGAACCTAAGGCTTGCATGGTCCTCGGACTCAAGCTAAAAGGGAAAAATCAAGTACATAAGATAAAACGCATAAGTCCCGAACAAAACCCAGGTTTTGCAAAGTCCTCGGACTCGGGCTTCTTGGGAAATCAACTGCTCGAATGAAGAAATTTCTCGGCTTAAATACTAGAAAAGGTCAAGGCTCGCATATCGTGGAAGAGGACAAAATAACTTGATGATCGTCAACCTAAGGAGGCCGTTCATCCGATGGGTAACATGTCCTCGGATAATCGCTTCTTACATCTTATCGAGCATTTAGCACCCATCACGGCTAATTTTAAGATAAGTTTTATTCCTTACTGGTCGGATTGTTATATTAAATAATAATTCTGTTAAAGTTATCGTGGCATCTTTTTATCAACGATTACTTTGGCCTTAGTTATTATTGATTCAAATGCTATACTATTATGCCGAAAAGCCGCTTTCACATTTATTAGAATATATAAACGAGACATACAAAATAGAGTAACAATAACTTTTATTAATATGAAAAATCGTTACAACGTACAAAGAAGGGCTTAAACAAGCCTACACAAAAAATGAAATGCTAAAGCAAAGAATAATGAGTATCCGTAATACAAATAAGTAAATCATCGGTGTCCTCCGAACTCGCCTTCAAAGTCTCTCCGAAATCTCCGCCTCGCATCTTTGCTCATATCGGGAGAAGATCCTTATACAAAAATAATGAAGGGAAAGGAAGAAGAATTGGAACACATGGAAGCACTTGACAAACTCTTGTCATTTGAAGAATGCAAGGGAAAAAGAAGATGGAGGATATGAGCGGGAAGGAGGAGAAGAAGAGGGAAGCAATGAAAAGAAAGTAAAAGGAGCAAAAGAGGGAGAAGGGGAGCCATATTAGGTATGCTCATGAGAGAGCGGATGGAGATGACAAGGGAGGTTTTCGACTCGGTCACACCAGGAATGGGGTGTGACGAGCCCCTGCTTCGGATTTTGGCTAAAAGAATGGGGAGGCAAATCTTGAGCCTCCACCATCCTTGCCCCGACCGAGCCATCTCAAGTTTTGTTAGGACATGTCGTTTTCGGGAAAGGAAGGATTTGTTCATGACGGATTACTATGAGAGAGGTATTATTGAATAAGGAATAATTGGATGGAGGAAGTGAACTCTGAGAAGAGCCTGAGGGTTTCAGATATAAGAGAATCACTTTTTATCCTCTCTCTTTATATAGGGGAGAGGGACAGGGGTACGTAACATGTTCTAATATCCAAGGAAACCATCGAGTAAATGTGCGTCCATTTCGTCCCCCCACGTTATCGAGAACCGTTTGACTTGGGGGGCCTCGTAAAAGGAAAATATTAAAGGCACGCTACGAATAACCAAACGGTATAAACGCATCCCGCGTAAATCGAGGGAAACCTCTCGTAGACCGGCGCATTCCTTGGGAAGGTGAAAAGTCGCCAACGTAGATCAATGGCCGAATTAAATGAGCCGCCATAGAGGCTCGGTATCATCAAAACCCACCTTTCCAACCGAGGAGTTGGACGGCGGGGTTTTGAGGGGCTATTGTGGGGCCCGAGAGTTTATGGGCCCGGCCCGATCGCTTATGAGGAGTCCACCGGCCCAAAATCAAGGAGATCGGGGCCCAAGCTCAAAACTAGGAAGCATAAAATGGCCCGAAGACACGGTAGAGGACGGTTTCGTCCTCGGCAGTCCAAACCCTCACGGATTGAGGTGGGGCACGAGTAAACTCGAAATATCGAGAAAATATCTAGGGGAGTTTGTCTCTAATACCCTTCCCCGACGATGACGCTGCCCCTAGCAGAGCCGGGATCTTAGGCTTTATGGATCATCTCCGGCCATTTCGGGATTAGATTGATGGGACAGATATCTCTCCTGGAAAGATCGACCCTACACGTGGACGAAGGACAACGAACGTAGGCTAGTATAAAAGAGAATGTTATGCGAACAAGGAGGTGGTCCTCCATCTAGCTTCTCGAGAAAGACTTGATGAGAGAGAATGCCCGGATAATATACGCCGGCCACCACACAAAAACCCACCGACGGGCAACCGGGACAAGCACCATCGCTCCTCGGACATGATCCGAGGAGCCAAATCCCCCTAGTTACAAGATCGAAGGGCACGAATATCCAGCCCAAAACCTTTTCCCATATTGGTTCACCTACAGTCCGGCCCGAAATAACGCTCTGTGATCCAACGCTGGCCTTTCAAGCCCACTCTCTACAAATATTATTGTGAGGGATCTTTCACGCGCGAGCCCAACTTCGTTGTTGGGCCGCCAAAAATTTGTGTCCTTACGGATATCATACACGCAATTTTTGGATATAACGTGTACTGAGTGTACATTGCTAAGTGTGTAACGTGTATCAAGATTTTTCCACATATATTATTAATATAAATTTTGTTCTACTTTTCTCCAGCTTTCTATGTTTCATGTTTTACCTTCGTATTTGCGAGAAGCATTGTTTGAAGAGGATGTCCACTCATGTGCAGGGACTCGTGGTCGATATTATTGGAACTTAGATTATACAAGAGCAAATTTTTTATCTAAAGTAAATTAAAAAAAAAAAAGTGTCTCAAGCTGTTAAATGAAAGAGTTCACAAGCCATAACACACTTTTAAAATAATAAGGGTAAATTGCAAATTACACCCATAAAGTTTGGGAGTGATTAGATTTTACACCCTAAAATTTCAGAATTTAGTATTTACCCCCTAAAGTTTGGTGATGTTTAGATTTTACACTTTGACATTTTAAAATTTGGATTTTACCCCCTATATTTTAGGAGTGTTTGGATTTTACTCCTTAGAGTTTGGGGTGTTTGAATTTTACACCCTAAAAACCCTCAAAATTTAGAAGGTATAATTTCCAATTTACCCAAATAATAATCTATATTGTTAAGATTTTTCTTTTTTGAATGAGACTTTTATGTGATTCAGAAATACCCATAAACCTTATGTTTAACCGGGAAAAAACTTGAGGACAATCCGATCAAAATATATCTCCAACTCCACTTAAAATGCCTACAAAATAAGATATTCTCCTATTAATCCATGTCTTTAAAACAAACTTTATCCAAAACTTTTTTTTTCTAAAAGGAAATTATGCCACTCAAAAAAAAAAAAAAAAAAAAAAAGGCATCGCACCCGCAAAGTGCGTGCGATGAGGGTAGTAATATAATGTGTCATGCTAACAAGTGCTTTTAGGGCAATGGTTAACGATCAATTTTAGGAAAATTTTAATACCACTTTTATGAGAAATGAAAAAAACTGTGAAAACATTAATTACTTTTTTTTCTTTTCTTATAAAAATTTTCTGTAAATGGATTGTTAACCATTGCCCTAAGGGTATCCGTTAGCATTTCCCATAATAATAAAATAGTTAAAGGGTTTTAATTGGGTCCAATTTTTATTAACCCAATATTTTGAAGATCTTCTTAAAGTTTTTTCTTTTTTGGAAAACAATCTTCTTAAAGTTAGATATAGAGTAAACAGCCCACTTTTTTTCATTTTCAATTATTCAAGACACAAAAATTTTCACATTTTTTTTACTACGGAGATGAAATGCTATAATTGGTAGCAGTAGTAAGAGCATTTGAATGCAATATTGCTTCGATGAATGAATCAGAAGCAAATCTTATTAGGCCGATAATTATAAAAATATATATATTATAATTTATATCTCTAGCATTACTCTCTCTTTTTTAAAAGATTAATTTTCACCACAATTTTTTGGGCCTAGGCTCTGAGTCGATTCTCATTAGAAGAGTAGGGCTTCGTTTGATTTTGACCCAAAGTTGAGGGGTTTTTTTTTTTTTTTTTTTTTTGGGAACAAGACTCTATTTACCATGTGAAATAGAAATACGTTGAAAATACATGTTTTTTAAAATTAAACATAGGCCAAAATATATTATTAGTTCTTAAAATTTACTTAGTGAGCACAATTAATATTAATCCCTTATTTTAAAAAATAATAATTATTAGTCATTTTGTTAGCCGTAGTGCAATGCTTACATGGCTATCAAAAATGATGAGGCATTTTTTTTTTAAGTGATGTGACATTTTCTTCCATTAAAAAATTACAAAATTGAATTGACACATTAAAAACCCATGAACGATGAATCCGACACTGGACCAATTCCGGTAATACCTAATGTGATTTGGGGATTTGAATTCAGAGAATATGAAGTCATCACATTCTTGAATATCCAAGTGGCTCGCCATTAGCAGACAAAAATGCATAACAAAAAAAATGTTATATCTAATCGTCTTATAGTACTTCTTTGAAGGTTAGATGAGGATGGAACAGTTCAGAGTATAAGGGGGTAGTTCCATACATCCCTATCACCCAATGCAGCAAATAAATTATTTTGGAAAAGAAGTTATCAAATAGAAAATTCTATGCATAAAAAATTAGCAATGAACGTCATTGCAACAGGAGATAGCTTTATGTAGTTGGAAGTTTGGAATTCTCTTAAAATTCTATACGATCTTCCTGTCACATGATGGCCACTAAAGCTCTAATTTCAAAGAGAATAACCAAATGATATTCATTATGTAGCAACAAGCATCAGTACAACGGGCCGTGATGTAACAGACTGTGCTACCATATAGAACCAATATTTAATGTATAAGAAAGGAGAACAGGCTGTCCAGAATTAGATCATATGTCCCATCTTTTTTTGACCCGGAACATCAAGGCTGAAGAGCCAATGTTGTCTTGTGGCACTTGGAGCATGAATTGAACTTTCATCTTCATTGGCGCCGTCTTTGCTTTGCCACCTTCATCTCCAACCTGAAACCAGATCATTATAAAGCCAAGCAAAACTTAGCTCAATGTTCCAGACAAAAGCAACTCTCTTGCAATAAATTTAACTAATCTATAATTGCAGAATTGATAAACTCTTTTTGCTATTTTGGAGAATGTCTTATCAATGTATACAGTGAAGTGATGAAGAAATAAACACATGGTCAAAGCTATCCTACTCTCTAATTTCAACTTAAGCTAGTGATTTAGAAGTATATGAGCAAAACAATCTCAACCATCCATTAAGCTCACTGTTCTTTGGGTGCTCATAAAAATAAGCCAATGATCAAAAGACACCAGAAAACAATCCTTCAAAAGACCTGACATTCCTGTACCAGATAGCTCATAACAAGCATGCCTATCATGAGAAAATTATCAGCTGTGAAATCTTTATACCACCCAACTAATTAAAGATAAAGAAAAGAATTATTTAATAACAGAAGCAATGAAGCAAATAGGAGTACTTACCCAAAGAGAGGCCCAGCCAAGGCGCACCTCTGAATCATAACCAGCTTTAAACTTGAAGTCTTTGCCATGTACGTGCTTGTACACAGCACTCCAGTATTTGGAATCAAAATTGTACCAGTAGCTGGCCATTGAATGATCAGAACAAATCATAAGTTGCAAAATAAGCTGGAAATAGATGAATGGACAAAAGGAAGCCCAGCAAAGAATGAAAACCTGTATGCATTCTCCCATGCCCTAAAAGGTTTTGTATTCCTAACTTGTGTGCAACTTTAACATGGTTCTAAAAGTTGAAACAATATCCCCCAACAACCCACACCCCCCCCCCCCCCTTTTTTTCTGCTTTACTGAATTGTTATTTATTTTTTTTTTTTTCAAATAAGTTTTTATAGGCAAATATAACACAAAAAGGGGAATAAGAATGACAAAACGCATCCATCACTCTTTATATCTAGAGGCATAATTTGCATTCACCATTTGATAGTCTTTATAATAAATATTCACACCAATTATCCTCATGAAATAAATAAAATAGAAAATAGCAAATAAAAGCCATTATACACACAATTTAGCAATCCACAATTTGAGAGGTGAATATAATCTCTGGCCATGTCAACAATAACAGATGGGCATGTAAGTCAGATGTGTTTGGCATTGCCACAAAAACACACAATTCTGGTACTTCTAGGCTTCTAGCCAACATGTTTCACTAATTGTTTCACACATCTTGTCGTTGCAATTTATAAACAGTGGATGGTTTCCATGGAATATTAATTCCATTGAAGGGCACTCAAGGATAAGGACCATGTGATGCTTTTCAAGTGTCACCAGCCCCTTCATGAGAGAAATACTTGGAGCTAAAATTGGTATGGCAAGGGTTTTGAGAGAATCCCAACATAAGCATCATCTTGAAAGCTTGACTATGAGGGTATTAGTAAGCTGGATATTATAAGGTAACGTGTCACCTGGAATTGCTTGATTTATTGATTGGGCAGATTTGGTTTTGGTGAAAAATGGACAAAATGGGTGTGGTTTTCTAACTTGGTTACTGGCAGCCCAGCTGATCCTTTTTTTTTTTTTTTTTTTTTTTGTTAGTTCTAGAGAGTTGAAATAAATAAATAAATCCCTTATCACTACTCTTGTTTATACGTAGTAGGATGATAAATAATAGAGGAAATAGTGGGGTTATGGAGATATTCCATACGCTATTTGTTAAATAGTAGATGATATGATTTTATTTTGTGGGCAGATTCTGAACAACATGGGTATATTTGAAGCTTAGGGGATAATACAAATATAAGTGAATTGGTAGTTTGGTACCAGTAGGCAATATTGAGGGAGTAACAGAATTAGCCTAAGTGCAGGGCACTAAGGTGGGTAATTTGCATCAAACGGGTCCATTTTTTGGCATTAAGGGGTAGTTTGGGCACACACATAAAGGGGATTGCTAAATAATAGTTAAATGACAATTTATTATACTCCATGCTGCCCCATTATATTTTTTACCTTTTTAGTTTGATACAAGATGTTTCAACAGAGAAAAAAGGGAGTCCACCATTACAATATTCAGTTTGCCTGTGCTTTTCAAGATTGAGAATTACAATCCAAAGCTAATATTTTTGACATCTTGTATTCTAACTTCCCTTCTAGTAGAGGTGAGGAGTAAGGATAAAATGTCTTGGAGGTTAACATGGTCTAGAAAATTTGAGGATGGGTCCTATTATGATGCTTTGAGAGAGCCCGAGGCCATGAAATTCCCTTGAAAGAGTATCTGGGTGTCAAGATGCCTTGGAAAGTTTCTTTTTTAATTTGGACAGCCACATTGTGAAAGATTTTAGAAATACCCTTATCTCCAAAAGAAGAATGTTATATATTGGAATTCTATAAACAGAGGTAGTGGGGAATTAGTTCGTCACCTTTTACTCAATTGTTTGATTTGCAAGAGAAACTTGATCATTTTTGTTTTCCTTCTTCATTGTCTCTTAGGAAGCATGACGTGCTTGTGTTGGCAAAGGTGGTTTGGTAGCCCATAGCAGCATAAAGATTTGGAGTTTTTTTTTTCCTTCTAAGTAATGCAATGATTTAGAGAGAGTTGAGTAGTAGGTCTTTTGATGGTATTGAACTTCTGCAGTATGTTACCAGATCTTTTTTTTTTTTTTTTTAATCATTATATTATTGGATGACTGCTGCCATGGACTGTGATCTACACTTTTCACACACTTTGTCTATTCAAGCTTTATTCTTCTTCTTTTTTTAATAAAATTATATTACTCATCTATTTATTGATGAAAAAAAGACAGAGTCGCTTGAGATGGTTTGGTCATGTTCAGAGAAGAGTGATTGATGTACCGGTAACAAAAGTAAGTTGATTTAAGTTGAGAGAATGAAAAAGGGTAGAGGAAGACCAAAAATAGCATTATTAAACGTAAAAAAGGATATGTCAATTAAGAAAAGAAAGTATGACTTTTGATAGAATAGAATAGAGGAAAAAAAATCCATGTGGTCAACCCCGACTAATTTGTTAAGGATCCATAGTCGACCCCAAAAATTTGGGACTAAGGCAATGTTTTTTTTTTTGGTTGTTGTTGTTGTATGTGTAAGTAAACCAAAAAAAAAAAAAAAAACCTAGGTAAGAGTTCCAATACAATAAATTAAAACCAAACTAAAATAGTATATATCTAGTTCTAAATTAGACCAAACCAATCAATCATGGACCACAGAACAAAATATTTCAAGTGTAGAGAGAGAGAGTCTTCCTAACCTCAATTTATCTGAAGGACCAAACCGGCGCTTGAATGCAAATGAAAATACATTTGAAGGTAAAGAAACACTTGGAATGAATGACAATTGCTCGTCCTGCAGTAAATTCAAACTTTCATCAACATAGTCTGAGAAATGAAACATTTAAAAGATCAAGAAACAAACAAAGAGCTAAATTCAAACAATCCCAGCATTAAGGAACTATAGAAAAGCAAAAGTCTAGTCATCTATCACATGAAATTAGGCGAAAAAAGTCAAGTGAAAGATAAAATGCAAAGTGCAAACCTTGTAGGCATATCTTAGATTCAAATCTTCATCCTTGTATTGAGCAGTGCAGACTCCATTCAAAATATGGCCTTTAAAAATCCCATTCACAGACAATGTTCTTTTGACTTCCTCCTCTTCTCTTTCTTCTAATGATACTTCACCAAGGGGAAATTTAAGGGTTGCTCTGGGCTGCAGTATTAGGAAGGTAACCAAGGTCATAAATCCTAAAGATTATTAGGATTTCGTTTGGAAATATAAGCAGAAGAGGCATTCCACTTGATACCGACTGAAATGGTGTTAAGGTTTATACTTTATACTCAGCAAATATACAATATTTGATAAGTTTTGTGTGTCTATATATAAAAAGGGGGAGAGGGGGTTGGTATACAAAAGGGAAAATTGAAGAAAGTAATTGGCTAGCAGCTATATATGGAACAGCCAAATAGAGTTGAAATTCTATGTCACATTATAATGCCCCACAAAACCAAAACTCCAAAACTTGGCTCAAATGAGAAAATGACACAACTTTTAACTCTTAAATGCGAAAGATAATACCCACCACACTAGACGGGACTGGAGATGTCAATTCAAATGCATAGCCAGGATCAGCAATGTTTGCAACCATTGACAGCTCTCCTTGATGTGCCTAAAAGTTAGTGAAATGTTAAAGAGATGGTAGAAGAGCATAAATAGATTAAATAAATAAATATATAAATTACAGGCATCCTTGCAAACTGAAACAAGGAACGTAACATAAAACAGCAATATGAAGTACCACACCTATGTTTTCCTGAAATCATAGCTCCTTATAAGAAAGGAAAAAATCAAGCTTCAAACATCAAACATCCACGACAATACATTGAATTTTGACTATGAAAAGCTCTTGAAAATGAAGCACCACTGTCATACAAATCAGAACCACATCCTAGCGCATTACAACATTATTAAAGAAGTAATTTCGGTCATTAGGAGTTCCAAAACATTTGAAAGATCAAAGTGGCAATCAAAGCCTTCTTCACTTCAATCCCAAGATGAATTTCACCCCAAACAGAATTCATATTTCAAAACCAAGCATCAATAAACACTCTGAACATTTGCATCTGAAACGCTCCAAAACAAAGAAACCCATCTCCCAAAAGCACCCAATACAGCAAAAAAACCATACCTTTAGACATGTAGGAGTGAAAGAAAAATATGATGCATGTAGATAGAGCCACTAAGAAAACAAAGAAAACCCATTTCCCCAAAGCACCCAATATACCAAAAAACCATAAATTTAGACATGTAGAGAGAGAGCCATTCGAAAAATAAAGAATACCCATTTCACCAAAGCACCCAATATACCCAAAAAAAAAAACCATAAATTTAGACATGTTAAGCAAGAGGGAGATAGAAAGGAAGGACCTTGACATCATGGAGAGCACGAAGCTGCAACCTAGAACCGAGCTGGAGAGAGGATTTGAGGAGAGCATTGAATTCCTCAAAATCGTAGTGAACAGAGAGGTGTTTGGTGATGAAGCTGAGTTGGGGTTGGATAATCTCGCCCTGGCTATCGTTTTGGAAAGAGAGCTTGAGCTTAGCCAAGTTGTCAAGGAACTTGCAAGAGATTTTGTGGAAGAAGAGGAAGCTGTCACTGTCGAACTCGGTGGTTACTCTTATGGGGGGCCTCGTTAGAGGAGGGAACGTGAACTTGCAGGGCTGGGCTTGTGGTTGTGGTGGTGGTGGAGGTGGTGGTGGTAGTGATGGAGGAGGAGGAGGAGATATTCGTGGGACCAGCTGGTTGGGGTACGGGGGAGGTGGGTCTGATGTTGAATCCACCATTGGGTTCGGTTTGGTTTGGTTTGGTGTATATGAGAGAGAGAGAGAGAGAGAGAGAGAGAGTCAGGTCTGGAGTGAATTTGAATTATGTTGCGAAATGGAAATGAAAGGTGGGTGAATGTGTGAGTGACTAATGGATTTTGGAATATCGGTTAGTGAGAGTAGAGACTAGTAATAATAGTTTTTTTTTTTTTTGGTATTTTATGGGGTTGTGGTTGTTTGGGCGGAAATGTAGATGGGGGGAATGATTTCTCTTTATTTTTTTTCATTTAATTTTTTCTTAATTTCACATGTACTTTTTTTAAAAGAAAAATTAAATTAATTAGGTAGTGGGGGAGGGGAGATTAGGGCTTTAAACTACATGTATGAAACATAAAAAAGAATGTTGTTACCATTGGAATATTGCTTGAAGTTGAACCTTAAGCACATGTATTTGTGCATAGTGAAATATTTATTTTATTAGAGATAACAAATGTAAAATCAGTTATCTGAATGGATTTATTAGGGATATAGAGTGAGACATTTCCTATTAACGACGTGTTACAATGTACTTAAAATTTGTATGTGTGGTTTAAATAAACTAGAATGACAACAAAAAAAAATGTGGCTAGGGATGGCAATGGGACAAGGTCGAAGCAGAGTAAATCGGGATTTGGTGCAAGTTGGAAATATTTTACTAATGCTAATGAGAGTGATAAGACATTGATGAAACATAAAGAGAGAGCGATTGTGAGAATATTAAGAAATTGGAAGAGATAAAAGTATTTTAAAAATGTAAAAGAATATGTTTATTAAAAATAAATTATAATTAGGATATGCATAGAAAATATTAAATATATGTATAGATAATTTAAATAAATAAATATTAAATAAAATATGCATAATCACCGCAAGTTAGAGTAGGACCTTTTTTTTCAATCCTTTATGTAGCCAAATCTTGAGAATTTATAGTGACCTAAAATTTTGAATTAAAAATTGATTATTGCTGCTATTTTGATATTATTATTATTATTATTATTAATGGCAAGGATTTTAAAATTCGAATCTAGCAAATAGCTTTAAATCAGATACCTTTTGACTTTTTATTAAAATTTTGAAGAGAGCAAATATTTGGAATGTATATAATTATATGTTGATTTGGTATATGAGAGTTTCAAATTTTGAAATCATACAAATATGAAATTTTTTAGGTTGACTTTTGAACATAATTTGAAATCATACAAATATGAAATGGTTAATGTTAAAAAAAAGAGGGGGAATATGTCAAAAAAGAATAGGAAATATTTAGTGTAGTTAATGTAAAAAATAAGAGGGAAAAGTGGCCCATGCAGGTCTCGAACCTGCGACCTTCGCGTTATTAGCACGACGCTCTAACCAGCTGAGCTAATAGGCCAGTTGAGACGAGTTGCCTTTGATTAATATATAACCGTCCAAGTATCAAGGAAGTGTTAATATATAATTCAAGCATCAAGGAAGTGTTTCAAAATATGGAATTTGTTTTCCTCAATAAGCGAAAGACTTTGTCCATGCCTCACATAAATTACTGCCACCTTCCAGTACTTAAAATTAGAAGTGCCACCTAAAAATTGTTTTGTGTTAACAAATACTATTTGCTTACCCATAACTGGACTTGTTCGTAGCATCTCTCAGAATTATTGCTATAATGACATCTGGACCACCTTATCTTCAAGTCACCTATTCAACAAGCCTCTCTAAGCTTATGATAAAGAGAGAAATTGTGCCTATAAAATCAAAAACGACAGAGAAACATATGGCTTACAAGCAGAAGAAGAGAGTCGAAAGTGAAAGCGGAGGAAAGAAACGTAAGTCACACTGTCACGGGGGCCAACCAACAATTAGAAGGGACATCACTTAAAACAAATGTGGAACCAACTAAAACGAGTATAACTATAAAGGGCACCCATTTCTATTTTCCAACTCTAGTTTGAGGAATTATTGCTTCTACTCTTATCCTCCAACTCAAATCAAGAGAAGCCTTAATTCCAACTATTTTGGCATCACTTCAGCTTTTGGTCCAAAACAAATTGTTCACATCCAGATATTTTTCCCCCCTGCTATGCTCTGCTAACTAAAAGATATGCTCCTGCCACTTCAGTTTAGTTCACTTTTACAATTTGGGATCATGTGAAACATGGTATTCATAATCCAAGGAGAGAGAGAGAGAGCAAGAAATATATTGAACAGTGTTATATTGCAATGTCATTTCTTCACTCACATTTACCTATAGGTATTGGAGACTCCCCACTATTTTTTTTCCCTTTCCCTTTCTACATTTAAATTTGAAAAAAAAAAAAGTAAAAATCAATTGTCTCTGCATCATCCTTACTGAATTACATAAACAAACAGAAGAAAGTACTCAACTTATACTGCTAATTTGACCCAAACTACCCTGGATTGACAGCCCTTGTAAAACCATGCCATCAACACCACACGAAAAGACAGTTTCCCACCCAAACATACACTTCGCAGGCACAAGAAAACCCCCGTAATTAGTATTATGTAGAATGCCCAGTTATTATGCAATATTCACAGCAAGTGGCTTCCCCCGACCCATTGCAAATCCTCTTGTGCCATCTGGCATTCGTGGTCCAGGAGGCTGCTTGGCTATAGCTGGCTGCTCATTATTAACTGCATTGTTTGAAGGGGGAGTTCCACATGATTTCCACGGTTATTGTGGTGATTGTTGTGGTGGTATTGACCCCTTCCACGTCCCTTGCCCCGCCACGGTTACGACCTCTCCTCTGCCCGGCATCTTTCTCGTTGACATGCTGCTGCTCCTCTCCCTAATCCAAAGAATTAAAAATGAGAATGTTATAACAAAAAATTATTGTGTCAAAAGAAAAAAGAACCACAGATTAATATAAAATATAAGTATCACATTACTTTCCAAATGTATATTATAAACAAGTCACTTCACTACTTATATAACATCTGCATCTGTGTCAGTGAAATGTAAAGCCCTTGGAAAGGAGGACAAGAGATAGGTTGGACAATGTGTTACTGTTGTATGTATAATGATGATTGATATATTTGCCTGTCAGGACATGAAAATATACCCATTCCTAAATGGCAGTCAGATAATAAGAAAATAGACTGCATCCGACCCTTTTTGTTAAGGTAGGGTACCATGTGAGGCTACTAAAATCCCTGTATTTCACATCCTCTAACAAATTATGGTAGGCAAGTACTAGTTCTGGGAAAAAAATAAAAATAAACATAATAAAACCCACATCTGTATTACTATTAACTAACAGAAGAAACTGAAAAAGAAAGGAAACTAGTGACTAATGCAATAAACAAAATAGACTGCATTCCCGTAAAGCTCTAGCTCCTTTCTGAATGATATATTCCCCCAAAGCTAAAAACAAATAACCATCTCTATTCATGATGCTTTCATAATTTATAATTTCTAAACAGCTTTCTGCCGATACACTGGCACTTACTGTTTGTTCATGTGGTTGGGCATCAGACTGTTGGGGGATCCTCCAACTGTTTCTCACTTTGCTGCTGATCAGATGTAGAAGTATCATCTTCCTCAATCACTTCCCCATCATGTCCCTTTTTTCCTCTCGCTGAAGAAGGTTTTGACTGAGAAGAGAAAATTTGCAAAGACACATCAATGGACTAATGCAGTCATTGGATGGACTAAAATTAGCATAGACGTCAAACTGGCTCTCTAGTCTCTATCAACCTTGACTTAGAATTGCATTCAGCTAAAATGGCAACTGCAGAGAAACTACAGGAACTGTCCTGGTTTTAGGACCAACCAGATTGCACATCTAATGTACTTAATTTTTTTTAAAAAGAACACGTGTGCACACATACTCACTCTCAGTGTTCACTTCCCCATTCCTATTATTTGCACTAAATTATACATTTAGTCTGGAAGTATTTATGTTGAGAAGGAAATGAATTTTGACACTGCCCTCCAATTTTTTGTATTTGTTTCTTACTTTTTCAGTAAGTGAACTTACTGAACACACTATTGCTGAATTGCAAACAAATCATGAAGAGGGAAAAAAGCTCAATATTTGGCCAATACCGTGCGTCTAAGCATTAAGCGGACCCTAAGGCCGCGCCTCCAATTCCCCTCCTCATTTAGCTCTGCAACCTGCAATAATAGAATTTACATATAAATATATGCTAGAATGAGCAAGGAAGAGAAATTGTGTCATGTAACAGAAAATTAAAGTACTTACTGCTTTCTCAGCCAGCTCAACAGATTCATACTCCACAAAAGCATGCCACTACATATGAAACAAAGGATTCAGATGTTAAGGCTTTCATATCCAATTGCATCAATATCATATGTTTCCTCATAATCTAAAGTTCAAAAAGTCTACTATAAACTGGCATAGCTTCCTCTAAATAGCTGCATTCGTTCAGCAATGGCAACCATGAATGGTTAGTGGAGGCATGTTTACATGAGGTCATAGGTGCATAGAGAAGGTTCTTTAAAAGCCCAATGAACCTGCAGATGATTACATCATCTGCCAAATGCATTAAACTGTCAAATCAAACATATGCCTAAAATCTGAATCATTTGGACACGCATATTTAGTGAAAGGACAGCACCAAAAATTTGCTCCTAAAAAATATATAATTCAAACCAGTGAATTTGAAAATTGAAAAAGAACCTGCTTCTTGCCTATTACAATTGCTTATGCAGCTATGAATGCTTCCTCAATATTACATTCCAAGAATCACTCACTAACTCTCCCTTTACTCCTAACTAACTAACAGATTTACTCAATTAAGCAAATGGCTTTATTCAATGCACATGGCTAATCAGTAACTGGTTACAACTATGATTAATTCCTATCACTTATCAAGTCGATACAACAGTCAAGGTGAGCTGGAGCCTGGATTATATAAAGCAATGCAGTAGTCATCAACTACTTAGCTTGTCCTAGCTCAGCTTATGCAGCAGCCACCAACACCTCATGCTATAGACACCAAGACTTGGCATAGAGCACACCAGCAGCTCACCAAACTTAACTCAGTCTATGCCACACCACAGAAGCTACACCAGATCCCTTACAGAAGATATACACCAAGCTATCATGATGAGCAGTACACCCAAGCTAAATCACTGCATCTCTTAGCCAGAAGGACCTTAACAAAACTGCCACTCAAAACTAACTCCAAGTCTGCAGAGCCATTCAGAGACAAGACACCACACAACTAATCACCAGACAAGCCTGCACCTCATGACACCAAACAGAACACACAGCAAGCCCTTCCCATGGCAGGAGCGCTACTAGAGATATTGCCATACTGTTGTACTGTGCCCTTGAACTTTTGTTCTTTCCTTTTATATTCATGGAACTTGTAGCAATATGCATTAACATAACTTTTTTTTTTAAGTGCAAAGAGAAAGGGCGTAATCCTACCAAATGGGGTACAACGTATACCAAGGAGAACAAAAAAGAAAAGCAAAATGGAAAGAGAAGATGTACAAAAGAAAATAACATCTGATAAAGAAATCATCTAGGAAATCCATAAAGCTAAGAAAGGAAAAGTGGGTGTAAGATGAAGCAAGAGTGGTGATTAGTTGTAGTCAAAGCCAAAAACAGATATAATTTCTGACATAAAGAATTATTACCACCTTAAAGTTGATGAAGCATGATTTAAAACTTTAAAAAAAAAAAAACTGCACCAAGGCAGTATGTCAACTTCCCTACTTACCTTGTTACTATAGAGCACACCATCAGCTTTTCCTGATCTAGATGCTGAAGAAGCCCCACCATTGGAGGGTTGAGGCTGACAAGTACGGATTGTCTTCACACTGCCAAAGGACCACTCAACATGATTATTTTTTCTATACAAGCAAGGCATTGAGTTTGAAAATTTTCCATTAGAAAATATCTTGGTACCTTCCCACAGCAGAAAAAACTTTCATAAGGTTTTGGTGGCAATGATCCTCAGGCAAGTTTTCAGCAACAACAATTCGCGACTGTGAATCACAATGAGAATTAGAAAATAAGATGTAATAACAATAGTTCAGTTGTTGGGAACATTAAGAATTATCATTTCAAACAACAAAGATCTAGCTTGAATCTTACAAGACATTTTCAAGATAGATGATAACTTTGCATCGAAATACACACCATTATGCATAACATACCAGTTTTCTAAACAACCATTCTGAAATGCTTGACTTAGAAGGAATAGAATAACATAATAAACAGGTCAGCCAATCATCTCTCATAACAAACAGTAAAATCAGAACCAACCAACAAACTAGTGGATAAACCTACTTGCAACTCCTCCATTTCTGACTCAGTTAAGATACGCTGGCGTCTAACTTTCTTTCCATCTTCACTAACTACCTGTAGAGCATCAACAAATTTTTTTTATTACGAAGGTCAAAAAACAGATGTACATGGTTAACAAAGAAGATTATTTGAAGCAAAGACTGTATGAAGACACTCACAAGCTTTGATGAGTTTCGCAAAACAGCTGCCAGCTGGGAATGACTACTTATAAGAGCCTTAATCTTCTTGAAAGATGCAACAACAGATATAGGCACTATAAAACAACAGAAGTATTAGAAGGAATTTAAAATGTGACTCCAAAAGTTGGATTCAAATAATTCATGAAAGAGAATATCATATCTACACATTATTACTCTGTAATCAAATGCTTCACCAAAAGAGAAAGAAAAGAAGAAATGTGTATATGTTTGAGTGTCTAGGAGCGTTTGCAAGTGCATAAAGATGCAAAAATTTCTATGAACAAATATTATGAAAGAGAGCAGATCAAGCATGTCAGCGCTTTCGAACAAATAATTCTAACCATGTCATAGACATCTTAAACTAAAATATGGTAGCAAATGATATTACCAAATCCTTCAGAATCTTTGCTGATGAACCTCATTAGATGATCGGTAGTAGCCAGGTTCAAATCACTGAAATAATACTCCACCTACATATCAATATGCCATACAGAAAGATTTTTTTGATAAGTAATAAAACTAGAAAGCATATACAGGGAGAAAACAGTAAAAAAATATATGCCATACAGAAATATTAAAAGGCAACATCCAATCAAAGAGAGGTTTAGATAGTAGGAAAAGTTAATAGCATAAAATTTATAATTCGAAATAACACAGCCATAAATAGGAAAATAAAGAAAAAAAAACCAAGGGAAAAATGGCCATTTGTAAGAAAATAGAAGCATCAGCTCAATAAGCATTTTTATTTTTTGATAACGTGGAACCTCATCAAGGCAAGGCCCTTTGGAACCTCAATAACGATTCTTATATAATCAAGCCAATGGAGACAAGTTTAGTTTTACTAATATAAATTTTCATAACCTGAGACTCAGACCAAATACATTTAAGTATAAAATTATTATCGTTAAATCCCTCTCTTACACAATATCTCTAGCCGGGTTACCTTCCATGTTAAAACACAGAACCCCTCTACATTACTTGCAAAAGACACCAATGCAAGTCCAAAAGTATTATCTATTGCACCACTGTCTTCTCTCCCAACAGGTTGAAAAGAAAAATACAAGCAAACAATGAAACAATGAAGCAAAAATAAATCTCTCTCATTATAGGACCAACATAACATTACCAAACAACCTTATATCAAAGGAGCATCGATATTAGCATTAAACCTAAAATGCTCTTTATCAACAGGATCGAAGACAACAAATGCACAAAACATTGGTTTGAAGGAACTTCTGATATCTGCCATCAGATGAGAGTACATACCCCTGAATTCCTCAGAAAGTAAAAACCACTGCACGAGTGACAGCAGTGGTCACTCTTGCAGTGCTTGCATGTGGGTGGAAACCTGTTGGGCTTCTTTGGTTTTAAAAATTATGAGGTCCCCCCCTCTTTTTAAATGGAGGGGAAAAAAGAGAGACAGAGAGAACAAATTTCATTCTGTTATCAATTTTGGTGATATTTCTTTCCATGCCCAACAACCACTTAAAGAAAATAAAATTTTCCTATTGATTAGAATAATGATAAATAAAAATATATATATTTCAGCTTGAGAGCCCTGCTTTATTATGGAAATATAGAAAAAACTATAAACAATAATGTTATGGAGGCAGGAGGCATAGCTCTATTTGTATAAAAAAAATAATAATAATAATATAAAAAAACACTATTCTGACAAATTTTCTCAGTTTTCTTAAGCCCATATATGTATTCATCCTATGTGCATGGGTTACAGCTCTTTCTCTTTTTAATAAATGCAATATTTACTTATAAAAAAAAGAAAGGAAAAAAAAAAAAAAAAAAAAGAAGGTAGGGGTTCAATGATTAGCCCAATGGTAATACTTTGCGGTGCTCTATGTCTCTGATTTTAACCCCACAACCCCCCTACCCCACTATCTACCTATCAAATATATATACAGAGTAAAGACTTGCAAGAAAAATGAATTATATCACAACCTACAGAAAAGCAAAATATTATTTTGTTTTAGATGACTCCCCCACCAACTGTCATTGAATTGCAATAGTATGTGAGGCACTAATCTGAAAGTTTTTATAATAACATGGGCCAAAAAAACAAAAAAAAATTATAATAACAAATTTCATTTGTGGATATACATTCACCAACCACAATTGTAGAATTGATGAAGTTAAAGTGTGAGCAGCCCGCTATGATTCAAATCCATTTTTCATAATTTATAACTCCAGTGAACTAATTTGCTATCAAATTTTTAAAAAGTTTCATTAACAATTTCTGAGTTTTTCCTTCTTTTTTCCCTTTAATTTTCACATTATGTAACGACTTCAATCAGCACATACTAAATGCCAACGGATGAGATATCAACATATCTGCCAATTATCTTTTTTGATAATCCGATAGTTACAATGGGGTTGGGGGGTATTTGAACCCCGAATGTCTCCATTGGAAACACCAAGAGGTGCTAGTTATTCTCCCAGTTATCTTACTCAAACCTACATTCATTAACTGAATGCCAACTGTACACCCTCAGGTGACCTTTTTTTTTTTTTTTTTTTAGATAAAAAATGTACAAAAAGGCAAAAACATCAAGAAACCAAATTACAATGATCTAGCAACACAGGAAGGGAAACACAAGAAAAAGATGGTAGAACAAGACACCATTCGAGAAGAGTAAAAAAGAAGAAAGACTTAAACTCAATCATGGACTGTTCACGACCCTCAAAACTTCTAGAATTCCGTTCTTGACAGATACACCACATCAAACAGTGTGGCACCAGCCTCCAAATAACTATATTACGATGACGCCTGAATTTGCATGTCCAACAATCCAACAAATCCACTACCCTTTGAGGCATCACCCAACAAATACCAAACAAGCAAAAGATCATACTCCACATCGCAAAGGCTATAGGACGGTGAAGGAGGAGATGATCTACTGATTCCCCACACCTTTTGCACATAAAACACCACTCAAGGACAACAAAATGCCTCTTTGAAGGTTGTCTATAGTTAGAATCTTGCCTAAAGCCGCAATCCAAGAGAAAAAAGCTACCCGAGGAGGAACTTTCAATTGCCACACCATTTTCCAAGGGAAAGAAATGCCGAGAGAAGGGGAAATGGAATGATAATACCCACTCACCTTGAAACCTTGATTGTTGGCTGGCTTCCAACAAAGATTGTCAGAACCAACACCCCGCACCTTTGTGGAATAGATCAAAACCATAAACGAATCCAACGATTGTGACTCTTGATCATTCACTAAACGACAAAACTGAATGTCCCAAGAAACTCTCCCATTTACAAAGCACATAACCTCAGAGACCAAAGCATTCCTTGTCCTACTAATATTATAAAAATCTGGAAACGCCTCCTTAAGAGGACAATCCCTACACCACACATCATCCCAAAACTTCACATGAGTTCCATCACCCACTTCATACCGAATGAACTTGGAGAAATTCCCCAGCCACTCGAATGAACTTCCACAAACAAACACCATATGCCCTGACATACGATTTTGTGCACCAACCACCCCACTCATTCCCATACTTCGCCCCAATGACCCTTCTCCAAAGGGCATCATTCTCCAAACCATAGCGCCACAACCATTTGGCTAATAAGGCAGAGTTAAACTTTCTCAAACACCTAATGCCTATCCCACGGTGTCTCACCTTTTGTTCGCGGATGATACACTTGTTTTTTGTGATGCTGATAGCAATCATATAATAGCCTTGCATGGGATTCTCTCTAGATTTGAGGAGATGTCGGGGCTAAAAATTAATTTAGGAAAGTCTGAATTGGTTCCAGTTGGGGATGTGCCTAATCTTCATGAGCTAGTGGAGATTTTGGGCTGTAGGGAGTCGGCTCTTCCGCTGAGATATTTAGGTCTTCCATTGGGTGCTTCTTTTAAAACTAAGACGATTTGAAATCCTATTTTGGAGAAGATGGAGCGAAGGCTAGCTGGTTGGAAGAGGTTGTATTTATCTATGCAGGTGAACTTTGTAAACCATCATAGTACATTCAATCAATTAATATGTGCCTCTTGCCTTATCTTGTAACAGATACCAAACCTCACACATGTACCCTAATTTCCCTGTAAATCCAAGCAAATTGTTGATCTAAAAAAATTTTCTTAAATGTCATGAAGATGACACTAACAACTTGCTGCCTACGAAAAGACACATCCTGGCTAAGTGGGATTCCAAAACAGTATTTACAGAAAACTAACTATTATTGGTCTTGACTTGATACTAAAGTTATTTTTTTTGGGGAGGATAATTTGATAGTTTTTTTTTTTTTTTTTTTTGGGGGGGTGGGGGGAAGGGGATTTGAACTATAGATGTCTCCTTTGGAAACACCAAGAAGTGCCTATCAATTGAGCAACAAGGCTCTTGGCACCAAATATTAATCGACTCTGACACACTGTACATAGAAATCAAGTCTCAACACCATTTTCTTTACAGTTCATGACATACATGTATGTTAGATATTGATTGATGTTGACATTACAAAGCCAGTAAACAATACAATTTGATTGTCCATTGTGGACAGTTTTAGGTGCCAGAAGAATCCTCGCTATTTACAAAATTCAAGAATAAGGGAACTGATATCCAAGATTAATGGTAGAGTATCACTGAGCTACCTCCCATAATACACCATTTTGTAAGACTATATATGTGCATCATTGCCTTAAATCTTGTGGCTATCTTGTAGCTAAACCAAGTTTGCACACGCACTGTATTCCTCATTTTAAATGTGACGATACAACAAAATCCAATGACTTATGAATTCTGTTATCCTATATTGTAAAACATTCTACATATGTGCTGTATCACCTAAAATCTTGTACCTAAACCAAGTTTTCGCATGTGCTTTGTTAATCATTTTAAAATTGACTATACAACAAAATCCAAAGGGGTCTGAATTCCCCTATCCCATTTTGTAAAGCTTTCTCCACATTAAATCTACTAGCCAAAGCAAGTTTGCACACACACTTTGATGTGAAGAAGGTGTGGCAAAACTTTGTATATATATGCTAAATCACCTTAAAATCTTGTAGCTAAACCAAGTTAGCATATGAGCTTCATTACGCATTTTAACTTGACTATGCCAAATCCAGTGGGGTCTAAAGTTGGTGATCCCATATCTTAAAACTTTCTATGTACATCATGTACCACCTTAAATCTTGCACCATAAAATCTTTCCGGTCAGGATTCTGTTATCCCATGTTGGAAAATTTTAAACATAAATGCTGAATCGCCTCTCATCTTGTAGCTAAACCAAGTTATCACACATGCTTCATTCCTCGCTTAAAATTTAACTATTCGACAAAATAAAAGATCCAATTGGAACCTGAATGCTGTGGAAATACCCCAAATCCCCTTCACCTTTTAGAGTCTTTCCATCAACAAATACCAGTGTTGAGTAGCTGGTAGAAGCACATTTCACCACTATTTAACAACTACATAGTATCTGAACTCATGAAAATACACTGGAATCAAAATTCAACCAAATTTGAACCCATTCTTATGGTATGCACATTAATCAATACAAATCGAAATGAAATAAATAAATTAATTAATTAATTAAGAACGAAATTGAAAATAAATATATATAAAAAATGAGCAAGTGTTTGAATAGTGAGCAATAAGCTTCACACCTGATTCAAAATCTTCTGAGTAGCCTCCTCGGAGATCTTGTTTTTCGCGGAGGACGAAGAAGCGGCAGCAACAACATGATCAGACTCCACCGGAGCTTGATTTTGCACTTGCGCCCCAACCTCTTGCTCTCTAAACCCTCCACCACCACCGCCGCCTCCGCCACCGCCGTAGTACTGCTGATGATGATGATGAGGATGCGGATGCGGATGATGAGGGTGATGAGGATGGTACTGAACCGGAACATGATGAGGATGCTGAACGGGGATCACGTGAGGAGGGACCGCCACGTGACCCTGGATCGCCGCCGCAACGTGGAACGGAGGCGGCGGCGGAGGAGGAGGAAACGAGTGCATCGGCGGTGGCGGAGGCGGAGGAGGAGGAACAACAGCAGCAGAAGCAGAAGCAGCAGCAGCGAGTCGCGGTGCTTGCTGCTGAGTCGGAACGAACTCGGGAGCCTGCGCGTTGAGCCTGCTAAACGAAACGTTTCGCGATAACGAAGACGATGAAGATGGAGGAGGTGGATCGGGTTTGGAAGGATCCGAGAGGTTTGGGGGAGAAGGAGATGGATCTGGAGAGGAATCTTCTTGGGCCATTTGGGTAAAAAAAAGATTGAGGGGTTTAGATATATATAGATAGATAGATGTGGGGTGGGGTGTTATTTTTGGCCCTGTAAAAAGGGCGGAGGAGAGAGTCTGGGGGAAGACAGTGGAGAAGGGGTTCTCGGGATTTCAGGGATGGGTTGGGACTCAACTATTTATAGACATCATAGATAGATCATACATTCATACTTCATACAAACGCCCACTCATATCATCTCTTTTTTTCTTTTCTTTTCTTTTCTTTTTTTTGTAATGTTATGTGGGCCCCCATTATTACTTACACTTTCTACTTGTACTACTCTCCAAGTGGAGCTACTATTTATTTTGTTTATACTCCACTGCCTGCTATCCCACCTTTCTACTGTGTTTCTCTTCTCATTAAGAATGAGATGATTTGATGGACCAGGCCCAGCCCATATCTTCTAAAAGAAGAGGAGAGCCGATGAAAGATAACCCATCGGACAATGTCGACCAAGGGCGTCTAGCAAACCCATGAGAAGTATACGAGGAACCATGAGAGGTAGCACCTAAATTAGACAACTATCATCTCTACATTAATTAGGTGTTCCCACTTGGCATGAGCCACACTTAAATGGGGGGAAGAGACATATGATGAGACAAGTATCTTTTGACTTTCATTATAACAGCCCTTTATTAGGACTATAAACAAGCCAAGTTGAGTATTAAAAGTTCAAGCGTATTCATTTAATTTTATCTTGAGCTCATCACCAAATAAGATTACATGTTCAATCTTGGTTAGTTTACTTATCGAGCAAGCTCAAGATTGTTTATAAGCTACTTGATTAACTTATTATTTTTCTACATATAGTAAAATCACGACTAAAACGTTATACCTCTTCACAAATCTTTGAATTTTTACTACAAATGATTATTTATATTATGAACTAATAAACTATAAATAATAATTTTATATCTTATAAACCAATAATTTAAAATTGAAGCTTACATTTTACCCTCCAAACCTACCTTGTGATGGATTTGCCTATCTCTCTCTCTCTCTCTCTCTCTCTCATCACTTTTGGTTTGGTTTTTTTCTCCCTCTATTAAGGATTTATATGATGTGGGTTTGGTCATGGCAATTCTATGAGGGAAGGTGGTGGATTTTTCTTAAGCCCAATACCTGCATTGTCAGTACCAGTCTGAGGAAACGGAGCTCAATATCTTTTCTTTTTTATTAGAAACAATTTTCAAGGACGTATTTTTAGCAAACGCCTAATTTTTGGAAATTTTTTTTCATTGAATTCATGGGCTTACTTGTTCGTCTAATGTCTATGAATTCATGGACTTCACACTAACATAACCAGCTCTCTTTCGTTCACCCATATGAATTATTAAGATAATGATAATGTAATTATTAAGAAAAATGGGAAATGATGATATCTAATACACTAGTTGAAGGCCATCCTTTAACTTGGGAGACAAAAATATATTTTTTTCATAGATTAAGTTTTTCAATGAAAAAAAACAATATGAATAAAAGCTTATTGAAGAAAAGCTGTCAGTCTAAATCATATCTTATTGGAGATCCCATGAGAGCCATAAGTCTCTCAGATGTTATTTATTGCAAAAGTGAGAGTAAACCTCAAGAGAAGTTAACAATACATAACAGGGTTGGTAAAATACAGACACCATTATAATTATATAAACCATTCTACTGCAGGAGCTCATTCAAGCAGGGGCCCGACAGGCAGACAAGCACTCCAAACATGGATGATCGCAGGTGTTACCTAGTTTGGTTTTTAGCTTGCTTTTTCACTTTGTAGTTTGTACCTTAAAAACAAAAACCAAAAATATAAAAGTGACGATGATTGATGACCTAACCAATCCAATAATTTGCTCCCATTCAATGAATCAACAAGGAGTACAAAACTAAAGTATGTGTTACCTCGTGCTACAAAAATCATACAACCAATGGCTCTCCAAAGAGGTGTGCTCGGGCACATGTTGGCATAGCAGTAGGCAATTGTAAATAAGTACATAATATGCAATGCATTTCCAAAACTTTGACATCTATCTATTGTCAATTCCAAAACTTTGACATCTATCTATTGTCAATTCATTCCAGATTTACATAAGTGATAAGACATATAGGAACAAACGTTAAAAATCATGATCAACTACATAAAAAATGTCCAATCTTTACCCAAGATATTCCATTAATAAAATCATAGTTATGAACATCACATAAGGGGGGTAAAGTGAAGGAAGCTAAATATAGGTTCCCTCCCCCAAACAAACAAAAAAAAGGTACTTCATATCCAAAAGGAATATTACAGGGAAAAAAAAAGAAAGAGAGAAAGAAAGATCATGCATGGAAAGTTCAAATTGCGAAGCGTGGACTGTTGATAATAACACAAGATTCTAGACATAAGGTGCAGTGAAAGGACTTGTGCTAAGAGAAAGATTACATGATATTTTTCTTGCTCAGATTTCCTCCCAAGGTGCTATGACATATAATCACAGGAATATACATCTTATATCTCACTTCCAAAATGAACAGATCATGGTTGGTCTCTTTAACATAGATGTAATGATCAACCCCGTCTTCACTGATTGTCTTGTCAAAGAGGAGCTTTTGTTGCTTATTTTGACCTTTTCAATTCAAATTTCTTCTTAATAGCCTCCCAAAAGGCAGGTATTGCAATATCATCAGGGACTTCCTTAAAAGACGGGAGATAATTTACATCCACAATGACATGATCACAAGTGCCTTCCTGAATCTGAAATTTCCACACAACAAAGAAGATTACTTTTATGGTAAGCAACGGACAAGTTTGCGATAAGTAGCAAGATATATATATATATATATATATCAATCACATGCTTGGAACAAATCTTAAGAATGGAATACTGGTTAACATATCAAACTTCATTATTAAGTGAAATCTCAAGTGAATAGTTAACCTATTAAACATACATCTAAAATAATACATAATTCACTTTTGTTTGTTCCAACTAGATCTGGTTGATCCAGGTTTTTTTTTTTTTTTTTTTTTTTAAATTAGTAATTTGGTTGGTGCAAAAAATATGAAGGAAAGAGACCCATCGGCCATCAGAGAGCTAAGTCTAGGAAGCCAAACTCACCTATTTGAATGCCAAGGTATTCACAACAATCACATGTAAAGCTTCTCCATAGATTGTAAGCCACCTTCTTATCCACTACTTTTTCCATTTCCTTGTTTTTTCTTTTTTAAAAATATATATTTATTGATCCAGCTTTTCAAGATTTCATGGATTGTTCAAACATAAGTTAAGGCAATTTCAGTTTCACTCAATGTATATAAATTGATTATAGACAACTTTTAAGTGATAGCTCCTGCTAAATTAACCAATATACTAGAATGGATACAAGAAAACTCAAAGGCAAGTCAGTCAAGATGGAATATAGTGTCTGAGATGACCTGCTTTCAACTAGGAGGTTTTTGAGGAATATAAGAAAATCTAGGGATTCCAATTTTGGATTATATTGTGCAGGATTGGTCATCATTACTAATTATAGAAACATTTAGTTTTATATTTTGTGTTAATCTACATGGTTCAGCAATAAAGAAAATCAATTATAACATATTCATGGAAAACACAATCATCATAAGGAGAAATGAGTGCAAACTACGGTAGAATATGTATTCAAGAGAACTCGACTTGGCTACTTACAACAACATCAAAGCCAAAGATGGTAAGATCAAGCACTCCCCTAAGCCAATTTGCTGCGTCTGTAACCAGATCAAGATCAACACAACTATTAGTGGCCTTGGAACAATTACCATCGCCATAATGCTGGTCTTCTTTGGCAGTGGGAAGAGATTTTAAGCTGCAGAGAGAAATGATCAAATTATGGGTTATCAAATATATGCTCTTGAACATATATCATCAAAGCAAAAACCAAAAGAAGAGGGGTTTTTATAGGTAGATAAAACTCATACACCCACAGGGTGCGTTTGAAACTTACCTATAAATAATTAATCTTTAAAAAAAAAACCTCACACACCCACATGTGAGTAAAATCACCACCCCATTATCTACAGGAAATGCCAGTTGGTCCAAAAAACCATTATCAAAAACGAAGAAGCAAAACAGAAGCAATAAACACATACCTGTCAAAGACTAGAGGTTTGAGTCCATTACTTTCGGATAATTTCATCAAGATATCAGCATTTGGTGTGGACTTTTTAACTGCATAGAAAACTTTTTCACCCAAGACATAAAATTTGTACAAAGCAGATGAATGATCCACATATTCCTGCAGTTCCAACAACTTCAAAATCTCATTCCCAAGGAGTAATCCATTATACCCGAGAATCAACATAACCCTGCCATATAAGATATTAACCCACACATGCACGCGCTTGACAGACACTCACTTCCATAACTATGTCACATATAGTTGGAGTTAATCCAGTTTCCAACTTTCCATATTGAAATTTTTTAAAGAGAGAAATTCGAGAGTACTAATTCCACAATAAGGATAACAGAAGTTCTCCAAAGTCTTCATAATGAAAGTTGTTTCTTGCTCACCTGCACAACAGCTGGAAGAGGAACACTCAAGTCCTTAAAATCTTCATTTCCGAATATGATCGCCTGTTTATATAAAACATAAGCTATTTAATTCAAATAAATGAAAAAAAAAAAAAATGGAATTCAGATCATTATAGCTTAACATGATAGACCAAGGAAAATTTCTAAAAAATTGTTTTCATATTGCCACCATATATTTTCATGGTAAAGATGAAACCCAAAAAAGAAAAAAAATTAAATGGTGACACTATATCTGCATTAAACATCAATGCCCATATTTGTGCCCTAGCCAAATATATTTTTTAAGAAATGTCAATTTGTTCAAAAATTCAAAAAATTACTAGAAGATGTGCAGCTAATACATGAAGTTTTGTAATACTATACTGCTTTACTTCTTTCTTTCCTTTTTGATAATGCAAGGAACCTTTCTAAAGAAGAGCCCTTTGGAATCGTCTCTAGCTAGTAAAACCTACGGGCAACTAACCACACCCACCATAACCAGTTGCTGGGTAATACTATACTGCTTTACTGAAGCATACATGATGCTTTGTAATACCATACAGAATGGTATGGACTTGTCTCTATCCAGTCCATACTGCTTTACTTTGGCTTTATCTCATCTGTCCTTAATATGTCTACAATTTCAGTCATTTGTATCTTCTAGAAATATGAAAGTCCAAGGTAATTGGCCTAGATAAACGGTGGCTTCTCCTTCTTCCTCTTCATATAAGTGACAAAGGGAGAGAAATTGAAATATTAATTAATAATACATAAATCCAGAATGAAACTAGACAAAGTCAGTACCATATTGTGAGCATTAGCTACACCACATGCAACTTGAGGCTTCACTATACTTGGAAGAGATAATTTAGCTTCAGACAGCCTTTGCAGCAAATCAGGTTCCTTGAAACTATCAACCTGCACATAGAAGATCCAGACTAACTAAATTTGGGGAGAAATTTGATCAATTTAAAAATGGATCACTATTCCAACTTAAACCTTAAGTTGAGTGTCGTTAAACATGATCAGAATCACTTCAAACATTCAAATGACCCAAGGATTGAATAATTGAGATTTATCTTTGTGCATAGCAACAAACACGGATAAATCCCAATTAATCATTCACTCAAAAGAATACCATGGTTGAATTGAAAGGAAAAAAATCTTGATACGGCAATACCATAACAAAAAACCATCAAGACATAAGACCTTCAAGAAATGGGGACCCCTGATTGTAAAGCGGCCTTCAGTTTTGAGATCCTCCAAGCAAAGTAGAATTTCTTGAATTTCCAGCCGATCTAACACAGGGTAGATGTTGTTAAATGAATCAATCACACAACAATCTGGGTGATCCTCCAAATATCTGTGCAAGAACAAGTTTTTTATTAAAGAAAACTTAAGGACTGTTCATTATTTTTGTTATGACTTCCGGATAGAATAAATGAATACAAAGAGACATGTAAAAACAAACTACTGATTATGTTATCAGCTAAAATCAGAACAAAAATTTCCTCAATTTTATTTTTATCAAATATCAAAGATTTCCTCAATTATCAGAATTTCTAATAAAATGCCCCTTCCATTTGATACCAAAATAAACATGCGAACTCTCCAAAGATCCCATCTTCACCTCAGAACCCTCTTCTTACAGGCTCATGAGACAATTAATATGATTGCTTTTTGGCTAAACTTCAAGTAATTAAGCTATCACATTGACATTGGACAAGTTGTCACCTCCATTTCAGGCATTCTAGAATCAGAAGACTAAAGCAATGCTAAACCTTTTTTAGCCTTTTCTTTTTGGTGTTTGTTTTGTTTTTCACTTAGAAAGATTTAAAAATATGATTTACTCCAACCCCACCCAATCACTTACCACATGAGCTCATGTCTAATTGGCTACAGATACACTGTAACATAAAAAATAAAAATAAAAATTCAAAATTAAACTATGGATCTACAAATCATTACAAGATTATCACTTGTCAATATTTGCTTACATACATATACTGTAAATTTACATGCATATCTATGTGTAGGAATTTTTAGTTTTTAACACAAAAATTAACTATATTGATTCAATTTATAGTATAAAAATTTTTATTATAACAAATTACAGGGAAAAATGTTTTGAATATTTATATTTCAAAAAATAAGTGAGGTTTCCATGCATTTTGGATGCATTTCGATGAGTCTGATGAATATATGGACTTACAAATTATCACTGTATTTTTATTGGGTTCATTAACAAGGCGAGCATTTGACTTTGGCCAAGACCAAAGCTTGACAAGATTCATGTTGGCATAATCTCCAAAAATTCCACCAAAAAAATAAATAATAGAGCTTCATGTGAGGCTATATATAAAAACTGGCATTGGCATGTTCATTTTTTCCCTAATTACCCAGTTTATACCAGATCATGAAATATAAGGTTTTATGGACCTGAAAAGTTACCTTTGTAAGTCCTGCATACCACTGGTGTAAACTATTCTGTTAGAGAAGTTTGTACGGCTCTTCAATTCAATGGATTTAATTTCATCAGTTGCTTTATGGAGAACTATGTCAACCTCTTGTAATTGAGGTGATAAAGGAAGCTCAAAGGTGAGGGGCATGAATATCAACCCATTTTGAGTAGGATACAAAGGAAATGCACCCCTCTGCAAAAACCAGGACAACTTATAACTAATTGCATGAATCCAAATGGCACAACTAGAAAACTAAAATTTATAATGAGCATAACTGCATACACGACCACCAAAAGTGCCAGAAACATTCATTAAATCAAATCAAACAAGATTGCTTGGGCCAAAAGCCATGTGATCAGATGATAAAACATTCTGATCCATCATATTTCTTATAACTACTGAATCCAATACTTTTCTTTCAAGAAAAAAAAAAAAAGCAATGGAATGGAGTCAAAACCACTTTGAAGCATACAATTCCACATGCCAAACTCTGTTTGTTTACAATATTACCTTAACATGACACCTTGATCAGGAACATTTGCAATTTTGTGTTAACTTCATGTATGTATATGGTATCATATGAAGGGGAAAAAAACTCACAAAGTTTTACTTGTCTTTTTACCCCACTAAAAATACTTACATTTATTCATATAGGGCTCACCTTAGCAAAATCTTCTTCACGTGAAGGTTTCATAACATATCCAACAGTCACGACACTGTTACCAGTTGCCTGCTTGCAATGCAAAACATATAAAAAAAGATTCATGAATATTTGCAACAAAAGAAGGTACCCAAAGGTGTACTTAAAAAAAAAAAAAAAAAAAAAAGGTAGTCATACGTGAATGACAAGGTACATTCATAAGCTGCATAGTAATGTGACTTGTAGCAATCAAATTCTGAAGTTATTTTTTTTATAAGTAAAACAATTCTATTCAAGAGAGGAGAATGTTCGAATACAATGTGTGCAATGAAACGCTCCTAAAAAAATTAGGATCTAAGATTCAAAAGATCTATAAGGTCTAGAAAAGAGGATGAAGTGATGCTACCTAGGTTAGTCATCCAATCATACAAGGGTTTAAAAAAAATTGTTCAATAACATGATTAGGGTGCCTGACACTATCAAAAGTTTTTATTCCTTTTTTTCCAGAGTGGCCACCAAACACATAGCAGAATTTCTTTTGTATCTTTTTTTAGTAAGTAGAATTTCTTTTGTATCTTAGGTCTGTTACAGTGACGCATCTTCCTTGCCAGCATTTCAAAATCTGTTGCACAGTTTTTGGCAAAACACAAATTACTCCGAATAATGCAAACACGAAAGATCAAATATCTCATGCCAAGAATAATGGAGTAAAAGATGTTCAATTGACTCCCCACTATTCTTGCGCATACAACACCAATTAACAAGCATAATACTTCATTCTGAAGATTGTCCAAAATCTAAATTTTACCCAAGGTAAGCAACTTTCCCTGAGGCACCTTAGCACCCATATGCTTCTCCACGGGAATCGCACTTAGATAGACCCTCTTAGAGTATCATAATTCAAATGAATTTTAAAAGTTCCATATCAAATCAACCTCCGCTAACTGTTCGTATTCTTGACTAGACAAAAAATAGAATACAACAAATTAAACGTCCATAGACTCTAGTTCCCAGTCCCAGAACAACTACTTAGAAAACTGAGGATTCCAACACCGAATACTTCTGTCATCTTCATTGACCAATAAGAAGCCATTGAAGCTTCTTATCCACTGCCAATCTCAACAAACAAATCTGGAAAGAGGTCTTTTTAAAAGGAGAATCTCCACACCATAGGTCATACCAAAATGAACATGAGAACCACCCCCCAAGAAAATTCAGATGATTGAAAAGGAGTTCTGCCCTGCTCTAAAACTCTCCCACAAGCTCACCACTGACCACCTCCATGGTCCAATAAGGCTTTATTAAAAGTACTCAATTTACGGATCCCCAAACCTCCCTCCTTTATTGAAGATCATTTTTTTACCCAAACTACTAAATAAAACTTAGACTTATCACCCATCTCTCCCTACAAGAAGTATCTTTGGACAATAATATAAAGCTAAGGTAGCCCCAAGACATTTATAATAACAAAAACCTACACCCTTCAAGAACAATGTTATAAAAACCTATTCTTAAAAAATCTAGACTTATCTGTTTCTCCAATTATTTTTAAACATTAAAACAAAAAATTAATAAATAAACAAATTAGATCTTCCACAATTGGAACAGTGATATAGGGACAAAAGTTACTTTTGAAACCTTTCTATTTATGTGGCATACAATTGAAGGCAACTCTTCTAGCTTGTTGATAAAAATCATGCTTGAGTTCTCACATGAATTGCCGCCTTCAGTAACTGTAAGCAAATGACCAAATAGACTAAGCAACTAGTTTCACTTTAATTGGTTATGCAGTCAAGAGAGCATATCAAATTCTGGCCAAGTAAAAAGCACATATAAATAGCAAGATGAATATGAAAGACAGAAAATGACTAGGCTCAAAATATAATTATGCCTAAAAATAGCACCCCATGCAGTATGAACACATAAAAGAAGAGGTAAGTGCACACCATCTGCTGATTCTTGCCCAAGAGATCCTGCAACAGAACGTCAAGCCAATTAGATGTTTGCAGTTTTCTTTCTGGTAGACACAAGAAAACCAAATTACAAGGTCCAAAGAAATTAAAAAATTTATAGGCCACTGTCATCCCATCAAGACAATTGATTTCCAGAATAGGAAACCCCTGTACCATTGTCATTCAGAGCTATCAAGGCCACAGCAGTCCCTAACCCAATTTATGCATCCATCATAAAACCAAAAACTTCTCCTAAATAGCATTTTTTTTTCTAAATAAGATCCCAAAGATCTCACACCAATGTAATCAGAATTAACTAGATGGTTGTATAGATTCTTTTATGTTAGACAAAGCTCTAGACACATTCAAAAGAGAGCTCAGCTCAATGTTCAGTTTGAGACACCTAAAGTAGTAAAAAAAGATAATACTTTCCAGTAAACCCAGTCTTATACTCTTATATATCCCAAGCCAAACAAAACTATGAGGCTTTCATCATTGGGGAACATAGGTTTTGTGGTACTCACTGAGAACAACGGTCAGCCAACTGCAATTGCTTAGTTTCGGAAAGAATTCCTTCTTCTTGTCAGAAACTACGTACAAAATACTGCCTCCAATGTCCCCCCAAGCTAGCATAATCTCATTTTTAGCATCATCTATAGAAGATGCATTCAAGATAAAACAATCAAACGAGTAAAGGGTTGCCAGCCTTTTTAGAAGACTCACCTATAACAAGAAAAGACAAATATGTTAACAGCTTTTCCATCAGGATTAAAGAAATGATGTAAAAACCACTCTGAATTTCAGTAGTGTCTTGAACCAGTACAAGGACATCCCAAGTAATTAGCAGCTTAATACTTACGGCTAACAAAATGGTATAAAATTTGTAACCAAATAAATAACGAGATTTATGAAATCGGGAACAGAGTTCAACATGTGATTCAAAATAAAATTTTAAAAAAAAAATCTTGAACAATGATAAGATTAGAAACTCACTTTTGAGTGTGTTATGGATCTCAAATAAATGAGAATGACAATAAATTTAAATTATATTGATATATTTATATCTATAAAAAAAAAGTTCGATGTTATATGAGTAGCACAAGAAAAACTACCTTATCATCCGAGAGCCCCACGTCATAGGAAATCCCCTGCAAAAATAAGGCAAAGCATGCTGGTCAATAGGACTTAATACTTTTAGAAATACACGGCATATAAGACATCCATTTCTTAGAGAGTAAATTTTCTATGTTATCCTCTCTAAGTCAAGGATTCAAAAGAAACTCTTATGAGGAAAAGAAGACAGTTTAAGTTGCATTAATGGCAGGAAAAACACATGAAAAGATTTAGACTTTCCCCTTTATTGATCTACTATTTTTCTTTTAAGAATAAAAAAATTTTTATACTAAATTTTTATTAATACGAAATCAAAGGGGAAAAAAAAAAAAAAAAACTCATCAATAGAATTTAAACAAATTTATCAAAAGAGTATATTATTCAACAAAATGAGAGAGATTGACAGCCAGCAGAAAATTTAGACACTTTATTATGAATGGATCAACTACAAAGGATCCATGGCCAACCCCAAATTTTGGAACTAAGTCTGGGTGGTGGTGGTTGTTGTTATTGTAAGCATGCAAGCAATAAAACACTGATAATTAATTCATTAGGATAACCAGAACCATTTCATTGACAAAATAAAAGATACCCAGAACACAATTTATAGTTTTAAATATATAAAGATTGAGTAATTGACCATAAAAAAAGTTTGCACACCTCAAATCAAAGAAAACCCAGAACGGTTGTAATAATATATTGGGCAAAGAACAATGAAGTTGAAGAAGAGAGAGAGAAAAATACCGTAGAGATTTTGGAATGGCGGAGCCTGCGGAGGAGAGAGTCAGCAACGGGTTGCAAGGATGGGTTTTCATGTTGAGGAGAGTCAGATGCTAACACCACTGACTCGTCCAATATCACTCCCCCCACTACAACACCCATCTGTGTGTGTGTGTGTGTGTTTTGGTTTCGTTGCAGAGAAAGAGAAATGAAAAAACAAAAGGAAAAGGTAATGCTAAAGAGCCAAAGAGGGAATCAACCGCAGGTTTCACCTTTCTGGAAGCTTTTTATAATGTGGCGTTTGGATAGGGGTAATCCACGTTACTGCATCTATAATCCTCGGAATACATACCTAAGAATATAACTATTCCTATGGTTGGTTTCATTGGGAATATCTTTAAGGTTTATAGGAACGTAAGATGATAATATTTGGTTTATTTTTAAAAATTTTAAATAAATTATTTATTTTTTTCATTTTATCGTTAGATTTGAATGTGAACTAGCAAGTCCTTTAAAAAAAATCTTTCTCTAAATAAATAATGAAAAAAATATATAAACTATTAATTAGTCCTTTAAAAAAATATCTTCTTCTAAATAAATAACGAAAAACAAAATATAAACTATTAATTAGTCCTTTAAAAAAATATCTTCTTCTAAATAAATAACGAAAAACAAAATATAAACTATTAATTAGCAACACATTCATTAAAACTGTAGAGGGGTGAGGATGATGGATGAATCGGTGAGAGTTTGAGGATGAGAGAGAGGTGAGAGTCTAAGAGCTTTGAGAAAGAGAGAATGAGTGTGAAACAGACACGGTTGAGTAAAAAGAAATAGAAAAAGAAATAAATAAATATTATTTTAATGAGAGTGAGAATAAAAAAAAAAAAAATTGAGTTTAGCTTTGAGCCACCATGCACAACCATTTCAAGAAGCTAGAGATTTTTAACTATGGCACCATTATTGCATACAAATATAATGGGTTGTTAAAAATTAAAAATCTATACATTTTGTATCATTGTATAACAAATGCACTAGATAGGATACGAATTATTGACATGTACTATAACATATGAATCTAGAAACAAAGCCAATAATCTATAATTAAAAAAAAAAAAAAAAATCCAGATGAAGCCACCAATTCAGATCTATATTTCTAGCAACTAAACAAAACCAAGAGTAAAAGTGAATACTTGGCAATAATGGAAGGTCTTCTTCAAACTTTTTTTTTTCCACACATAAAATCTAAATAGAACTTTGTTAAAAATATATATTAACAGAGTTGTCTATCCTGTTTATGTTGTTTTGGCGGAGAAAGATAAAGATAAGAGAAAAGATATTGATGATTTGTTTTATATTTTATCTTAATTGCTTAAGTGATAAAGAAAAAATGGTTAAAATTGTCAATTTATAAAAAATACAATTTCCTTTAAGCTTGGAAATCTAGATACCCACCTGTTTTAAAGGGAATCACATTCCTACTAAGAGGCGTTTAAGGGGAAAATCCAGATTCTCCTGGTATCTTATTCCGTGGCGTAATTTGCAATCAAACATAGGAATCTTTAAATATTTCTAGGAATTCTAAAACATTACCCCGTCCCAAACACCATTAAAGTTTAAAGTTGAAACCTTTGCATGCTCAATCAAAGAACATTAACAAGCGTGTGTACAGTGTGTGTCCATTGTATATATAAGATTGTCTTTTCCTTCTCTCTATTTTTTTTTATTTTTCCTCTCTTTGTTTTTCTTTCACTCTCATTCTGCTGTGTGAAATCACTGAAATGTATGCCTAGTAATCTGCAAGGTTTACAGCTCTGATTAAAATTCCTATTTTTAGAGATCCAAATTTGGGTTATTAGAATATTTTTGGATAAATTACATATTTTTTTTTTTTTTTTTGAGAAAGATAAACTACATACTTGATCCATAAGTTTACATTATATGTCAATTTAATCCCTAATGTAGTTATTGTAGTTATTGGTGATATTAAAATATTATTTTTCATATTACATGTATGCCATGTGAGCTAATTAAAAAAATAATTTTTTAAATTAAAAAATAATAGTTCCTTTTTATTTCTATTAAAAAAAAACTATTTTTAATAGTCCATAGTCAAAATAAAAGGCTCTTGAAAATAAAAGATGATTTTCTAGAGTTTGTATTGCTTAACAATGATATGATATTCATAAAAAAATTATTAAAAAAAAACCATATATAAAATAAGTAAATAATCAAACTTTGATGTATATTCTCAAATTGAAACAAACTATGAACCACAATGCATTTAAAATTAAACACAACTATTAAATTATTTTACAAAACATTAGATTATGAAATTAGTTTTCAAGATTATAAATTTCTTATATGCTTTTATTCTTTGTCACAAATTAGATATCCAATAAGGCATTTGTAATATATCGTTTTTTATACTTTTGAGATGTTGATATTATGTAAAATTGAAACTTGTATGTTTGTTTTAAGTAGTTTTCAAAGGGTAGACTAGATTTCTTTGTATTTGTGCTATTTTATTTTGATTAGTAAGGTTAGGGTTTTTAAAATTACTAAACAAATATCAATATGTTGAGTTGAGCTCTTTCTTAATATGGGTGATGAATTTAAAGAAATACATTTCAGACTAAATAATTTACTACATGACTTATTAAATGGTAAAAACATGTTTTAAAAAAGAATCATGTGAAAAATATGGGTCGACCTTACCCAACCTGATTGATCGTCTCGCCTTGCCCGTTTTGCCACATCTAACTACACTGCCATCAACAGCTTTGAAGCAAAAATACTTAGTAACATCTGTAATCTGTATGAATAATGACACGAACAAGAGTGCCATTTGCCATCATAAACTAGCCAAATGAGAATTAGTCAATATATTAGAAGAATTGAAAGTTGAAACAGAGAAGAATTATGGCCACTGGTGGTGTACTAAACAATATGAGAGAAAGAAAAGACAAAAGAAAGTGAACACACAATTTAGGTATTATGTCCACGTTATTATTCCTACTAGAGCCCAAATGTGCTTGAGGTTTATCATTTCCTATGAACCTCTTCCAGAGCTTGAAATAAAAATAATTAAAGGAGTGAAGATATAGATGGATTTTAACAAATAAAGAAGCTACACACAATTGCAGACTTCAACAAATCTCAAATGGCAGCAGAAATAGGAACTGAACAACATATACTCATGCCTATCCATGTGCAGGACCTGATTCACAAGTTATGAAAATCAATTACTGCAGTGCATATGACAAAATTATATTTGCAACTGCTTTAAACCAACAGTGGAAAATAAATAATCTCTACAACCAAAATTCAAAGGGAAAACCATACATTAATGTACAAGATAGCTAGAGAGGTTTATAGAAGTACGAAATATGAAGTAACTTAAATATTATATGTACATTGCATAGGACATTTTGCATGACCCAAAAATTTTAAAGAAAAAAAAAAAAAAAAAAACCCTTGTACTCTTTTTCAAAGGTTTCTAATGTGCAACTCTATAAGTGCAGTGCAGTGCAATGAAATTGATAGCATGAAGGGATAAGAAATATTCAGGATTAAGATTGCCACCCTTCTCCTCTACTCATCTATGATGAAAAGGAACTGTGGAATTGACAAACACATCTCATACACAACCTCTAGACTTCCTAGCTAGTCCTACTTTTTTTTTTCCTTCTTCATTTCAAAGAAGTATTAACATCCTGGATAGCCAACTTTGATGCAAGTTATTGTGTTGACAACCTCAGCACTAGTGTCTTCCAAGTTCCAACTGACACAGCCTCTATCTAAGGACCACCTCCAATAAACTTGTTTTCAAGATCCACTTCAAGAGCTTCAATGGATTGATCTTCTATCAAGCCTGAATTTCTCAATGAGAATGGGCTGGTGGGCTTTGGCCCGTTTTAAATGTTATACAGCAGAAAAATAAAACACCCCCTAGCAAACCTCTCTGCCTTGATTGCCATCAGTTGGCGACGTTGAACCGATAAAGAAAGAAAGAATGAAACGAGGGCAAAGTTTGTGTCCTTATTCAGATGGAAATGGAACAAAGTCACAAACTATGATGATTCCCACTAGGTTCTATTATAAGTTTATCTTTCAAATGCAAAAAAATTGGTAACTCAAAATCCAAATGAAGGCATGGAGGGCTGACATTGAAGTGATGGCAGTAAGAAAATTTTTTTTAAAAAATTTCCTCTTGCATTTGGTTGAAAAATATTTCCCATACTAATGATATTCAATTAATTCAACACAGAATTATTTCCTTTTTCTTTCTTTGTGCAAATTTAATGGATATTTCAAATAAATTAGCAAAGCACAATAACAAATATAAATAAAAAATTCAGCAACAATCCATAATCAAGACACCAAATTTTTACGTGGAAAACCCTTCAATGAGAAGGAAAAAACCACGGGACCTAGTCCAGTAAAATCTTCCACTATAGAATATGAGTTTACAACAATCTTCTCTAAAACAAACGCTATCAGCTACAAAGACAACAAAAACATGTCATTCTTGGATTACAACAAATATTCATCACACTAAGATACCGACAATAAAAAGAAGACAAGATCCCACCAAGTGGGCTTTAGCATTTGAGCAAATGTAGAGGAATTTCAAGTAACAACACCAGTCACCAGTCAACATGAAGCTCTCTTCATTAGGAAATTTCATCAAAATTGGAGTTGAAACAACCTTCCAATTTTGGCTTGAACGTATCTGGTTTTGTAGAAATTTTTTCTAGAATCCTCCTCTCCCATACACAGCAACTTTAGTATTGCAAAATTTTCAATGATGGCAGTGCAACTGTAACATACAGATCAGAGTTGAATATTAACAAAGAATATGAAAACATAAGTAAATGCAATAATTCAAATGAAATCCTAAAAACTGTAACATACAGATCAGAGTTGAATATTAACAAAGAATATGAAAACATAAGTAAATGCAATAATTCAAATGAAATCCTAAAAACTTAGTTTCTGAGAGATATTTGGTATGCAAAAAGAAATCCAACCATAATGGAAGAACCACAATAAAATAGAGCTAAAATTTGAAGATACACAAAAGCTATGCAGCAAAATATGTTAAATAAATATGAATTAATGGTTCGACATAAAACTCTTTGGATATCATTAACCCAAGAATAAGCAGAGTAGAGAACAAATCATGAATAGTTAGTCAATTTCAAGGTGAAACAGCAAACAAAAGGTTTGAGAGAGCATACCGGTTTTAAATGATTTTAACCTTAGAACAAGATGTATCAAAGGTTTATCTTAATCAAAGGAACATGGAAATTAGACCCTTTTGAACTAAACTACATGACCTCTGGATTGGGACAATGAAAGATCACTGGAATTTTTCACGCAATGGAGCTTGTTACACCATAAGTAGATATTGTGGCTTCTTGCAAATGTATAGCTCATGTATAAACGATAAGTTCTCTAGTTACCATAGAAGATATTCTAACTATTTGGTTCTATGATTTTCAAATATGTTAGTGTAGTGTGTTCAAATAGATGAAGAGGAGACAAGATTAGGCCATCCACATATATAATAGCCTATTTTTCATTATTGACATGTAATTGACTAGAGAGAAGACTGTTTCTTTTACTTTTCCTTTTATATTACAAAAGAATCCCAAGTGAGAGATTTTAATTGGGTGTTGTTGGTAAGAAACTCAAGTGTGATGAAGAGGCTGAATTGTTGAAGATGCATTTGAGTATAAACTATTTAGCCCATCAGGGGTGAATGCCCCTGGATTTCCCAACAATTGAATTTGGTAGGTGAGTTTAGTTGCCTGTGTGCTTTATTGGCTAGAGGTGAGTCCTAAGTGCTCTTCTTCAGAAAGGTATCCTATGTTAAAAAAAAAAAAAAAAAAAAAAGGTAAAAAAGAGTGAATTCAATAAAAGAGGAAAACAAGGGAAAATTTGAGAGAAATTGCAACTTTAATAAACTTTTGTTGGCTTGCAATTATAATACATTGTTCCTACAGTTGGAAACAATAGATATTGTCTCAAAAGCCAACGCATGACAACAATATAATTATAAGGGGAAAAAAAGTATGCTCAAAGCAAGCTTGAGAAGATCCAAATAGAGGCCTTAATTTCCAAGGCTCATTCACAAGAGTTTACAACTTACCTATTTGTTAAAATCTAATATATATTAAGAAACCAGTAGAGTCATGCATTTATCTAGTTTCAGGAGAAAGTTTCTCACTAAACTATTGTGTTAAAAGAAACCAGAAACAATGATATTGGTGCCTTTTCTAAACCGTTAATGGAAGTCATCAGAATGTATCAACACCGTGGTAGCTTAAACTACTTATATCCATATTCACCATAAGTAGCTAAACATAGAGTACTTTAATTTATCACTCCTTCATACAGTCACAAAACCATATTGTATTAAAACTAGTGAATAATATCCAGTTTGTGTTAGTTAATATAGAAAGATCCATCACCTTATGCTTAAGATATTGAGAACTATCCTCAGACCATTTGCTTGATCTAGAGAAACCACCAGAATGTCACCTGTTGAGAAAGACAGTAATGTAAAGGTTAATGGGGAAAAAAAAAACCCAGAATAGATGGAAAACCTCAATCAAAGCTAGTATTTTTAAATTTTCTAACCAGCTGCCGGGTAATAGTACCATACTGCTTTACTGAAGCATACATGATGCTTTGTCATACCATACAAAATGGTATGGACTCATCTCTAGCCAGTCCATACTGCTTTAATTTGGCTGTACCCCATCTGTCCTTAATATGTCTATCAATTTCAGTCATTTGTACCTTCTAGAATGGCCTAGATAAATGGTGGCTTCTTCTTCTTCCTCTTCATATAAGTGATAAAGGGAGAGAATTTGAAATTTTAATTAATAATACATAAATCCAGAATGAAACTAGATAAACTCAGTACCATCTTGTGAGCATTAGCTACACCACATGCAACTTGAGGCTTCATTATACTTGGAAGAGATAATTTAGCTTTCAGACAGCCTTCGCAACAAATCAGGTTCTTTGAAACTATCAACCTGCACATAAAAGATCAAGACTTACAATTTGGGGAGAAATTTGATCAATTTTAAAATGGGTCACTATTCCAACTTAAACCTTAAAGTCGAATGTTGTTTAAACATGATCAGAATTACTTCAAACATTCAAATCACCCAAGGATTAAATAATTGAGATTTATCTTTGCATATAGCAACAAACACAGATAAATCCCAATTAATCTTTCACTTAAAAGAATACCATGGTTGAATTGAAAGGGGAAAAAAAACTTGATATGGCAATACCATAACCAAAAAACCATCAAGACATAACACCTTCAGAAAATGGGGGCCCCTGATTGTAGAGCGGCCTTCAGTTTTGAGATCCTCCAAGCGAAGTAGAATTTCTTGAATTTCCAGCCGATCTAGCACAGGGTAGATGTTGTTGAATGAATCAATCACACAGCAATCCGGGTGATCCTCCAAATATCTGTGCAAGAACAAGTTTTTTATTAAAGAAAACTTAAAGAATGATCATTATTTTTGTTGTGACTTCCGGATAGAATAAATGAAAACAGAGAGACATGTAAAAACAAACTACTGATTATGTTATCAGCTAAAATCAGAACAAAAATTTCCTCAAATTTATTTTTATCAAATATCAAAGATTTCCTCAATTATCAGAACTTCTAATAAAATGCCCCTTCCATTTGATACCAAAATAAGCACGTGAACTCTCCAAAGATCCCATCTTCTTCTCAGAACCCTCTTCTTACAGGCTCATGAGACAATTAACATGATTGCTTTTTGGCTAAACTTCAAGTAATTAAGCTATGACATTGGAGAAGTTGTCAACTCCATTTAAGAGATTCTAGAATAAGAAGACTAATGCAGTGCTAAACCTTTTTTAGCCTTTTCTTTTTAGTGTTTGTTTTGTTTTCCGCTTAGAAAGATTTAAAACTAAATTCCTCCAACCCCACCCAATCTCTTACCACATGAGCGCATGTCTAATTGGCTACAGAGACACTGCAGCATAAAAATAAATAAAAAACTCAAAATTAACCTATGGATCTACAAATCATTACAAGATTACACTTGTCAATACCTGCTTACATACATATATTGTAAATTACATGCATATCTATGTGTAGGAATTTTTAGTTTTTAACACTAAAATTAACTATGTTGATTCAATTTGTAGGATGAGAATTTTTATTATAACAAATTACAGGGAAAAATGTTTTGAATATTTATAGTTCAAAAAATAAGTGCGGTTTCCACGCATTTTGAATGAATTTCGATGAGTCTGATGAATATATGGACTTACAAATTATCACTGTATTTTTATTGGGTTCATTAACAAGGTGAGCATTTGACTTTGGCCAAGACCAAAGCTTGACAAGATTCATATTGGCATAATCACAAAACAATTCCACCAAAAAAATAAATGATAAGAGCTTCATGTGAGGCTATATATAATAACCAGCATTGGCATGTTCATTTTTTCCATGATTACCAAGTTCAGACCAGATCATGAAACATATGGTTTTATGGATCTGAAAAGTCACCTTTGTAAGTCCTGCATGCCGCTGGTGTAAACTATTTTGTTAGAGAACTTTCATATTGCATGAATCCAAATAGTACAACTAGAAAACTAAAATTTATCATGAGCATAACTGCATACACGACCAACCAAAGTGCCAGTAACATTCATCAAAATCAAATCCAACAAGATCTCTTGGGCCAAAAGCCATGTGATCAGATGATAATACATTCTAATCCATCATATTTCTTATAATTACTGAATCCAATACTTTTCTTTCAAGGAAAAACAAAAGGCAATGAAATGGAGTCAAAACCACTTCGAAGCATACAATTCCACATACCAAATTCTGGTAGTTCACAATATCACCTTAACATGACACCTTGATGAGGGACATTTGCAACTTTGTGTTAACTTCATGTATATGAGGGGGAAGTAAACTCACAAAGTTTTACTTCTTGTCTTTTTTCCCCACTAAAAATGAATACATTTATTCATATAGGGCTCACCTTAGCAAAACCTTCTTCACGAGAAGGTTTCATAACGTATCCAACAGTCACAACACTGTTACCAGTTGCCTGCTTGCAATGCAAAACATATAAAAAAAAGAGTCATGAATATCTGCAACAAAAGAAGGTACCCAATGGTGTACTTATTAAACAAAAAAAAGGTAGTCATACGTGAATGATAAGGTACATTCATAAGCTGCATAGTATGCAACTTGTAGCAATCAAATTCTTAAGTTATTTTTTTTATAAGTAAAACAATTATATTCAAGAGAGGAGAATGTTCAAATACAATGTGTGCAATGAAACACTCCTATAAAAAATTAGGATCTAAGATTCAAAAGACCTATAAGGTCTAGAAAAGAGGATGAAGGGATGCTACCTAGGTTAGTCATCCAATCATACAAGGGTTTAAAAAAAATTGTTCAATAACATGATTAGGGTGCTTGACACTAGCAAAAGCTTTTAATTCCTTTTTTTCCAAAGTGGCCACCAAACACATAGCAAAATTTCTTTTGTATCTTTTTTTTTTGATAAGTAGAATTGCTTTTGTATATAAGGTCCATTATAGTGATGCATCTTCCTTGCCAGCATTTCAAAATCTGTTGCAAATTTTTGGCAAACCACAAATTACTCCAAATAATGCAAACACAAAAGATCAAATATCTCATGCCAAGAATAATGGAGTAAAAGATGTTCAATTAACTCCCCACTATTCTTGCACATACAACACCAATTAACAAGCATAATACTTCATATCCAAAATCTAAATTTTACCCAAGGTAAGCAACTTTACCCAAGGCACCTTAGCACCCATATGCTTCTCCACGGAATTGCACTTAGATAGACTCTCTCAAAGTATAATAATTCGAATGAATTTTAAAAGTTCCATATCAAATTAACCTCCATACTAATTGTTCCTATTCTTGACTAGACAAAAAATAGAATACAACAAATTAAATGTCCACAGACTCCAGTTCCTAGTCCTAGAACAACTAATTTCTAACAGAGGATTCCAACATTGAATACTTCTGTCATCTTCATTGACCAATAAGAAGCCATTGAAGCTTCTTATCCACTGCCAATCTCAACAAACAAATCTGGAAAGAGGTCTTTTTAAAAGGAGAATCTCCACACCATAGGTCATAACAAAATGAACATTCTACCATCCCCCAAGAAAATTCAGATGATTAAAAAGGAGTTCTGCCCTGCTCTAATACTCTCCCACAAGCTCACCACTGACCAACTCCACTGACCAACTCCATGGTCCAATAAGGTTTTATTTAAAAGTACTCAATTTATGAATTCCCAAACCTCCCTCCTTTATTGAAGAACATTTTTTTGCCCAATCTACTAAAACTTAGACTTATCACCCATCTCTCCCTACAAGAAATATTTTTTAACAATAATATAAAGCTAAGGTAGCCCCAAGACATTTATAATAATAAAAACCTACACCCTTCAAGAACAATGATATAAAAACCTATTCTTAAAAAATCTAGACTTATCTGTTTCTCCAAGTTATTTATAAACATTAAAACTAAAAATTAATAATAATAAAAAAGATCTTCCACAATTGGAACAGTGATATAGGGACAAAAGTTACCGTTGAAACCTTTCTATTTATGTAGCACATGGTTGAAGGCAACTCTACTAGATTGTTGATAAAAATCATGCTTGAGTTCTCACATGCACTGCCACCTTCAGTAGCTGTAAGCAAATGACCAAATAGACTAAGCAACGAGTTTAACTTTAATTGGTTATGCAGTCAAGAGAGACTATCAAATTCTGGCCAAGTAAAAAGCACATATAAATAGAAAGATGAATATGAAAGACAGAAAATGACTAGGCTCAAAATATAATTATGCCTAAAAATAACACCCTATGCAGTATGAACACAGAAGAGGGAAGTGCGCACCCTCTGCTGGTTCTTGCCCAAGAGATCCTGCAACAGAACATCAAGCCAATTAGATGTTTGCAGTTTTCTTTCTGGTAGACACAAGAAAAACAGATTACAAGGTCCAAAGAAGTTAAAAAATTTATAGGTCACTGACATCCCATCAAGATAACTGATTTCCAGAATAGGACACTCCTGTAACATTGTCATTTGTATCTATCAAGGCCACTGCAGTCTCTAACCCAATTTATGCATCCATCATAAAACCAAAAACTTCTCCTAAATCGCATATTTTTTCTACATAAGATCCTAAAGATCTCACACCAAGGTAATCAGAATTAACTAGATGGTTGTATAGATTCTTTTATGTTAGACAAAGCTCTAGACACATTCCAAAGAGAGCTCAGCTCAATATTCAGTTTGAGACACCCAAAGTAGTATAAAAAGATAATACTTTCCAGAAAATCCAGTCTTATACTCTCATATATCCCAAGCCAAACAAAACTCTGAGGCTTTCATCATTGGGGAAAAATAGGTTTTGTGGTACTCACTGAAAACAACGATCAGCCAACCGCAATTGCTTAGTTTAGGAAAGAATTCCTTCTTCTTGTCAGAAACTATGTACAAAATACTGCCTCCAGTGTCCCCCCAAGCTATATATTCTCATTTTTAGCATCATCTACAGAAGATGCGTTCAAGATAAAACAATCAAACGCGTAAAGCATTGCCAGACTTTTAAAAAGACTCACCTATAACAAGAAAATACAAAATACGTTAACAGCTTTTTGATCAGGATTAAAGAAATTCTGTCCAAATTTCAGTAGTGTCTTGAACCAGTAAAAGGACATTACAAGTAATTAGCAGCTTAATACTTAACGCTAACAAAATGGAATAAAATTTGTAACCAAATAAATAACGATACTAATAAAATCGGGGACAGAGTTCAACATGTGATTCCAAATAAAAATTTTAAAATTTTTTGAACAATGATAAGATTAGAAACTCACTTTTGAGAGTGTTATGGATCTCAAATAAATGAGAATGACAATAAATTTACATCATATTGATATATTTATATCTGTCAAAAAAATAAAGAAAAAGAAATCAATGTTATATGAGTAGCACAATAAAAACTACCTTATCATCTGAGAGCCCCGAGTCATAAGAAATCCCCTGCAAAAATAAGGCGAAGCATGTTGGTCAATAGGACTTAATACTTTTAGAAATGCATGGCATATAAGACATCCATTTCTTAGAGAGTAAATTTTCTATGTTATCCTCACTAAGTCAAGGATTCAAAACAAAATCTTATGAGAAAAAGAACACAGTTTAAGTTGCATTAATGGCAGGAAAAACACATGAAAAGATTTAGACTTTCCCCTTTATTAAACTACTACTTTTCTTTTAAGAATAAAAAAATGTTTATACTAAATATTTATTAATACGAAATCAAAGAAAAAAAAAACTCATCAATAGAATTTGAACAAATTTATCAAGAGAGTATATTATTCAACAAAATGAGAGAGATTGACAGCCAGCAGAAAAGGATCCATGGCCAACCCCAAATTTTGGAACTAAGTCTAGGTGTGGGTGGTGGTGGTGGTTGTTATTGTAAGCATGCAAGCTATAAAACACTGATAATTAATTCATTAGGATAATCAGAACCATTTCATTGACAAAATAAAAGACACCCAGAACACAATTTATAGTTATAAATACATAAAGATTGAGTAATTGACCTTAAAAAAAGTTTGTACACCTCAAATCAATGAAAACCCAGAACGGTTGTAATAATATATTGGGCAAAGAACAATGAAGTTGAAGAAGGGAGAGAGAGAGAGAGAGAGAGAGAGAGAGAGAGAAATACTGAAGGGATTTTGGAATGGCGAAGCTTGCGGAGGACACACATTTCGAGTTGACATTGCATGCTCTTACATAGACTAAAAGTTTTGCTTATATAGATATGCACATTGGCTACAAAACAAAATGACTCTATATAACACACACGCACGCGCTCACACACACACCAGTTTGAATTAAATTATATATACAAATCCCAAATGGTAAAAGAGAAAACATATTTAAGTACCTTGGCATTAGTTCTAATCAAGTTGGCTATTTTTCCCAGACACAAACATTTCTGAGCTTCATGAGTTTGCCTTAAAATTCTAATTTTGGCAGGTCCCTTTAAAAGGTAAAAAGAACGTAAATAGAAATTTATTAGAATAATAAAACAACTTCAGTGCTGTCTGAAACTTTATAAGAAAGTGAGTTAAACTTTGCTTACACTAGTAGAACAGGGAATCACATAACTTCATGAACCAATAAAACTGACCTCCAAATCCAAACATGAAAACGAAAATCAATAAATTCGCCAAGGACTGATTCATGAACTATCACAGTATCAGTTCAAGAAACCAGGTGTAGCTATTTGACAACAATAAGTGAAGGTTTCAAGAAACACAGAGGCCAAGAATTAGCATGTGGACTTCAGGCTCTAATAGTGATGAATCCAATATTTAAAATTTCCAAATTTACAGAAATTTTCAATTTTGAAAAATAATAAGGTAATAATTTGATGAAAGAAAATAGGCTACTAAATAGAAATTTGAAAAGAAACAAGACAATTGCTAACAATCAGAAAAAAAAATTAATTACTATACTTTTAACAACTTTTTCAGTGTTCGTGATAATTTGCAGAGACAAAAATTTAAGTAGAACCAAGCCAAATGACAGCTAGCACAAAATTTTTAATTTTATTATGCTTTTAGTAGAGTTTTTCAAGTGTGGCCACGGTGGTTTGTGAGATTGATTTCTACTATTAATTTCAAAAGCTATAAAACCAAATTGTAGCATTTATATATTTCTTCAATGGCATCCAATTAAGTTTTCATACTAGGAATACTACCACCCATTACAAATATAAGAGAATAGAAGAGGATATAGGGTAGTATGAATAGACTTACTCAGCATTGAACTGAATTAGGTTTTGTAAATGACCAATTATGAAGTAAATTATGTACACATAATGCAAATGGTAAGAGAGAAAACCTGAAGTGCCTGGGCATCAGTTGTCATCAAGTTAATTATTTTTCCAAATGCAGACTTCTTGCTATCTTTGTGAGTTCGTCTTCAAAATCTTTGCAACGTGGCGGGTGCTCCCTTCAAAAGGTAAAAACCATATATAGACATATTAGAACCATCAACTCCTTGTGCTGCCTGAAATTTTAATTTTAATTTTACTTGCACTACAGGAATGGGGATCACATAATTTCATGGTCCCCTGTAAAACTGACCCCCCAACGCAAACATGAAATGAAAATTCAGCAAGACCTTCACCCACCCAATTTCTCATTCTTATGCAACTAAGCCCCATTTTCCACAATAAATCCACCCTCATAAACAGAGCGATTATGACCCAGTGCAAATCCATAAAATCTACTGTCAAGTTTTAGATAGCTGTAAGTAAAAGAATTGATCCATGAACTCTTACAGTATCAAAATGCTGATCGAAATAATGAGTATGTGGACAGCTCTAACAGTGATTGATTCAATATTCCAAATTTCCCAATGTCCAGAAAAATTCAGTATTGAAAAATTTGTAGAAAGAAAATAGGCTAGCAAACAGAAATTCGATAGTAGCAAGACAATAGGTAAAAATAAGAAAAAATTTTGAATAGCAGCAAGCCAATTGGTAGCCATTACAAAAATTTTAATTAGACTCTTCTTTTCTCAAATGATTTCATAAATAGAAAAAGAAGAGTTGGATTTTTCAAGTGTTACTAGAGTGGTTGGTGAGATGAATTTTATGCCAAGATCGATTAACCTAATAAATTGTATGAATAAACTTACCCACTATCCTTGATGTTGACAAATGGAATGTGGTCAATCTTGGACCGCTCATTGTCTTCCAAATTGGGGCAATGATAAATCTCCAGCATTTTCAATTGGGTGAGGCGTCGCATGGCTTCCTCCGTGGGCAGATGCACCAAGTTCCAGCAAAGCACAATGTACAGCTGTTGAAGAGAGGAAAGATTGCCCAACCCCTCTGGCAAAGCTCTGATTTCATGAAATCCCTCTATCCATAGAATTTTAAGGGCAATGAAGTATTGAATTTGGTCCAGGCCCATGAGAGACCTATTCCATATAGACAATTTGAGCTTTAGCTTTTGGAGGGAGGGGTGAATGGAGGAAGTAGAAGAAGAAGGCAGACGACAATCCCCATTCTCCAAATATTGTAACCCACTGGGTGGGTCTGCATCACTTGATTCAAAGTGAGTACCATTCTGAGCCTGCACAGAGGCAGATTGGTACTCAGGGCCCACAGGTGCTGATGATGTCACCTCAAGGTTGTCATGCCTCCAATCAGAAGCCCCAGCAACAACTCCTTTTTGTGTACTTGCCCAAACCAGTTCACCATCAGCACCACTCTGCGGCACAGCTTGTTCAGGGATATCTAGTTGCATGTCCACAAGTGGGTTACCAGAACCAATGGCTGATCGCTGATTTGGAGGAGGTTTAGGGTGGTTATGAGCCCCCCTGTAGCCGAACTCTGTTATGTAACCCCCATTTGAACGCGTGCACTTGTAATAAATGCGTGGATATTCACTCCCTTTTACTTGTTTTTGTCCATATTTTCTCCAATTATATCCATCCTCAGATGGTGCACCACCACCACCTGCAGCCATGGGATCTCCATTGCCTCTTTGATCTGCTTCTTCATCTGGTTGCTCATCTTCCATAATACCACACCTTATTATGGACCGGACACCTGGCAATGACCTCAGCATAGGACAATTCTGTACTACCAACTTCTGAAGGGAAACGCAGGTGTGCAGTGAGTCTGGCAAATCTCTCAGTTTCCAACAGCTAATTAAGGTCAACTCGTCAAGGCAAGGAAACACAAACAACACCTCATCTGCGGTTGTCAACTCCTTTGCATCCTTCCACTCTTCTAGGGTTTCCATATCCTCCAATTTGAGTCTTCTCAATGCCGGAAATAAGTTTGTAGTAGTATTTCTGTAACTACCATCACTGTAAAAGAAAAACTCACTTCCTATACATCTTACCTTCCCCATGTTATATATTTCAAGAACCCTAAGACAGGGTAATTGCCCCAGAGTGGGAACTTCTTCACATTCCAAACAATAGCCCAAATTGATCTCAATCAAATTGTGATATAGCGAAGACAAACCAACCCATGATGGGAATTTCTTTCCACAGTACCAGCTGATTGTTAAGCTTTTCAAATTTGGGTGAGGCTGGAGGCCTTCCAACACCTTTTCATCTTTATCATAACTGTCCAATTCTCTACGAAAACCCCTCCAAAATAATCCCAACTTGAATATTTCCTTTTCTTTTAATTTTGCACTTTTGGCTTCTTCCTCATCTTCCACCTTCTCTAGATCGAGTATCTTTATTTCTCCTCTAATATTCTTTAGAGCTCCCAATTCTGTAATCCGATAACCATCCTCTGAACCCACAACAAAAAATGGCAATGTTTGAAGGCAAATCAACATACTCATATTTTTAGGTGTTTTTATATAATAATTCCAATTAATATGAATATGTCTTAAGTTAATCAAATTGCTTAGGTCTTCCGGAAGCTCTCTTAAACAGCCTTCAATTCTTAAAGTTTGCAAATTGTATAGTTTGGTGATGGATTTTGGTAATACTTTATTTGTATAGCCTGAGATGTCAAGAAGCCTCAAATGTATTAATTGCTCAATTGAATCCGGTAACCCATGGCTTGATAATTTTAAAACACGTAAGCTCAAAAAATTTGATGACATAATGTCAAAGTTGAAATTTTCTGAAATTAACGTTCGCACTTTTATGAAACCATCTCCACAAAATGAAGTTCCTGGTGCTGTTTTGCTATCAAATCGGACAAATAAAGGTTGTATGCTACTAACATTATCCACGGGATCTCCCTCCAAGATTAGAGATTCAGATTTTGATATTGAAAGTGCAAAATCATGCACCAAATCATGCATTTTGCAACTAATAACATTACCGTAGTCATCCTTTCTAGCATTTTGGAAAAAGGAAGTAGCCAACAAAATATTGAAATACATGTTACCAATATCTTCCACCACCACATTAACTTCTTTAGCTTCAAGTAACCCTTGAGCCATCCAATACCGAATTACTTCATCCTTTTTCATGTCATAATCTTTAGGGAATATTGCACAATATGCAAAACATCGTTTTAAAGATGGTGTTGGAAGTTGATCAAAGCATAACTTAAGCACAGGAAACATATCACTATTATCTTCATCCAACAAATCCCAAATTTTATTATTTTGAATCTCCAGCCATTTGTCTTTATCAAATTGAAAGGACATTGTTCTCCCTAAAAGTCTTGCAGCCCATGGAACCCCTCCACATCTTTTAGCAATTTCCCTACCAATAACCTCCAAATCTAAAGTTAATGGAGTTCTTCCATCTATGAATGTTCTTTTTTTCATTATAGACCAACAATCATCTTTTGATAACTTCTCTAAGTGATGTGGTGGATGATGTATCTTCATGATTTGCCCCACATTATCACTACGGGTTGTAACAACAATATTATTTCCTATATTAGAATTAAACTGTAATAAGTAACCTTTAAAAGTATCCCATTTCTTAGGATCTTCATTATGCACATCATCAAGTATGAGAAGATATTTCTCCCCCCCTAAAATTTCTGCACCAATTTGATGTACTTTATCAAAATCATAAGTAAAGCCTTTGCTAAGAGATTTAAGAATCTTTCTTAATATCTCTTCAACATCAAAATTTTTGCCAACATATATCCATGCTAGTACATCAAAATGTTTTTTTATCAGTTCATGGTTATACACAAGTTTTGCTAAAGTTGTCTTTCCAAGACCTGCCATACCCACTATAGGGAGAACCGAGATAACCTGTTGATTGTTTGAATTGATAAGTAAGCTTACTATTTTTTTGATATCGAGTTTTCTTCCTACAACTTCTAAATCATCAAGGAGGGAGTCTGTATTCATGTCCAAGCTGATTTTGGGGATTGAATTCACCAACTCCATTCTAAGACCAAAGTCAGCTACATCATTCACAATTTTATCCAACGCTTGTTTGATGGCCTTAACTTCATCAAAAGTGCATAATGAAAAGTTACATACCTGATCCGTCATTTGATTTTGAATCCGTACCTTTTGCCAAAAACTCTCATAGCTAAACTTGTCAAGCACATTATCGGCATCATAAGCTACATTTCTAAGCTCAGTTAACCAAATCACCATAGACTCATCACTCAATTGCCTCTTTTGAGCATCACCTAACACAAATTTAATCTTGAATAATGTTTCAAGAAGATCCACCTTGAAACTCAACTCAAAATTGATATGCTCAGTGGCAAGTGAAGACACATTGGCTATTAGTCTGTCCATAACATCATTGAGGATAATTTCAGCCCTATATTCTTCCTTACCCTACAAAGAGAATAGAAATATTTGCAAAGGGTTAAAAAAGTAGGGCAATGTTTATTTCACACCTGTTGTTGCACACTTTTTTAATTGAAATCGTGACTATCCGAAGTCACGATTTCAGTGCAAAAAGTGTGTGTGCAGGGTTGTGTGCAACCACCAGTGTGTACTAATATTTATCCTAAAAAGTATCGGAACTGTTAGAAATAAACAACTATGTATAGAGTTGGGACTAGAGAATCACCTGTGTGACAATTTTAATTGTCTTAGTTTTTGATTTTGAAGCCAAGGTTGATACACTATTAAGTTTTTTGTTGGCCCCTTGAGTTACTTGAGCTTCTCTTTTTTTTTGGGTTGCTTGAGCTTTTTCTTGAACATCTTGAGGCACGGCCTCACATGGCTTAATGTTGTGACCTGGAATTCCGGCCAAGTGTGCTTTAATCCTTGATGCACTTCCAGGAAAATCTTGATGACAATAATTACATTTGAAACGGCCATTTTCATTCTTAGCATGATCCCAAAATTGATCTCTCTGTCTACCCATATTTCTTTTTCCTTGCAATAAATAAATAACACAATATCAAAATCAGATATAAATTAATTCAGATAAAAATTAGTGATATAATATAGTAATCCTATTTGCAAACTCTGTATCAAGTATCAGTTCTCAACAATTCTGTATCACAGGCTACAGAATTGGACCTAATATATTAATCCTAGAAGAGCGAGTTCCTTCTATTCAGCAGCTTCTCCAAAATGGTCTATCCTCTTGATATCAAACTAAAATTATCCTTATATTTTTTAAGTCTGTCTCATCTTCGATCATGTTAACAACTAGTATAGCCCTCCTCAGTCTTTGTTAGTTGAGGAGATAGAATTAGATGGAAGGGGTTCTGTTGCCTTTCGTTGTGTTAATCAAAATATTAATTCAGCCAAGAAATAAAATAGAAAAGCAAAAAAGAAAAGAAAAAATAAATAACAATACAGGTTTCAAGAAACTATTTTCTGAAAAGTCCTTAGTTTTGTGCTTTCTCTCTCATTAAGTTGTAATTTATATTTCTTATTAATTCACAATTGTTTCCTCCAAATTTATATTTGTTATCAATTTGATCTTTATAGTTTAAATTTAGCCAAATTTCGATCTTCTTGTTTAAGAGTTAGTTCAATTTGGTCGTTAGTACTTAGTACTGACACTGTCACTATTATATGTTAAACAACATTGCAAATGTTTAAAGCCTAAATAAATCAATCTCAAACTCAGAGCAAGTGGTACTCAACGTCAGAACTGATTTTTTATTTTCTTATTTTGCTCCAGTTTAAGAAAAAATAAAAACATTAAAGAAATCTCATTTTGTTAATTTTCTTTTTATTCCAAGTTTTTAATTTTTTTTTATTGCAAACATAACAAAATTAAGTCCTTGATTTTATTCTTTGTTTCCCAACTTGTAATTACTTTGATTTATTTTTAAAATTTTATTTCATGTTAACACATATTTGGATTAAGAAAAAACCCATAATTTTTAAATTAATATAATTAAAATATATTTATAAAAGATAAAAATATTTTTATTCTATTTGTTTAAAATATATATATATATATATATATATATATATATATTTTTTTTTAAGAAAGAGAGTTCACATCATATAAAATGTTAAAACCAATTTATCAATATAATATTCACTTAGTGATACGATAAACAACTCAGATCTATATCAGCATCAGTTCTCAACCATTGTTTTCTTCCTTCATGTTATAGTCACTATTGAGCTTGTATAACTTTTTGGTTTGAATCAGGTAGGAATCTAGTCATCTCCTCCCCCCCTTAGTTGCACAGTGTGTGCTAATTGAGGAGACAGAAGATGGAGGAGATCCTTCCCTTCAGTTGTGTTAATTAAACTATTTATTCAGACAAGAAAACAAAGCAAATCGAAACGAAAACGAAAACAAAAAAAAAAAAAAACAATAAAAATACAGCATGAGAGACATGTTAGAGTGCACTTACTTCAGTATTAGCTTGCAAGCAAATAGGTAGATTAGATACGCAGTCAATGGACGTCAGGAAGAGCAAGAGAGAGAGAGAGAGACCGAAGAGAGAGAGAGAGAAGGTAATAGCTGTGAAGAATAAAAGAAAGAGAAGAGAAGAGGGATCCATATCCCGTGCAATAGCTCCATTCTCAGCCATAGATTTAATCTAATGGCTTAAATATTTGACACCTCACCAAATGACAAAAATACTATTTTGCCCTTAGAAAATTTCACAGCCCGCCCACTGTTTCATAAAACATAAACTCAAAATTTTTTCTCTCTCTCCCCTGCGCAGCTGCCTCTCCTTCAATCCATTGTCACAGCAGCCCGGTACCAGTCGACACAAGGCCAAGCCTCTCTCTTTGCCATCACTGTTGCTTCCAAAGCTCCGGCGAAGCTTCAAGCTCGTCCGATTCCGACGCCGACGAAGAAGACCCATCTCACTCTTCAACAAAAAAACTTCCTCCCTCTTTCTCGTGTGTGAAGCTGTCCCAAGTCCCAACTCTCATGGAGTGAAGGTCTCCCTCTTTCTGGTACCCCTTTTCCCTCTTTCACTTCCTATATATTTGTGTGCGTGTTTGTTATGTATAAGATTTTTTTTTTTTTTGGAGAATCGTTGTGTATAAGATAATTTAATGGTAGTGAAGAAGAATTTCAAATAGGCAATGAAGTTTTTGGAGTCTAATTAAATGGAATCGTTAATTTTTGAAGTGTCCCATATAATAAAAATTACTCTATTTTCATTTTCTTTGTCCTACCTAACAAAAGAGAGTATCAGTAGTGGTTGGCCATTTGGGTTTTATGCTAAAAATTCAATTTTTGCTTCAAGAAAACTAAACATAGAAAAATCTGGGCTTTGTTTGTAAATTTGATAACTTTTCGTAAAATGAAGCTTAATTGCTTTAAACTTGAAGGTCAATTTCTTTAATCTTAATTGCTTAATTGCTGTGATGTAGGAATGGGGGATGTTCTGGCGAGCTATGTGTTTGGGAAGAAGAAGACAACAGAAGTTGCTCACTTGTAAGTACTTAAAGACTAGAATCCTTGAAATATTGATTTATATAGTTGTATATTTGGTTTGCTATTTTGATTCTTTACAAAGATTTTAAACCTTGCTAATTCGGATTAAGATGTAGTTGATTAGAAGGAAATAGAAGCATAAGTTGGAACATTAGGCAGGTTGGATCACTCTCTACAATTTTCTTATCTTTTTTATCAATCTAACAATTAACGGAAGCCACTTTTAAGGTGGATGGGTGGTCAAAATTGGGTAGTGTTAGTGAAACTGAGAGTGTATTGAAAGCAATGTTAGTGGATGGGTTTAGTTCTGATTGTTTGACTTTCAGTTACCTTATTGAGGGTTTAGGGAGGGCTGGTCGGATTGATGATGCCGTTGAGATTTTTGAGCACATGAAGGAGAAAGGTTGTGTGCCAGACACTGGAACTTACAATGCAATGATCTCAAATGTATATTAATATATAAATAAAAGTCAGCATTGTTTCAGTAGAACCTTCAAAATGCTTGTTATTAATTCACATATAAAATGATACTTTAGTTCTCTCTCCCACTCTTTTGCTTAGTTTGGAATTTGAATCCCAGCACGTGCGTGTAATTACTAATTAAATCTTTGGGTAGTATAACATTCTTTCAGTTTATATTTTCTTTTGGTCTTTGTTCATTTTGTAGTTCAAAGGAATGTTTCTTGTTAGTTACTATCTGTTACTAGTTTATGGGACAATGCAATCAGTTGGGAACCACAGCTCAAAAAGACACACACACTGCAAATTTTTATTGGTAAGCACAATATTGGTACACAAATTTTCAGCTTTTATTTTTAATGAAAAACATTCATTCTTCTATAATTATAATAGTTGATATTTTGTACATTTGTTTGTTAATTGCAGGAGTATTCTTTAATTATAAGCATCTCGTTTTAATTCCAGCAACCATGTGCCATTTTTTTTAAATTACTAATAATCATGAATTTTTACTTGCAGAGATAATTAGCATTGAAGTCCAAATTAGAATATTTGTAGCTACACCATGAATGAAGGTTGAGGGCTCAAGGCTAAGCTGAAGCAATGGTGATAGAAAAAGTTAAGCCCAAATTAGAACACTAAGATTTAATTATATAAGACAATGATGAGGTCAATCTGAACCTTTTTTTTGGGGGAGCATGGGAAAATTTTCGTTTTCTTGAAGTTGAACTCTCTTTAGTTGTACAAGTTCATTTTATAAATAACTATAATAGAAAGGATGCACAAAAATGTTGTTGAACCTATTTTTCTCTTTACTTTCGCACATCTTTGTTTTAGATATTTTGGTTTATTCAAATCAAGTTCTTGCAAATATTGAGAAACATCTAATGTATTTACGCCTCACATAAATTTGTGGATTCCATTTGTGGAGTCCTTTTTATGTAAGATAACGCACCACACCAAATGCACTAAATAAGGATAAGTTGGTTGAGCTTTAGGTGATTAGCCTCTAAGAATTTGAGAAAGAGAAGAATTTTGGATTGTAGTACTCCTTGATTCTTTTATTTTTCATTGATTAAATAGTAACTAAATACAATGTCTCCAATTACACATAATCTGATATGCTAAACTAAAAAAAATAAAGAATCACATTTGAAGAATAATCTACTAACAAGCAGATAACTCTTCCTAAATGATAGGAGCCTTAATTTGATAAACCTATCAATAAACTAAAACTAATCCACCCAAATCTCTTTCTTCAATTTGATAACCCAACTAATCCACCCAAATCTCTTTCTTCAATTTAATAACCCAGCCAGCAGATTGGACTCCTTCAGTAGCAGCAACTATTCTGCATTGGACTCCTTCAACAGCATTTGTTCTACATTCCAAGACTAAATGAGTCGAACCAAGACTCCTTTGACAGCACCTCTAGGCAACATCGTCAAGTTTCTTTGCATCATCCTGAAATGGAAGATCAAAGAATTAACTCTGTAGCCCATAACAAATGACAAAATGAGCCAAGCCAATAAAGGTAAAACAAATGAGCTCATGTAAAAAAATCTACAGCTTCTAAATATAAGGCATTTCCAGTGAAAAAAAAGTTAAGTCTACAAACACTCGTGACAACTGTGTCTCAATATAACATCATATCCAAAAGAAACAAGATTTGCCAATGGCATAAAATGCACCTTTATTCCAAAGTATGGAGAGACAAGTTCCAGTGAAAAAAAAATTGGTGAACCAAAGATCTTACTACAACTTGTATCAAAAATAATTTCAATCGCGTATTGTACTTCCAAAGGCAAAAATAAATTCAAGAACTTTACAAAAGAAGATACAGAGCAATTAGACAATAAATATAAAAATTATGTAACCAAATTAAATATTCATTGCAAATATACTTGATTGTTGATATAGGTATTATCAAACTCCAATGAAATTTCTAAAAGTAGCCCTTGCACCTTCTACAGAAACAACATAGCAATTAATCAAGTAAACATCAGAATTCATTACCACCAAATATTGAACTATGCACCATACCTTCAAACTACCTTCATCAGTAAACACAACAAAGGAAAAACAAATTATGGAATTGGGGTCATTACATATACAACAGTCAACAACCTTCACACTAAAAAATGAACTTCTTCAAGACCAAAATTTCAATTACCGTATCAGCAAAGCATTTATTTTAAAAGTGACAAACATAGCAGCAAGTTGTTTGCCAATGGACATAGGGAGCACCAATGGACAAAAACAAGAAATCAAAACATTACAATTTTTTTTTTTTTTTTTTAGCAAGGACCGAAAAAGAAAATTAATTAAAGAAGGGCAAATCTTTGACAATGAAATCAAAAAAGGAGGGAGAAAAAAACCGATAATCAAAATGTCTGGATCTAATCACGTTTGGGGTTGGCTTTAGAGTAAAGGTGAAACTTACAGTATTTCATTTGTTAGATTGATCTGTGTTTCCGATGCATAATCAAAGCGTATTCCAAAAATACAAAGAAAAAAAAAAAAGATAATACAGCACATAAAAACAGAGAACACGTCTTACCCAAGAGTGGGTCTCTCCTTCGAGCTACAGGAATGAAACCAAAACACTAGATCAGTAAAATGAATGGCTATTTTTCAGCAAATTATGGATCATAACTGATAGTATCAAAGGTGGATTTTTTCGGCAAAATCAAACAAACCCAATTCAAAAAAATTAAGATAAGATCAAAACAAATACTCTCCAGATAATAAAAATCCAAACAACAAGATCCCCCAACCATTTTTAAAAAAAAATTTCCCGAAGTACCGATTAGAGAGACATGGGAAATTTACAGGTACCACCACCGGAATTGGTAGAGCGGAATGCGGTGGCTGCTAGCTGTAGCCATGGAGATTGAGCCAGAGAGAAAGGGAGAGAGTTTTTTGAAATTTGAGGAAGCTGAAGGGTGTAGAGAAAAGAGTAAACAAATGGGTGAAAGTGGTGTCACGCGGATTGATGACGTGGTTCTATGATGTGTCATATTTATATCCATTAGATTAAAGTAAGGGCTGAGATTGAAACTATTGCACACCGTGCAATACCTAGGGTAGAGGTGTGGTCTGGCGATTTACGTTGCCTTTTTACTCTTATATTTTAATCACCATTTGTTTTGAACGGTCAAATCTTTTAAAAGGGAAGTTTCGAGTGCCGATCCAAGTCTTTTAAAATTTCAAGTTTTTAACCACCACCACTGCCCGAAAGAAAGAAAAGGCACAATTATTAGAAGAAGTAGGACCCATCACTTGCCGAAAGAAAGATGGGTTGTGGATTCAACGTGTCCGTAAATAGTTGAAGATGGGTCCAGGCTTGTACAAGCAGGAAGGGTCAGCAGTCATAGTATACAGGATATTTTTAGGGAGAATAACCTTTTACGGGGCAAAATTTTACTAGTTCTAATTAAAGCTCCATTATATTATTTTATATCATATTTTTACTTAATAGTTATTTAAGAAATGTTAAAAGTGTATTAATAATTTATAAAAATATTGTAAAATAATTTATATTTGTAACATAATTTTTTTGGAAATTGTATTCCAAAACATGAGAAAACAAAAAACCCTTAGTTTTTTAATTCGATTTTTTATTTCTTATGGACTCACAATTTAATTTTGTTATCATTTTTAAATATTTAGCAGAAAATATTTTACATCAATGCAAAATTTAAACAATATCGCAAATAATTTTTTATTAGACTGTATGTCTAACTATTTGACTGCATGTTCTTTACGTTTTTAATATACGTATCAATTTTTGTGTCAATCGGATATTATTTATTATGTGATCTATAAAACTTATCTTTTATACATAATTTTAAATTACAAAAACTTACAATTTAAACAATTTATTGATAACATAACTATTAATCTTTAATTTTCTAGAAATTTTGCAAGCATAGAGATATAAGAAGAAAATGAAATCTAATGGTAAATTTGTCAAAATTTAACTTAAATAAAAAGATATTGAGTAATGTTGTATACTTAGGCTATAATCAATTTTATAACTAAACTTTAGTCTTTTTTTTTTTATTTTGCTCCATTTTTTTTTTAAGTTGGAGTTCAAATGATTTCTTAAATTTAAAATTTTCAACATTATGGTTTGGATTTGTTCAATATATGATCCTTGAATAAAGTTTTGGAGTTCAACTTCCAGTTTAAATTACTTGAATAAAGTAGGCTTGATTTCTTTTTTTTTTTGTTTTTTTGTTTAATATATGGATTTGAAACAAGGGTGACGCTACACTTTGTTCAGGGTTCAAATGACCCCCCTGACTTCAATTTTTTTAATTTATTCTTAAAAATATTAATTTTGCACACCCTAACTTAAATTTTATACATCCTTATTACAAATATTTCCAACTCTAAGAGTAAGAATAAGTGTTTGTGGATTGTAAATGTCACTCTTTATCATAAATTTATATTAGAATAATACTACAACCATAAGTTATTTTACAACATTTTTACAAAATATTGATGCAGACAACCTCTTATTGGTTTTCATCTAGGCCCACCATTAATATCACTTTTTCATTTACTAATAATTACTCACCACATCATTAGTTTGTAAAAAAATTTGTAAAATAGTTTGTATCTCTAACATTATTCTTTATATTATATGTGTATGAGTGTATTTAATATTGAATGAATGCATTATTTTTTCTTATAATGTTATTTGTGTAAATAATGATGTGTGTGGAAGTTTGTGTGTATGATATAAATATAAGGGAAATGTTTTGATATCACTTTCATGGGAAATATAACAATTGGCCTAAAGATATCTGTTAACATGACCCTAAATATAACATAACTTTATATAATTTAGTAATTAGGAAATAGAGACAGTTAGAGACAGAAAAATTAAAAAAAAAATTTGTAAAGTTAGTGATTGTTCAAGTATTTGATTGGTTAAGTAGACACGTAGTGTTTTTTTTATGTGTGAATGAGTGTGGTTATATTCATCGATAATTAATACAAAACCAGTGAGTTGAGTTTATTCATTTAGTTTAAAATATTTTTATAAAAATAAAGATAAATAGATAATAAAAACTGCATAAAAATAAAAATGTTAGACAAACTTAACAAAATAAAATTGTCATAGCTACCCACTATGACAATAAATACTCATAATGAACTATCATATAACAATTCAAAATTTGAAAACTTCTAAAAGGAAATTGTAAACCTTCCAAAAAAATAAAAATTGTCAATAACTCGATATATTCAAGTTCTCCTTTTATTATTATTTTTTTCCTTTAAGTTTTTTAATGACCGCCCTAAACAAAATTTCTGGAGCTGCCACTGATTTGAAATTATTAATGATTAATTAAAATATTTTATTCAGTCAAGGAAAAAAAAAAGCGACAACATAATTTAGGTTGAACAAGGTTGATATATTCAAGAATCAAGAGCAAGTTTAGATTCGAGGTTTTCTAATTTCAATTATAAGAAAAAACATGACTTGGATAAAGCTCTGAAAAGTTCTGTAAATCACTATATGACTACATGTCATGAAACAAGTTGCAAAAGAGATAAGTCTGTTAAGTAAATAAACCAAGTTAACAAAAATAATAATAATAAATAAACCAAAAAATTGTTCCATATTTTAAGGGTTTACCATATAGGGTGATATTTGCAATTTAACCAAAAAATACAGATTTTTTTTTTTTTTTTTTGAAATGACCAAAAAATAAAGATTTGGATTTTGGAGTTCAAACTTCTTGTATAAATAACTTGAATAAAGTAGACTTGATTTTTTTTTTCTATTTAATATATGGATTGAAATGATTAATGATTAATTAAACTATTTATTTAGCTAATTAATAAAGAAGGGGAAACGGTCTATATCCCAGTTAGGACTGGAAACTTTGTAGACTATCTCACCAAAGCATACCAAGCAATTTGTGAATGACACTTCTTTGAATAATGGATTGGTGGGGGTGGTGGACCATCCTTACCGGCATAGTTATCAGTATCGTGCGATATGCGATACATATCGTATCGTGTGTAAAAAGTTCTGTATTGTATCGACGTATCATAAGTGCTCATAAATCGTATAATACAGTATGTGTATCGTATGAATCGTATCTTATCGTAAAATCGTATGTATCGTACAATACATAGACAAATACTTTAAAATTATATTTTTTGTTAAAATTTATACTTTTATTTGAATCTAACGAGTTTTTAAACTTGTTTTAAACGCAAAATTATTAGATTACTTAATTTAATCTAATAAAATAACATATTCATAAGGTTTTTTTTCCCTCCTTTTCTTCTCCAAAATTTGGACTACATAGTACACACTTACACTTCACTTTAATATTTACAAATTTATTTTCTATACTATGAATAAAATATTAATTGAAAATTTTTTTTTTTTGTCATTATTGTTAAAAGTCCAAGAAACTAGAATGCTAAAAAGAATTTTTTTTTAATTATTAAAATAAAAAGAACTAGAAGAGATAGTAAATGTTAATGACGATGAAGAAAATTTTAATGAAGAAATAAATTTGCAAAATAACAACGTGATGATAGCATTGAGTTAGATGGGGTTGATTAGCCAATATGATAAAAATAAATTAATTTTTGGGTCATTTATAATATATTATCACTTTTGAATTTAAGCAATTTAAATGTGTATGTTATAAACATGTGTTAGTTTGATTTATTTAGTTAATTTGTTAAATATTATTACATAAGTGATGAATAAATTAGTCATTAGCTGGACATATTCAAAATTTATAATGAAAATTCCCTTTATATATGTATATCTATAACTTTTTATAAATTTTATTAAGTGTTTGTGTATCTTACGATACACGATACAATATGATACACGATACAATATGATACACGATACGAAAAAATCAAAAATCGATTAACGATATGATTTACGTTTTGACAACTATGCTTACCGGGACCAATGAGGCTTTTAAGTTGGAACTGTTAAGGACTTGGGAATTTTTGGATAGTTCGTTGCCTTCACAGGATAGTGAGGGAGCAAGATCCTACGGTGTGTTTTCTTATGGATACTTGAATGTTTAGAGAGGACTTTAAAAAGCTTTGTAAGGATATAAATCTACCTCACTGATTCATTGTGAAAAGGCCAGGTTTGGGTGATGGATTGGCTCTTCTTTGGAAGGAGGGTGTTGATGTTAGGGTCATTAATGGTTCGGATAACTATATTTTGGCAAAGGTTGTTGAAGAGGATGGATCTGAATGGTTCTTAACAAGTTTTTATGGTTGACCTAAAGCATCTCAGAAGCCGAATTCTTGGGTGTTGTTAAACCATATTAAATCCTTTGTGTATGGTCCTTGGGTTTGTATTAGAGACTTTGATGCTTTTCTCAGTTCTATTGAATACTTGCCTTGATCAACTCATGTTTAATGTAAATTTTTGATCTCATATTGAAGATTCCCACAATCAAAATGAATTGTGATGTCTAACTAGCCAAATTGTGAAATTGATATTAATCAACTTGCGGGTGGTAAAGATTGTGATCAAAAGTTGAAGATTTGTATTATCTAAACAAATCAAGATGCCTCAAAGGCCAAACTAGTCAACATCCAAGTGGTTCGTTTCGTTGAACACAAATACTCAAAACTAGATAAAGAAGAAATTCACTTTACTAGTTATCATTTTGGAGAAGGAACGCTCTTATGGTACCAGTTAGCATCAAGACAAGTTTGAAGGTGGTTGAAAAAGAAAAAAAGAAAAAGAAAAAGAAAAAAGGAGGTAATGTTATGTGCCTCATTTAAAATAAAAATTGAATTTGAAGGGTGGGTGAAAATTGTAGATGAGTTGAAAAGACTCAAAAGAGTGAACATAAAAAAAAAAAATAATAATAATAATAAAATCAAAATGGCTACACATTGACACACCACCCAAAAAAAAAAAAAGACCTATAGGTTGATAGCTGCCCATACACACATCTGTCTGCATCTATGCTTCCGCATACGTATGTTTTTGATTGTGTATATTTGCACATAACAAATACATTCAAATTATCCTATTAAATAATTTAAAAGACGCAAAATAAAAGTAATGCAATATATATATATATATATATATTTTTTTTTTTTGGTAAACATGCAATATATTTTTCATGTTTATCATAATAATGCAAATAACATAAATGGCTAAAACACAAAATTTTCACCTAAAACCTCATCCATGGTCTATCAAAACCACCTAAAGACAGCCTCCTTTCATCTTGGTACAGCATTATTATCTTTTTGCAGTAGTTTTGGATCATTTCAGCTTTCCCAGAAAATATTTATTGGATTTCAATAGTTGGTACACCAGAAGGAGTTTATTTATTCAAGAAAAATAGAAGTACAATCTTGTTATTTTCTGTAGTATCATACAGCATCAAGACTGAGGCAGTGACCAAATCAGATCGATGCTCGACCATTGTTAATTTGTAAACCCAGTTCACACAGTAATATATATATATATATATATATATATATAAAAGTTGCATTCAAATTTGATGGCTTGACTGGTTTGACTCTTTAAATTAATTAAATAACAGAGGTAAATTACATTACATATATGTATTTGACTTAACTAGTGTTTTTCGTAGAACTATTCAAGTGAAACTGGAAGTTTCCAATGGTCGATCCATGTCTTTTAATTTCCTTCATTCTCTCTCTATAATGGCTAACGAGTGTGAAACCTCATTGAAATTTTCTTTTTTTTACATTGTACAATAGTATAGTATAATGCAAATTTATATTGTAAACACATAAAAAGTGGTAAATATTATACACATTTACAAAATATGGTAAATATTGTACACTTTTTGCAAATGTACATGTGCTACTTTTTGAGTGTTTACAGTGCAAATACAACCTAAACATATAGGGTTCCAGGCTTGAACGTGGACAATTGGACATCATAACTTAGTGAATGTCATAGTCGTTGAGGCTAGCATGTTACACGGCTATCATTTTTTTTGGATTCTATAGGTTATATTCCTTCCTATGTTGAAAATTTTAGAAGAGTTCCAACTATAATTAATTTGGTAGATATTTGTCTATAATTTGAATTATTGGATTTGATTTCCATATAGTATAATCTATTTACTAGATTTAAAATAAACAAAAGAAAAAAAAAAAAAAAAAAAAAAAAAAAAAAAAAAAAAACATCATTTGAAATTGATAATTATTGGAAAAAAAAATGGTAACGATTTTTGTCCCACCCCACCTCTTCTAGAACTTGATAATATCTCTTCTGGAACTTGGTAATTGTTGGCAAACAAGTAATGAACTTGTGATACTCTCGGAGGAATTCGACGAATCTTTCTAATGGAAAAAATTTTCCAAACCCACCCATAAATACTTCACTCCTCTTTTGACTTTCACCTACCAAGCTAAAGACTGGGTTGTGCGACTGAGAAAAGATTCCTTCAAATGAGTGTTCATTTGTATTATACTTATTTTAAAACTTGTAAAATTTGTGTTGTTAATTTCATTTTTTAATTTTCTGTTTTGGCTGTGGTTTGAACATTGAACCTGATAAATGCAATAATATTCCATGCTATCTCCTTTGGTTAATAAACTATTTTTTCCTCAACCAAAAAAAAGAAAAAAGAAAAGAAGTAAATAGCACAGAGACATGTCAAAGAGGCAAAGAGAACTTACTTAAATAGCTTGCAGATAGGTAGATGCAGTGAACGTTGGGAAGAATTAGAGAAACAAAAAGAACTAGACCTCAATCAGTAGATTACCAGCAATGGATGTGAAAGGAAGATCTGAACCCAACAATGAAAAGAGGAATAATATATTCAAATCTTAATTAATCATAAATGAAAAAAATAATAATTACAAATTACATAAATTACCAGCACGTTCTCTCTCTCTCTCTCTCTCACTCTAGAAGAGTTTGTTATTTCTCTCTCTCCCACTCTCTACTGCCCTCTTGAAACTAAATTTACTTTATAATATAAAAAATACTGTAACAACTTTCCTTTGGCCCATAACGGAAAGAAAAATACTTTTCCTATTAATTTAAACTTAAATAAAACATATGAAACAGGTATTGACCTTGAGATAGAGGTAAGGAAAAGCCTAAGTAATGAAAGAAATTATATATATATATATATATATATATATATATATATAAAAAGAAGAAGAAGGTGTTTATTAACTTCTTAAAAAAGACAATATTTTGAGGTATGTGATTGTGATGTGGTGCATTAAAGAAGTCTAATATGCATCCATCTTACACTTAGATACATGAGTATGTTATTAAATTAAGCTTAGCACAAAGATTAGAGTTGTCACTTGATTTAGTTCTAAGAATTGCTTGACCTCTATGAAGAGATCTAATTTGTATAACCAGGAAAAAAAAAAAAAAAGGTTTGGCGTTAGACACCAAACATTGCCTAATCCGAAGGTCAGCCTTTGTTGGGAAAATCAGTCAATTAATATAACAAACAAAAAATTTATTTCCTTTTCCCCTCTTTGTGCAAATTTAATGGGTATTTCAAATAAATTAGCTAAGCACAATAACCAATATATAAATATAAAAATCTTAGTAGCAAGCCACAATCAAGACCCCGAATTTTTACATGGAAAACCCTTCAATGAAAAGGGAAAAACCAGAGGACCTAGTAGTCCAGTAAAATCTTCCACTATAGAAAAATGGGTTTACAACAATATTCTCAAGAGCAAATGCTAGAGATTACCAAGAAAAAAAAATCAATCTTGAATTACAAACAATTATTCATAACGCTACGCATTGAGGTGGATACTAACAGTAACAACAACAAGAAAAGATCTCACCAACTGGCCAGCATTTGAGAAAACGTAGAGGAACTTCTAGCAACAACACCAGTCAACATGAGGCTCCGTTAGTTAGGAAAAATATACTGAAACTTCATCGAATCAGTCAACATGAGGCTCCGTTAGTTAGGAAAAATATACTGAAACTTCATCGAAATCGGGAATTAAAATGACCTTCCAATTTCGGCTTGAAAGTAGTTGGTTTTGTAGAAAAAATTTCTGAACTCTTCTTCCCTCTCATACACTGCAACTTTAGTTTTGCAATTTTTCAACGAAGATAGCACAACTGTAAAGAGTATATAAGTGTAGAATATTATTAGAAAATATGAAAAAATAAGAAGTGATAATTCAAATGAAATCCTTAAAATAAAAAACAAAAGACTTTCTGAATTTTCTGAGAAATATTTGATGTGCTAATAGAAATTCAACCATCATGGAAGAACCACGATAAAATAGAGCTAAAAAAAAAAAAACAAACAAACTATTCGGTAAGATATGTTAAATATGAATTAAAGGTTTGTCACAAAACTCTTAGGATATCATTAACCAAAGAATATGGTAATAGATATACAGCCAAAAAAAGAAAAAGAAAAAGAAAAAGAAAAGAAGAAGAAGCAGAGAGGAGAACAAATCATGAACAATTAGTCAACTTCAAAGCAAAACACTAAACAGAAGGAAATACAGAGAACATACCATTTTCAAATGATTTTGACCTATTTATTACATAGGATGTATCAAAGGTTTATCTCAATAACAAGAAAATGAGCAATCTTAGACCCTTTTGGGCTAAACTACATGACCTCTGATTGGGACAATCAAAGATCACTGGTATTTGTAGTTTAGTGACGCAATGAGCCACTTCACCCTATGCAGATATTGCGACTTCTTGCAAATGTATAGCTCATTAATGAATGATAGGTCCTCAAGTTACTGTACAAGATATTCTCACTATTTGGTTCAATGGAATGGTTATATATTTCTTATGTTTTAAAGAATTAAGTAAAGTTGAATGTGCCTTTATTTTATTTTTTTACCATCCCAGGCAAAAGAAATTAGGAAAAAAAAAAAAAAAAATACTAGAATCAGCAGCTTTTAACCCTTGTTTAAACCATTTTAGAGATCCCACCAACCAATGTTAATTTGAAAATGTAAATTTTATATTGGCATTCTGCTAGATCGTTGGTGTGGGACTTCCTCTCTCGCTGTCCGCTATCCCGATTTATATAGGATTAGCTGTAGCAAAGAGGCAAGTGTGGCAGATTTAATGAGATTCTCCAATGGAGACCACCATTGGGAGATTCAGTTTTGTAGAGAGGTGCATAATCGTGAATTGGAAGCTTTCGGGAGCTTCATCAACTCCATTTATAGCACTCCTGTAAGGGGAATCGAGGAGGATAAGAGATTTTGGCTGCCTTGTAAGAGTAAGGGGTTCACGGTTAGTGCTTACTACCATCTTCTTGTTGGCCATAGTGAGCATATTTTCCCTTGGAAAAGTATTTGGAAGCAGAAGATCCCCTCCGGAGTGGCTTTTTTTGTCCGGACCGCAGCCTTGGGGAAATGTTTGACTATTGACAATCTAAGGAAAAGAAAGGTTTGCATTTTGGATTGGTGTTATATGTGCAAGTGTAATAGTGAAAGTGTTGACCATCTTTTCCTTCATTGCCCGGTTGCTTCGGAGTTATGGGATATGGTTTTTGGTTTATTTGGAGTGTGTTGGGTTATGCCTTCGTCTATTGTTGGACTCTTTGCTTGCTGGCAAGGTCACTTTGGTCGCCACCGCAATGGAGTTATTTGGAAGGTCGTTCCTCTTTGTTTGATGCGGTGTATTTGGAAGGAGAGGAATAGTAGATGCTTTGAAAACTTTGAGCGTGCTATGCCCGACCTCAAGCTTCTTTTCATCCGAACCTTACTTGAATGGTTCTCTGTGTGGAGAAACCATCATTTTTCTATTTTGGATTTACTTGACTTTTGTAATTTTCGTTCTTGACTTGTTCACCCCTGTATACTCCCTGTGTGCTTCGGTGTATCTTTTTTTATTATCTATGAATTCTTATTACTTATCAAAAAAAAAAAAAAAAAGCTAGAGGAATGTTGTTTACTAACAATAGTCCAATATTATTACAAGTCCCTATTTAAGAGAGCTCTCCTGATTGATACATTTAGTTGGGTTAAGAGTGCCTCTTTCCATGCTTCTCAGTTTTAGTTGTGTGGATAATTAGTCACTGACATCTTTATAGAAATTGCAGGTGCAAAAGATTGATGGTTCCCTAGAGTTTCTTATCCTATCTAAAGATGAATTGTGGGATGGTCAGAAATGAGGTTTTCCATGCATTTTGATTCTGTAATTTTTTTAAAAAGTTTTCCTTTCTTTGTTGGGATTCTTGTGTATTGCAAAAGGCCAAAAGTGGATATTGTGTCTTAATTGAAAAACCGTTCATTGCACTCTACCTCTTTACTAATGTAAGAATAATCTAGCCTTTTTATCATTTATAGAAAGAAAATAGGTTATTTCTTGTTTCATCAATTTTTGAATGGGTGTCATGTGTTTGCTTGACTTCTGAATTAATCAAATGTGTGGTTACTCCTAACCTTTCAACTCTCTAATTCTTTCCCATTTTCTTAGAGGTTGTTGCTACAATTAAAACAATTCAGGAGCTGGAACAGGTAGAAAAGAGGTTGATGCAACATGCATATCAAAGAGGTAGTGTAGAATCAAGGAGGTTCCTCTCACAGCAGATGTGTAAGCACCCTTCCTTGGCTTGGTGCCTAAGGTTTAGTTTTCTATAAGAGTGGAAGATGATGATGTGCATTAAAATCAAGTGGTTCTAAGGATAGGAAATCTTAAGAGTTGTTTAGTTGAAGTTTTCATCTACAAACAAACTCATTAGGCTGCTAATGTGTATTACATACTATCAACTACTAGCATGGTGCTTTTAAGAGCTCCTTGAACCATGGATGCGTCTAACTCTATCTGGTAGCCGAACTTTGTCAAGGTGTTGTAAATTTCACAAATTACTGGCTAGAGTCTTGTTTTCGTATCATATGGGGTCTCTGGGTTTACAACATAGATTATTATGGGTTTTCTGGGACTTGTTTTTACTACATATATTCCTAATTTAAAGGGATTTAAATGCTATTTTGTAGTGTTTTGCTTCCCACTAAACTGTTAATTTTTACATTAACATAGACTATAAGATAAAAATTAAAAGTTAACACCAAATCAAGGTGTTCATTTCAAAATTTTAAAGTTAGGGATATATTTCCAAATACCCAATACATTGGCCAGCACGTTGCACGTCCAAAATGCTAAACTCTTCTTAACATTAATACAGATTTAACAATCTGAAATTATGAATTTTATTAGCCATGTTCCGAACATTCCATAGGTAAAAGTTCATCAATTTTATAGAGACAAAACAGAAAAACTATATTGCTGATTACATAAGATCTAAATTGCTGGAACATGACTAGTGTTAGATGTAATGAGTCATTCCTCCAGCTAACTCATATCTATGCCTTAATCATGCCAGAATAATTAATATATATATATATATATATATATGATAGTAAACCTTGAGAAGGTCAATAACACCATATGCACAAAATGACTTTCATATCAAAAAGAGTCAAAACACAATTCAGTGATTTGGCTGTACTCAATCTAACTATATACGTTGTTTTGGTGATATATGAACATATGTATGGAGTTGACATGCACACCTTTACATAGACTAAAAGTTTTGTTTATGTAGATATGTACATTGGCTACAAAACAGTGACTCTGCAAATACATAAACTGAATAGGGTCTTGTAATGCACAAACTACAAAGTAAATTATATATACATATCCCAAATGGTAAAGAGAAAGCAAACCTGAAGTGCCCTGGCATCAGTTGTCATCAAGTTCGCTATTTTCTGAGATGCAATCTTCTTGTTAGCTTCAAAAGGTGAAAACCATATATTAATATCTTAGGAGTATAACTATCAACAATTTCAGTGTTGTCTGAAACTTTATAAGAACGTGAGTTCAATTTTGCTTGCACTAGTTGAACTAGGGATCACTTAACTCAATAGCCCCTGCATATGATCCACTTAAACTGACCTCCCAACCCAAATATGAAAACAAAAATCATCAAGACCTTCTCCCACCCAATTCACACATAAACATAGCAATCATTAACCAGCCCAAATCAACAAAATCTATTGCCACATGTCAGAGAGCTTTTAAGCACAAGAACTGATTTATGTACTGTTGCAGTTTCAGCTCAAGAAATTAAAAAGGCCAACCTATAAGTGAACTTTAAAAGAGATGTTGAGACAAAGAATGTGTATGTTTTTATTAATGGGCATCAAAGCAAGCTCTAATAGCAACCATTTCAATATTGATTCCAAATTGCCATAAAAATTTTGATTTTGAAAAAATTCATTTTGGAATCACGAATTTCATAATTGTTTTAGATAATTCACAAATTTCCAGTAATTAGTGTGGTTGGTGAGATCACTTTCTATTAATTAATTCAGAAGCATTAATCTATCCATGGGTGGGGAGATGTTTGGTCAGTCAGCATATTTGGTTTGAGGTTGGTGTAGGAAACCTTATTCCTTTTGGCATGATTGTTGGTGTGGCAACCAACCACTAAAATAAGCTTTTCCGCTTTCATAATGAAATGGTCTCAAATGTTGGAAAATGGGCAGAAGATTTCATGAAGGCTTTCCTCAATTGACTGAAAAGCTACTACACCAACACAAATTAGGCAAAAATAATTTCATAGAAGGCTTTCCTCAGTTGACTGAAAAGCTATTACCAAAACCAATCATGCAAAAATAATTTCCTGAAAATATAACGGATTATCAAAATTTTTTTTTTCATTTTCTAAGTAACAGTTCAGAAAATGCTGTTGGAACAATGGGAGGAAGGAGGGGACAATTGGCATGAATAATACACTCATTGGATTGAATCAATACTTTATATACTAGAAGGGATTAGAAAATTGAGAAAACAAACCAGCTAAACTTCTGTTGGCTCGGAAGTGGATCAAAACTTCATAATGTAATTTTTCATCCAGCTGAACACAACAGACATGTTGTCCCTCATGCCTGCACATCAAGGCAAAATTCTTAACTGATTGAATAATCATTTAGGTCTATTAATAATGCGGATCCAGGTTTTATTAATTCTGCTAAATAAGGATGGGAACCTGAGAAGAATTGAGGTTTATTTTGCATAAAGTATTGAAGTAGAGCAAGTACATAATCTTGGAAGACTAATCTCCCATTCTCTACTCAGTAATACAAAACTTTTGTTTTTTCTTTTATTCTTATAAATTTTATGAGGGTTAATGGACTTAAGGAGGTTTCATAGTCATTTATTCAAGGGGTCAAAGTGTGGCAAATACACTATCTCATTTCTCTCTTCTTTCATTTTTTATTTATTTTTATTTTTAAAGTTTGTTGTTATCTTTAGCTATTTGCTTATGGATTCTGAATAATTTACAGAGAAACCTTGCAGGTGATTTACAAGGAGTGAAGCTACAGTGACTGGGCCTAAAATTGATAGCAAAAGGCCAGGAAAATCATAGAAAAGCCAGCATGCAATTTCAACCACTTCAGCTGCTGCTAATTGTGTGTCATCTTGACCCACCAGTCCACCACACAAAAAAAGGTAGAGATAAATGTAACAAATTTGAGCACCAAGATCCGATTAAGAGTACTGGCCCTAATTATGAAAACACATTCAGTTTGACAATCTGTTTGAACTTTGAATTGAACTTTGAATCTAAGTTCTTAAGTGCACAAAGACTAGGAAAGTTTTTTTTTTTTGATAGGTAATTGCAATATATTAAAAAACAAAATGGTATACAAAATAAAGAAAAACAGCAAAGCAAAACAAGACTAGAAAATAAAATACATGAAACCAGCCATATAATTAACGGCACAAAGGTAGAGTATCTAGGAAATCCATCAAAGAAAACGTGGAGAGAGTGGAGGACTTCAATCCCCATTCATAAAGAGTCTTCAGAAATAAAAATTTGAAGTTTGGTGCAGTGGACTCTCTGTCCTTGAAAATGCAGCAATTCCTTTCACCCCAAATGCAAAGGCTGGGAAAGCTAAGGTATAAATTCGCAATTTTCTTTTGTTGCCATGAAAATTTTACATTTATTACTTTATCACTCTTAGATTTAAGATTATTGTAGTAAAGATGTTAAAAGTTATGTTATAGAAAGAACACTTTGAGTGGTTTACAGAAGCCCATTTGTGATCATTTATAATTCATTAACCTCAGTTTCCACTATAAATTAAAAAGAAGAAAAACAGTAAATTACAAATCAAACTATCTATATGATTGACAGAACTTGCAGTCTATATAAACTAAATTTGGTTTTGTAAATCACCATTTATGAAGTAAAATATGTATAAATATCCAAAATGGTAGGAGAAAGCAAACCTGAAGTGCCTTGGCAACAGTTGTCATCAACTCAATTATTTTCCCAAATGCAAACCTCTTGCCAGCTTCCTGAGTTAGTCTTCATCAATCAGAGCAATCTGGCCGCCTTCAAAAGGTAAAAACCATATATAGATATATAAGAACCATCATCACCTTCAGTGCTGTCTGAAATTTTAATTTACTAGTACGACTGGGGATCGCATAATTTCATGGTCCCCCAAGTATAACTGACCCCCAACCTAAACATGAAATGAAAAATCAGCAAGAACTTCACCGACTCAATTTCTCATCATTGTGCAACTAAACTCCATTTTTCCACAATAGTTCAGCCTCATAAACTGAGCAATTATGACCCAGTCCAAATCAAAAAAAAATCTACTGTTAAGTTTTAGACAGCCCTAAGCAAAAGAACTGATCCATATATAAACTCTTACCGTATAATAACGTGAAGGTTACAAGAAATACAGAGAGAAAGAATTGAGTATGTGGACATACAGCAGGTTCTAATAATGCTAAATCCAATATTCCAAATTTCCCAATGTCGAGAAAATTTCAATTTTGAAAAAATTAAAGAAAGAAAATAGCTTAGCAAACAGAAATTGACATATTGGTAACAGAGTCAGCTATTTCAACCAATGGAATGTGGTCAACCTAAATTATACTAGCAAACTATGCTTTTAGCAACTTTTGAAGTCTTGTAATGATTTGCAGAAACAAAATTTTGAATAAACTTAACCACTTACCCACTATCCTGTATGTCAACAAATGGAATATGGTCAATCTTGGACAGCTCATTGTCTTCCAAATTGGGGCAATCATAAATCTCCAGCGTTTTCAATTGGGTGAGGCGTCGCATGGCTTCCTAGGTGGGCAGATGCAGCAAGCGATTGCAATTCACATTATACAGCTTTTGAAGAGAGGAAAGATTGCCCAGCCACCCTGGCAAAGCTACCATCTCTTAAAATCCTTGTATCCACAGAATTTTAAGGCAATGAAGTATTGAATTTGGTCCAGGACCAGGATAGAGTAGGCTGACTCACACAATTTGAGCTTTTGGAGAGAGGGGTGAATGGATAAAATCTCTCTATCCCAAGTTAAATATTTCCTTTTCTTTTAATTTTGCGCATTTTTCTTGTTACTCGTCTTCCACCTTCACTTACGATTTATTTTTCATCTAAATTCTTTTAAGGGTGTGTTTGTTTGGAAGTGAATTAAGGTAGATAGAAAATTTTGACGAGAAAGAGGGAAGGGTAACTTTTTTTTTTTTTTTTAAGGGTGTTTGATTAGGTGGAGAGGAAAGAAAAAAAATGGTGGAAACTAGGTGCTTTCTCTTCATATTCTTTTTTTAAAAAAAATGTTTTTTTCTTAGACCCACCAAAAAGTTTTCACTATACAATTGAAAGAAAATTGAAGGGAGAAAAAATGGCTACTTAATAGATAAAAATGCCAATATTCAATTAATTTCATTATTTTTTTCTTTTTTTTTTTTTTGGTGGGCGCGTTGCCTCTTTCCTTTTTCTTTTTTTCCTTTCTTTTTTTTTTTCTTTTATTTCCTGACGTTGTTTTTTTTTTTTTGTTTAACTAGACATGATTTTTGTTTTTTAATAAATGGGGTGATTGCTTCTTCTTTTTTGGTTGTTTGTCACTTTTTTGTATTAATTGGCCATCATTTTTTAACAAGGGTGTATGAATAAATTTATATAAACTCACTTTTTCAATCCCTCCACTCTTTTCCACTCCTAACCAAACAAAAATGAAAGAAATTAAAATTTTTTCTATTCTCCCACCATTTTTTATCCTTCCACTTTTCCATTCCTCCAATCAAACGGACCCTAAAGGTCCCAATTCTTTGATCCGATAACCTTCATCTCGACCCACACAAAAATCCGGCAACGTTTGAAGGCAAGTCACCGCCCCACATTTTTAGGTCTTTGCTACACTTTCACAATCAATAATGCAAATATGTCTCAAATTAATCAAATTGCTTAGGTCTTTTGGAAGCTTGACGAGATCGGGGCATTCGATTCTTAAAGTTTGCAAATTGAAAAGCTTAGTGTGAATTTGGTAAACAATTAATTTCAGTATCTGAGATGTCAAGAAGCCTCGGATGTATTAACACACCAATTGTTTTCGGTAACTCTATCAACTTGTGTCCATATTGGTAGGATTTATGCCCTATAATCCAATTTATTGACATGCTATGCTAACTAAATTGTTTAATTATATGAAACTATTTGTATATAAATTAATTGTACATTATCATAGTCCTTAAGATCCATTATATGCGATTTATGCGATTTAGTTACAGAAAATATAAATCACAAATTCCTTGTAAACTTAAAATGTAGTTCGTAGTCAGTGATGAAAAGATTATAATACATCAACTAAGATGTTTTGTATTGATCATGGAAGTGGAGACTTCTAGTTGATGTGTCCTACGTGTGTAAAACATATTGAACTAGACCGTTGTGAGATTCATTATAATAATTAACAATTGTCACTTGAATAATTAATCTCACGACTTGTTCACTATGGATATTTCATGGAGGGGTCAAATGATATCATATTAAAGTTTTGGGATACAATTTATTAAGGGATAATTACAGTAAACCCACCTGAGGTATGGCCCGATTACACTTTGCCTACCCGTGGTTTAAAACTTATCACTTTGCCCACCCGTACATCAATCCGTTACCCCCCCGTTACCCACCTCACCCTCGGACGTTAGAAAAACACCCTTTTCCCCAAATTAGAACATTACACGGATCAAACAACACGAACTCACTCTCTTTTCCCCACGAGCCCTACAAGCGCGAAAAATTCATTCTGCATCCGAGGTATTGATTTTTCCGAACGTGCTTGGTGAGGTTCTGACTTTGGGTTGTCCGGAGTCGTTGAATATTCGAAAATAGATCATCACCAGGTATGACATTTACGCTTTATGGTTTCGAGTGGGGTTTCAAGTTTTGATGATAGCGTTGATTCACGGGGAGTTGATAATCGATGTCTTCTTGAGTGGAAATTACTCAGGTTCATGTGGGCATTTGTGTACATATGAGACTTGTGTTTGAGAACAAGTCCGAGGTGGATAATTTTGGGAGAAGGTTTTCCGGGTTGTAGCCGATATAAGGTAAGTATACTTTTTACTTATTCTAGCTGATTCACATGAGATTGGAATGTGATGTGTTCAATTCAATTTATGAACAGATTGGTCCCAAGTGCCCTTTCTTTAGATGGATTGATAATCCCACTTGTGTGCGTGGGAATGAAGCTGCCCATTTGGTGCAACAAAAGCTGGATTTATGGAGGAGTGAGCTGCAACTTGCATGTGAAAGGGAAAGAGAAGCTACCCAGCAGGCAGAAGCTACCCAGCAAAGAAGCAGAAGCTACCCAAATGGCGAAATTGCTCAAGGCAGGCAGCAAAAGCCATTGAGAGGGAGAGAAAGTTTCGAGCTTCCTCTGTTCAAGCCAAGGAGATAGCAAAGTGAGAGCTTTAAAGCAAGAGAGAAAGTGCAGAATTGCACTAATTCTGTCATGGTTTTTTTTTGTTTTGGTTATGTTGTTTTCATGTTTTGGCTCAAGTGAAAATGTTGGAATGATGAGATTGAGTCCATTTGATGGGTTGTAATATAAGTTTGGTCCTCAATTGTATTGTAATAGAACTATGAAAGAATATTTTGAGAATGAGAACTATGTAATATAAGCTTGAAGCCACTTAATAATATAAGCCTTTTAAAGATAAAGTGTTATTTATGTTAGATCTTTGTTGGTATTTTTGTTTAAAGTGAATTGGCTACTTGTAAGTTGTGAGCTGTTGGTGTTGGTGTTTTGTTGGATGTTGTGAGCTGTGTTGGTTTGTGCATAAAGTGCATTGTGTCAAGACAATTGTGTTGAAAGTGAATTTAAAGTGCATGACAATCTGTCAACTTGCAAGAAAAGACAACAAATTCAACACATACACCTGCTATTCAACACATACACCCCGCACACATAAACAAACTCATATAATAATAACGCATATGAATAATCGCAATAATCGAACAATAATTCTCAACTTTTGTCATTAAGTTGGGAAATTGTATACATATTTGAAGGTGGCATTGAATAGTCTTTCATCAACCACCAGTAAATATAAGGCATTTGGTACAACAACCCAAAACGATTTGCAACCGCCCAATGTTTACAAAACTTACAAAAATACAAAAAGTGTTTGAACAAACTATATCAAAAAGTGTTTGCACCTGTCATTGTCCGCCCTGCCTAACCCTAACACTACATAACCCTAATACATAGCAACAAAAGTGACTTGCCATTGTCTGCCCTGCCTAACCCTAACACTATATAACCCTAATACATATCAACAAAAGTGTCTTGACTTGGTTTTCATTTATCGCCCCCCGCCCCGCCCGCCTCACACACCACGGTGGCCTTTCCACCTCTTATTCTACATTTTCGAGGTCTAGCTGCATCACCCCTTCCTCTCAAAGCAGCTCCTCTGGTAGCAGGTGGTCTTGTAGGCTACAAAGTACAAGGATTCACATGTTAGCTACCAGCTTCACAGTTTTATGAATAAAACATCAAACCTAACACTACAGCACCTGTGATGATTGTGGTCTCTTGTCCCATGTTTCTGCAGGAGTGTGTGGTGTTGGCTGGCTTGAAGAGAACCAAGGAGCTCCTCTAACTGTGTACCTAAAGTCCGAAGAGTACCATTGACTTGGGTTACGTGACCATGGAGCTTGTGGCTGTGGAGCTGGAGCTTGTGGTGGAGCCGGAGCTTGTGGTCGTGGAGCCGGAGCTTGTGGTCGTGACCCGTTTGCTGGTTGGATGAGGCCATAGTGTAAGGCTGATGTGTTGGTGGGGGCTGAGCCGAGGATTGGGTGCGTGATGAAGATGGGGCCTGGGATCCTTGCCTCGTGTAGAAGGCCTTCCACTTCCCCGCAACCAAATATGAGCATGTTTTTACGAGTGTCGTTATTGGAATTTTGCATTTGAATAAAATTTTTTGTAAAAACATACTGATTTCCCTTTCTCGCAATCCGCCTCCTCTCCCATCTTTGTCTCACCAAAGTGACATTGGCCTTGCATCCCCTTGCATTGTGCCCTTCCTGTTGACACCTTCCACACCTTACTGGCTTGTTTCCTCTAGACACCTTATAAGGGTTTGGCTCATCAGCATCTCTTTTCCTCTTCATGGGTGGCCCGCCTGGTGGCTTATAGACAGAGGGTGCAACAGGCTTGGGTTGGCCACTTGACATCCACTCGGACCGGCCAGGCATGGGAGGTATGGGTGTCTTGTATGTCTCCACATAAGCATCCTTGTAGTAGCATGGATGGGTGTAGTCTTACGGTCTCTCACGATTCACAAAAATGGGCTGCAACTCCATGCTTGCAAGGGATTCTGTCAAGTCCCATACTCTACAACTACATGTCCTATTTACCAAGTCCACCACATGCCTTTCCCTCCCATTGTCAACCTCATACACAAACCTCCCAGAAGGAACCGCACTTTGAAACTCTTACACTCTAATTTTAATGCTCCAACTTCTTTTGTATGCTTGGACACAAATTGCCATCATACTTTTCTATGCCACCTTCTTTATATACAGCCTGCTCATAAGCCTAACTCGATCCACTCAAAGCATTGATAAGATGGGCTTGTCTCTACCCTTTGAGAATCATAGAGTTAAAACTCTCACTCAGATTGTTTACCATACAATCTGTCAAAGCTCTTGAAGAAAAGTGGGATCTCGGTCCTTTGTGCGGGCTCTATATCCGCAGTCACGCCAAGTTTCTTCATTCAAACTCTTAAGATGATCCATCCCTCTCTCAAATTCCCTGGCTGATGTTGTGCCAAAGACACCTCCACAGATACACTCTTCAACTCCATGCCCTTGTGGTTAACCTTGAAGTTGTTGTATATGTGCTTCACACAATACCGTGCTTCACGAGTTGGGAATAGAGTCTCCATTGCGGGTAAAAGGCCCCGCAATCAAGTAAGCATTCAATGTTAGCAATATAAACTAGTAAAAAGGTAAGCATGTAATGAAGTCTTGAACATGAGCTAGATGATAATACCTTCTCGCATCATCATCGATGAATACAGATTGAGCTCATCATCGGCCTGCCAATGTCATCAAGACAAAACTGCTCCAAGAACAGGTCCAGCTATCCTTGTTCTCTTGCTCAACCACATGACCATTGCCACTGGGAATATATTGTCATTTCCATCCTTGGCAATGGGGACAATAGTTGCCCACCAAACCTACCCTTCAAGTGGCGACCATCCGCCCAACAAAGGGTCTACTGACCACCTAGAAAGCCAACCTTCCGAGCATTGTACCTAATGTACATCCTTTTAAACTTGGGCTCTGCATTCTCATTTTCCATCTCTGTCTGCAGAATCACCCTACTTCCTACATCTGTCCTTAATATCATTTCGCATAATCTCTAAGTAGGCCATATCGAGCCTCTTCATCCCGATGAATCAGCCCCCTAGCTGCCTTCCTTGATCTATACACCGACTAAGACTTAAATCAACTGAAATCTTCGCATCACATGGTGCTTAATACTTGAGGCCTCCCAATTAGGATTCTTACCAAAATCCTCCAAATACCTCTTTGCCACATAGGTGATGTAACTTGCCCATTTTTAAATGATAGGGGCGGTACACTCAGGATAAAGTGTCTTGATCTCAAATGTGCATTCTCCAGTCACCATTGAGGCATAACACCTCCATCCACAATCGTTCTTGCAATGTACGTAAATCTTCTTCTTCTCATTCAACTTCCACTTGACATCAATGTGATTCTGAATCACATACTCCCTCAAAGCCTTCCTAAACACCTGGGAGTTTGGGAACTTCATCCCTTTTGCCAACCTAACATTTTCCATATCAGTCCTCTCATTGAACTCCAAATTGCCAGGCCCCCGCTCATCATCAGAACTATCCACACTTGCCATATCATCCTCTAAAGCTGGTTCAACCCACTCTTCATCTAAATCTATGTTTGGAGGAGGAACATTGCTTGGGCCAGGTGCATCTGTGTTTGGCCGAGGTGCATCCGTGTTTGGCCGAGGTGTATCGGTGTTTGGATGAGGTGTATCGGTGGTTGGAACAGTGTTAGGCTCATCGGCCTTTGTGTGAGGTGGAGAAGACTCACCAAAAATGTCATCAGCAAAGTCTTCTCCTTCCAGGCCCTCATTCAACCAATCAAACTCCTCCTCCACACCATCACCCTCTGTAGCAGCTCCTACACCACCCCCTACACCAGCCCCTGCATCAACCCCCCTGCATCAGCCCCTGCACCCCCTATAGCAGCCCCTGCACCAGCTCCTACACCAACCCCCGCACCATCGGGAACTTCAAGCGCAAGTGGAGCATTACCACTCTCCACATACGTATGATGGTGTCTCTTGGCCCTCCCTCACTAGGGTTCCACAAGGGTTCCACATCTTGATCATCTTCTATGAGCCTTAAGTCTTGCTCCAAGTTGCCCCCAGGACCTAAATAATGAACCCTCCACGGTTCATCAACCCCCAATTCCTCACATATACTTTTTATTTCAAAATAACCAAGCAAATCAGCATCCCTATACACTATTTCTACTTTCCCACCAAAGTACTCTAAACTAGGGTTCCACACAAAAGCACCCCCATAATGTACCTCCAATTTCACTTCAACATCCATCTGTAATAACAAATTACAAGTTGACACGTATACAATCAACAATTAAAGAATTGTAAACAACAAAAGAGGCAAAAGAGAAAACAGTTGCATTTTTTTGGTTGTGCTTTTGGGATGCAACGCACACGGAGGGACCACATTTTTACGCTTTTCTTTTGATTTTGATTCTGTTTTACTAAATAGCACATGCAAACACTAAAAATTTCAACCCAATGGAAACTTGGGTCCACTGTGAGACACAATGACCACGACAGACAAAGTGCCCACAGACAAAAATGCCCATAAACAAACACAAATCCAAAGAACAGGTGGTCACAATTTTCATAAATATCAACAAACACAACCAATATTCTCATTCCATTACATGTAAAATTGACCATTCATTGATTACTCACAAAAAAATAAAACAACCGCAAGCCCAAAGTAAAAACCCAAAGAGTGACTGATTACTTACCAGGATTTTAGTCACTCGAACAACCCGTTGCTCGTCTAGGTTTTACACTCGCAGAAAAATCAACACCTCGGATGCAGAATGGATTTTTCGCGTTTGTAGGGCTCGTGGGGAAAAGAGAGTGAGTTCGTCTTTGTTTGATCCGTGTAATGTTCTAATTTGGGGAAAAGGGTGTTTTTTCTAACGCCCGAGGGTGAGGTGGGTAACGGGGGGGTAACGGATTGATGTACAGGTGGGCAAAGTGATAAGTTTTAAACCACAGGTAGGCAAAGTGTAATCGGGCCATACCTCGGGTGGGTTTTTGTAATTATCCCATTTATTAATAAGGCCTAGAGTGCAATTATATTTCCATAGTGGTACTTGTTATATAAATAATGGTAACTTTGGGCTTGTCAAGAATTAAGAGAAAAGCTTGAGACCCATTAGAGCTAGAGCCTTAATTATCCCTTTGGTCCCATCCCAAGCCACACACTTAAGCCTAATTGGGCTGGCCTAAAACGCTAACCCAATTAGATAATCAGATACTTTATTTAATAAAAGTTATTAAATAAAGTATCTGCCAAGGCAATTAATATGTACGTATGATTAAAAGAAGAGAAAATAGTTTTTCTCTCAAGTATCTTTTGAATACACCTTCCTATGGAGAATCAACATAATTAAGAATTGATTGAAAGACCACTCATCTTAGGCACTATGTGGAATTGGGATGAAGATTGAAGGTATTCTCAAGTCTTGTTTTGAATTTTTTTCTTGTATTAAGGTATGTTTTTTGTTCTTTGTTCTAGAATTCAAGGTTACATGTTATCTCTCATGAATGAAGTAGATCCTTGTGTTGCTTCTTCTGCGGGTTTTGTATGAGATGCAAATCCAATTTTTCCAACACATATAACTTTAAAACACATAAGCTTTTAAATTCTAATAATCAATATATATATATATATATATATAAAAGCAGAGACCTCATGTGGATGTGCATGAAGTTATGCCACGTGGCGCTTTGTATGAGTACTTTTTTGTTTAGTCTTTCAAATCCCATCTTCTTATCAATGATTAGTTTAAGCCATAAATGCAAAAAAATTAAAAGATTTGGTTCTACTCCCTTTTCAAACTTCTTGAACTCTTCCACTTTTAATTTCATTAATTTAAAAAATGAAAGGTTTTCTCCATTCAATGTTAGTTTTCATGTTCTTTTATATATTCTAGTTTCACAAAATATCAAAAGGCCAAAAGAAAAATAGGATTGGAGAGATAGAGAGACAAAGAGTGAGAAATTAATGTAAAAAAGAGAATGAAATTGGCTTTGGTTTCTGGTGCATATGATCTAAACTTCTTAACAGCACTATCAAAACTTGATACAATGCTTTAACAACATATGGGGTTTCTAAAAGGTATGTGTTTTTTGTCTTTATTTATATGTTTGGAAAGTGTTTAATTTTTGTAAGTGATTAAGGTACTCAAATGTAAGTAAAATTAAATGTAAGATATGAAATAGTATAAGTTTATATTTCCCTATTCAATTATTGTTTTATTTTTAATCTCTTGGCATGTATATTTAGTTTTGCGAATTAGAAATTATAAACCTTAAATCTTAAATGTTTAGCCTTCAAAAGTTCACGTGTTTTCTTTTAAAAAAAAATACTTCTAAAAAAAAAGAAAAGGAAATAATAAAAAATTTTATGTTGAAAACGGCTAATTGTAACCTTATAAATATAGAGTCTAATTAATTATGGTTACTTATGAATATATTGTGTTACAATTTTTTTTTTCATTCATTATTTTAGTGATGTATAATACATAATCGAAATTAATTTTCCAAACATTATTGATAATGCTTGGATCCTCAGCCAAAATGATCGTCTAAAGTAGAATTGTCCATAGCCAACCCGATCCCGAGGAAATATATGGTAAAAAGAAGAAATGTGGGTCACCGGTGTGGTGTTTGCCACAAAGCCTCCAATGCTAAAGTTAGAATGGCTAGAATGAGAAAAGAAGTTTTTGGAATATCGGTGTGTATAAGCTAGGTTTTCTATGTGTACCTTTATAGATGTGAGGTATCTGTACATATACTTGCTCCTTTCTCCTAGCCATTAGGGAGGGCGATTAATGGAGGCTTGAATGGGGTATTTGTAATGTTTTCCTGAGATGTTAATGAAAGGGTCGTCGGTGCTCCAACGGTAAAGAGATTTATGGCGACCTTGTAACATATGCCTGTCATGTATGAACTGGCAAGCCCTTTCTTCGCCCAGTGGGTTCAAATGATGACGGAGTGGAATGGTTTCCTCGTCTATTGGTCCCTTGTTTGGACAAGGAGGTTGCCTGAGGAGATTATGGTCGTCCATCGGCTACCCCCCTATTCTGAGGTCGTTTAATTTGGAGACGGCCATGGAATGTGGTGAGTTCCCTTCTCTCCCCCTTCCTCCTTTTTCTTTTTTTTTTTTTTTTTTTTTTGGCGCTTTGGGTTTCCCTCTCTACTGTTATTACCTTGTGGTGGCGCGGCGTGTGTCATGGCCATGTGTCACCTCGAGATCGATTAGGAGGTCCTTGATTCCGATGAAACTTTTTAGTTTCCCACATTTTTTGAGGCGCTCCCTTTTTAAACCTCTAGTGTTCTCTTTCTGTGCTTATTTTTGCAAAGTTCCAGTTATATTGTGTTCTTCTGCTTTGAGTTTTCAGCTTCCTTTGGATTTCACTGCTGTGATTTCTGCGCTTACCTCTTCTCCTTTTCAGTTTCGCTTCCTTTTTCAGGTACCCCTCTACTTTTCTGGTTTTCTTTTTCCTTTTTAACTTCCCTTTTCGTGCTTTGTTCCCTTTTTGAGATTTTGCTTTTTCTACTTCTTTATGATGGACCATTCTAGTATTAGGTGCATTTCTCCCTCGATTGCCTTCTTTTTGCACGCTTAAGCACATTTATAGGTTGTTTTAGTGGCCTTTACCCACCGATTAGGGATTTCGCCCTAAATGATAGTGGTTTAAGTTTAGTATTGAGTGAGTTATACCCATTGTTGAGTGAATCCCTTAGCTGGTTTAAGTCGGTGTGAGGGGTGCTAAGGAGGGAAAGAATGAGTTCTGAGGGTAGATCTAGGGATTTAGGGGCCATTCTGTCATCCAATGTCGATGTGGGTGAGGTTGCGACGGATATAGCTATCTCCCGAACAGCGCCTTCACGTCCATCCGTCCTAGCCTCTCCCCGGCCTTTTCATGCCCTTCGGGAGGAGTGTTCTCTGAACAAGGACACCTTCGTTAGATTTAGGGATAGATTCCAGCTTCCTAAGGAGACCAGGTTTTGTCTCCCAAGGAAAGGTGAGAAATCCTGCATTTTTGCCCACGGGGAAGTTTACTTTTATGAGGCTGCCTTCCTGTGTGGCCTTAGGTTCCCCGTCCATCCATTCATAATGGAGCTCCTCCACCATCTAAACATAACCCCAGGACAAAATTGTTATAAGTTGTATGGTGATCCGGACGATCATAGTTGATGGTGATATGATCACATTGAATAAGCTCGTCCACCTTTACCACCTAAAGGAGTCCAAGGAGTTTGGTTATTACGAGCTCGGCCTTGGGATAGAAGGTCTAGGCTCATCGCCGATCTGCCTTCATCCTTCCGTTATTGGAAGTCGAGGTACTTACTTTGTGTTAGGTGACAATTGGGAGACCCTCTTTGACGACTTCTAGGGGATGTCCCTAGGTCTGCTACGTCGGTGGGAGACCCCTGTACTTGGTGCGTTTGCTTTGCATTTTTCTTTCTTTTTATCTTTTTTTGTTCGTCTTTTTGCTTGGACCATCCGTCCCGACCTTTTGTGTGTGTGTGTGTGTGTGTTTTTTTTTCTTTTTTTACAATCAAAGATCGTCCAGAGTTGGAGAGTAGGTTTGTGGAGCGTGTTCGCGCAGCCATTGAGTACATGAGCACAATTGACAAGTTTGACGATTTAGTGGATCCCAGGACATTAGCCCGTCACCGCTTAGGACCAGAACCTTCCCATTACGTCCTTTGTGCTATCCGAAAAGAAGAAAAAAGTAAGTCTCTTTTGGACGAGAGTAGGTCGTCCATCTTTCCTTTCTCATTCTTCTTTTCTCCACTTAACTCCACTTTTATTCTTTGCAGAAATGACAACCAAGTTTAACCAAGAGTTTTATGCCCGTATTAAAGAAAAAGAAAAATGAACCCCTCTCTAGCGTCGACCAACGCAGGTTGAGGCTAACTAATAGAGAAAAGGAGAAGGAGAAGGAGACCATAGAGAAAGCGTCGTCCACCTCGGCTTTGGACAAGGGTAGGGTGGCTTCCTCGGCCCTATCAGTTGAGGAAATTAGCCCTTGTCACAAGAAATGCAAGATAGGTGACAAGGGCAAGGGGAAATTAGGTGCAAGCGTTTGGGGTGATGTAGAGACAGCCCTAGCTCGAGCAAATGAGATTATTACTCTTGATAAGATGAAGGAGATTTCTGGCATCCCTTCTCACGAGATGGTGAACCACCATGTTCACAAACTCGTCCAGGTAATTTTTCTTCGTCTTTTCTCTTACTTTGTTCCTTTTTCTTTCTTCTTTTTTTTTTTTTTTGTTTTTTTAATTTTTTATTTTTAACACTAGGAATAGCAATTGTTGACTCTGCGTCCTTGAATGCCAGGTGTTGGGGGAGGCAATACATATCACTTCTCAATACTTGGCAAGTGAAGAGAAGGCTATCATGGCCACTTTAAAATCAAAGGCGTTAGAGTCAGAGGCCTCGGGCTTAAGAAAAGACTTGATCGTGGCAATGGACGAAAGTAACTCGTCCAAGGGAAAAATAAGGCCTTTCTTGAGGAACTGGAAAATGCGAAGCAGGTGATAAAGTAAAAAGATGAACTTTTAGCTCGCTGCTGGCCAAAAAATGAAGAATGTCGTGGCCAAGGCCGTCTGTGCTTTCCAGGCGACCGATGAATATAATGCCATATTGTTCAATTTGGTACTTCAAGGGATTCGGACTACTCAGGAGGTACATGGTGAAACATGGTTCGACAATGAGACTTGGAAGACCTGGATTTTGAAGCCGTGGACAAGGAGATAGAAGCGAATTGTTTTTTTTTTTTTTTGAATGCCCCGCTTGTTTTGGGGCTTTTGGACGAACAATCTTTTTATGCCCTGCGCACTTCGAACAATTCATGATTATGTATATGTATGCTTATTTACCTTGTGTTCATATTTGCTTGTGAGTGCTTTTCTTTTCTGCTTTCTTCGTTTATTGTGAACTTAGAGAAATATTCTTGAGAGGAAATTATCCATCCACTAACCTTGCCGAGTTAGTTTAATTTCTTTGTCATCCATTGGGGACTTGGTGAAATATTTATAGAAAGTGGTTGCTTGTCCGCTACTCTTGTAAGGGTAATCTAGTCTCCTTAGCGTCCATTGGGGACTTGTAGAAATTTGTGCTTAATTTCTGGCCAAAATTTTAGCTTAGGAAGACTTGGAATATGTTCCTTTCATTTAGGATGGTTTATATCCCGATGTATATCCATTTAAGGGATCTTATCGCTTTCAGTTTGGACAATGTACATCCATTTAAGGAATCTTATCGTTTTTTTTTTTTGGTTTGGACGATGTACATCCATTTAAGGAATCTATTTAAGGAATCTTATCGTTTTTTAGTTTGGACGATGTACATCCATTTAAGGAATCTTATCGTCTTTTATTTTCATTGAAATGATTTGCGCCCTTATGAGGGTTCTTTTCACCTCAACTTGGTCGGAGTTTTTTGTATTCGGGTGACGGTTTTAGTTTGAAAGTAGACAAGGTGATTAGAATACATCAACTATTGAATCATACGTTTATTTGCTTTGCATAGCAAAAAAATGAAAAGTTTTAAGGCATTGCTAACTACTTACAATTGGGCTGTAATTCCTATTCGTAATACTTCTTTAGGTGCTCGACATTCCATGGACGAGGTAGCTTGTTTCCATTTAGATCATCTAGGTGGTAGCTTCCTCGGCGAGAATAGTGGACGACCTTGTAGGGTCCTTCCTAGGTTGGTCCTAATTTGCCTTGTGTCTTTGGATCCTTCGTCGCGGGTGTCACTTTTTGAAGGACGAGGTCTCCGATATTGAATCTTTTGAGTTTTACCTTTTGGTTGTAATACTCAGCCCATCTTTCTTTGATACTTGGTTATTCTCTAAGAGGCTTGATCTCTGATTTCGTCCACGCAATCAGGTTCGAAGCTTTGAGTTGATCGTCGTTGCTTTATTTGTCAAAGAACTCCCTCTTGAGGTTGGTGATTCCCACTTCATTTGGGATGATTGCTTATGTGCCATAAATTAGGTTGAAGGGCATCTCTCCTGTTAGGGTTCATGCTATAGTCCTATAAACCCATAGAACACTAGGTAATTCCTCGGGCCATGATCCTTTTGCACCCACTAACAGGGCCTTGATGATCTTTAGCAAGGTTCGGTTTGTTACTTCCGTCTGTCCATTGGCTTGAGGATGTCCTAGGGATGATGAGTATTTGTTTTTATGCCCAAGCTCAAGCAAAACAACCTAAATCCGTGATTATCGAACCGATGACCATTATCTGAGATGATCGTCCTTGGGATCCCGAACTTGCACACAATATTTTTCCATACAAAATTTTGTACCTTTGCTTCGGTGATTGTTGCCAGTGCTTCCGCTTCCACCCATTTCGTGAAGTAGTTAATTGCGGTGAGTAAGAATCTCATTGCTTCTTTCCCTACGATAGGGGGCCCATAATATCGACCCCCCATTATGCAAATGGCCAAAGTGAGGAAATGGTCGTCATTTTTTCCCTTAGGACTCGTTGGACATTTCCATACCTTTGGCTTTGTCACATCTCTTCACGAAATCTGCTGTGTCTTGTTGCATTATGGGCCAAAAATAGCCCGCCCTCATGATCTTTCTGATGAGGGATTTTGCCCCCATGTGATCCCCGCAAACTCCCCCGTGCACCTCTTCCAGAACATATTTGGCTTCTTCCTCTTCAATACATCTTAGGTAGGGCTGCGAGAAACCTTTTTTGTAAAGCTCACTATTTAGCACCATGAACCGAGCGGCCCATTTCTGGATCTTCTTGGCTTCCTCGGGATCCTGTGGTAATCGTCCATCCTTAAGGAATGATAGAATAGGGATCTTCCATCCGGTGTGGCCATGCACAGGGAATGTTTGAAATTCTTCGATGCTAGGAGATTTTTGTTCTTCCAATCTCCAATCGATCGCCTTTGCCTGATCATCTAATGACGCACTCTGGGCCACTTTTTCGACTTTAGCATTTTGATCCCATGGGATCTAAACAAACTCTGCATGATCAAAGTTGCTCACCAACTGGTTCGTTAACTTGAGGTATTTCTATATTCTTGTCTCCTTTGCTTCAAAACCTCCCTTAACCTACCCTATGACAAGCTGCGAATTGCTCCTTAGCAAAATGTTTTTAGCTCCAAGTGCCCGAGCTAATCTTAGCCCTGTCAACATAGCCTCGTACTTTGCTTCGTTATTGGTTATGGGGAATTTGAGTTGGACTCCATACTTCAAAACGTCCCCTTTAGGGGAGGTGATGACGACTTTGCTCCTTTCTTCTAATTGGATGGCCCGTCCATGTGGATCATCCAAAGTTCCTCCTAGTTGCCTTCGTGTTCTGGGGTGGTGAATTCCACTATGAAGTTTGCTAGCAATACCGGGCTTTTATGGCCATCCAGGGGTGATATTGTACATCAAATTGATTGAGCTCAATAGTCTCTTGTATCATTCGTCCAATGGCCTCGAGGTTTATGCATGGCTTTCTTGATGGGGTGGTCTGTCATTACTATGATTGGGTTAGCTTGAAAGTATGGATGGAGTTTTCTTGAGGCCACTATCAGGGCGAAGGTAATCTTCTTTATCCGTGGGTATTAGGCTTTAGCTCCTTGAAAAGGCTAGCTAATGTAATACACTGGAAGTTGTATCTTGTTTTCTTCCCTGATCAAGGCCGCGCTAATTGCAGAGGAACAAGTCTTCTCCCTTCTTGGACGAACTTAGGAGTGGGGGGTTGCTTAAGTAGCGCTTTAGCTCTGGAATCTTGCTTCGCATTCTTCCTTCCGGATGAAAGCTAGCTTCAGTGTCTTGAAGAAAGGAAGACATTTGTCCATTGCTCTTGAGACGAATCTGTTAAGGGCTGCTACTTTTCCTGTGAGGGATTGCACTTCTTTGATCGTCTTTGGAGAGGACATCTCGAGGATAGCCCTCACTTTTTTAGGATTTGCTTCATTCCTCTTTGTGATACCATGAAACTAAGGAATTTCCTGGAAGAGACACCAAAGGTGCATTTGGATGGGTTCAATTTCATCTGTGTCTTGTTTGAGTGTGTTGAATGTCTCTTTGAGGTCGTCCATGTGATCCTCTTTTTCTTTGCTCTTGACGAGCATATCATCAACATACACTTCCACGTTCCTCCCAATCTGTTTTTTGAACATCGGTTTACTAATCTTTGGTACGTGACCGGCGTTCTTCAAACCAAAGGGCATGACCCTGTAGTAGTAGATCCCCTGGCTGGTGATGAAGGCTATTTTTTCATGATCTTCCTCTGCCATTTGTATTTGGTTATACCCATAAAAGGTATCCATAAAGGTAAGAAGCTTGTATCCAACTGTCGAGTCTACAATTTGGTCGATTCTAGGTAGAGGGAAGCTATCCTTCGGGCAGGTATTATTTAGGTTCGTGAAATCAACACACATTCTCCACTTCCCGTTTGCCTTTTTGACCATGACGATGTTGGCCAACCACTCAGGATAATAGACTTCCCCGATGAAATTAGCAACGAGTAACTTGTTTAATTCGTTCATGATCGCTTTGTTCCGTTCGGGAGCAAAAACCCATCTCCTTTGTTCGACAAAGCTTCCTCTCGAGGTCCACATTTAGGTGGTGTTAAATGATGCTTGTTGGCATACCCGACATGTCTTCATGGCTCCAGGCAAACACATCCAGGTTTTCCTTCAGGAAGCTAATAATTTCTTTCTTTGTTTGGGAGCTTAAGCTCGTCCCTACTTAGGTTGTCTTTGTAGGATCTCCTTTGACCAATTCTATTGTCTCCGGTTTCAAAGCAATTTCTAGCGTCTTTTCTTCGATCATCCACGTATGGTTTTCTTTTGAGGCCAGGACTGCCTGGTAGCACTCCTTTGCAAGCACCTGGTCTCCCCTTATCTTTCCAACTCTTTGTTCCATTGACAACTTCACCTTCAAGCAACTCGTGGAAATGGTGCTTTCAACGATTGAGGGTAGGCCCGCCTATAATTACATTGTAGGACGAAGGTGAGTGTACTACCAAAAAGTTATGTCTATTGGTTACCTGAAGGGGGCATGAGTTGGCCGTGACCGTCAGTGTTACTATTCCTCGGGGATACACCTTGTCTCCACCAAAATTGACTAAGGGGGATTCGAATGGACGAAGTCTCTTCGGGTCCACTTTTAGCCGTTGGAAAGCGTAAAGGTAAATGATGTCCGCCGAGCTCCCATTGTCTACCGAACCCTTCTTGTGTTGAATTCTTCAATCATGAGCATGATGACCAACGGGTCGTCATGAGGCGATTTCACCCCTCTAGCATCTTCCTCTGAGAAATACATATCTTGGTCTATCCGCTTTTGCTTTAGGGGAGGCAAGCTATAAACGTTGTTCACTTGCCTTTGGTGAGTCTTCCTAAGGGACTTGAACGACCCTCCCATGATGGTTTTAATTTCTCCTATTGCACTTTGTGGATGAGAAGGTGTGCGATCCTCGTCCCTCCGAGAGCCTTTGTGGTGGTTCTTGTTACCATCCCTAAACCCTTTGGAATCTCCCTTCTTCACGTACTTCCGCATTTTCCCTTTTTCATATGAGCTCTTCTATCCGCTCCTTCAAGTCTCGACAGTCCTTCGTGTAATGCCCATGATCTTTGTGAAAGTGGCAATATTTCCTTTTATTGTGCACACTAGGTGACGAGTGTAATGATGCGGGGCACTTGAGATAGGGCTCATCCTTGATCTACGTTAAGATCGGTTGTGGTATCACTAAAGGTGTAAACTTCACCGGACGAGGGTTCTTGTCATCTCTTCGTCTACTTCCTTCGATATTTTTCCGGTCCGCTCGATCCCTTTTTCGTCCTCTTCGATCATCTTCTTTTTTCTTTCTTCTTCTCCTTGGGTTTCTCTAAGCCCTTTTTGGCCGCTAGGGCATCCTCGGCGTTCATGTACTTTCGTGCCTTCAAGAGCATCTCCGCCATCATCTTGGAGGGATTTTTTACTTCCCTAGACTTGAGTCCAGCCTTGAAGGTTGTTTTTTGTACTTTTTCATCCGCTTCGTCCACCTCCAAAGTTCCTCGAGTGAAACGTGTTATGTAGGACCTCAAAGTTTCCTTCTCTCCTTGCTTGATGGTGAGCAAATGATCAGCTAGCCTTTTTAGACGCTGCTCACCAACAAAATGACAAATGAAAGCACCGCCTAGCTGCTCGAAGTTATCAATGGACGATGTTGGAAGTTTGGTGAACCATTCCCTGGCTCCCCTTTGAGGGTAGTGGGGAAAAAGCAGCATAGTATCTTGTCGGGGGGCTACTAAAGACTTAGAGTTGTCTTGAAAGTGTTAAGGTGATCCAATGGATCCTTCAATCCATCAAATGGCTCAAGCTAGGGTAGGCGGAACTTTAAGGGTACCGGGCATTCTTGGATTGTTGGGGTGAAGGGGGAGTCTATCTTTTTGACCATTCTGTCCGGACTTTGGTCTGTTTTCCCCTTAATAGTGTTTCTTAGCTCATCCATCTCCTTTCTCATTTCCCTGAAAAGATCCGAGTTTGCCCCTTCTGGAGTGCTTGGACGCCTCCTATGGCTATCTTCGTCGTCATCTCGGTTGGTCTCTGAGTGATTATCTTCTTGTTGTAGCAATGCCTCATCTCTTGGTTCTCACTGGTAAGTTCTTCCACAGTAGCTACGAGCGACTGAATTTGTAGGGCCAACGCAACAGGATCTTGGTTAACATTGGATTCCATCCGGACTTTCAAGTTGAATGTAACAATGCTCTCGAACTAGGTGCAAGAGAGTTGTAAAGTTCCCTACAGACAGCGCTAAGCTGATGATGCTTGGATCATCAGCCAAAATGATCGTCCAAAGTAGAATCGCCCACAATCAACCCGATCCTGGGGAAATAGATGGTAAAAAGAAGAAATGTGGGTCACCAGTGTGGTGCTTACCACAAAGCCTCCGATGTTAAAGTTAGAATGGCTAGAATGAGAAAAGAAGTTTTTTGAATATCAATGTGTATGAGCTAGGTTTTCTATGTGTACCTTTGTAAATGTGAGGTATCTGTATATATACTTACTCCTTTCTCCTAGCCATTGGGGAGGGCTATTAATGGAGGCTTGAATGGGGTATTTGTAATGTTTTCCTAAGATGTTAATGAGAGGGTCGTTGATGCTCCAACGGTAAAGAGATTTAGGGCGACCTTGTAATGTATGCCTGTCATGTGTGAACTGGCAAGCCCTTTCTTCGTTCAGTGGGTTCAAATGATGATGGAGTGGAATGGTTTCCTTGTCTATTGGTCCCCTGTTTGGACAGGGAGGTTTACTGAGGAGATTATGGTCATCCATCAATTATAACACATATGAGTATTATAAAATAACTAATAACGAACACGCACATCGTGCGGCACATCCACTAGTATGTAGCCAAAGTCAGCATTCTCTAAAATTAGTGTGCACAATTTTGTGAAACCATCACCTTTAAATGAAATTCCTGGTGTTGTTCGGCCATTAAATTCAACAAATAAATTTGTACCTAGTTGAAATTATCTGAATTTGAAGATTTTGATTTTGAAATTGAGAGCACAAAATCATATAAGAAATCATGCATTTTGCACCTAATAATATTACCATACTCATCCTTTTTTTGCATTTTGTAAAAAGGATTTGTCTAACAAAATTTTTAAATACTTGTTACCAATATACTCCATCACCATACTTTCTTCAAATGGTTCAAGAAACCCTTGAGCCATCCAATACTAAATTAGTTCATCCTTTGTAATGTCATAATCTTTAAGGAAGATTGCACAATATGCAAAACATTGTTTTAAAGATGTTATTGTAAGACTATCAAATCTTGACGTTAATTTCATAAAGAGATCATCACCACCCAATAAGTCCCAAATTTTTACGGCATTGTATTCTCTTACTATAACTTCTGAATCATTGAGGGAGGAGTCTATATTGTGTAGGCTAATCTTGGGGTTTGAATTCACAATTTTAAGCCCCAAGCCATCTACTTCATTCAAAAAATATAGCCAACATATGTTTGATGGTCTTAACTTTATCAAAATTAACGAATGAAATGCTAGGTATCTAATTCATCATTTGGTTTTGAATCTGTACCTTTTGCCCAAAAATCTCATAGTTGAACTTATCTAGCACATTATCAACATCATAAACTACAACTCCAAGCTCTGTTAACTAGATCCTCACGGACTCATCACTTACTTGCCTTTTCTAAGCATCATGTAACATGACATGAATCTTGCATTAGGTGTAAAGAAGATTTTTCAGCTCCTCCTCCTCCTCCTCCTTGTCCTTGAAACCCCACCCAAAATTGGAATGCTTAGTGACAAGTGAAATTACATTGGTGACTAGTCTATCCCCAACATCATCGAGGATAATTTCAACAACATATTCTTTCTCACTTTGCAAAAGAGAAATTAGTATAAAATGTTTGCAAAGTGTTAAAAGGTATGGTTTGTTAGAAATAAACAGCTATGTATAGAGTTGGGACTAAATCAACACTTGTTTGACAATTTTGTCTTTAATTTTTGATGTTGAAGCTAAGGTGATTTTTCTCTTCTTAGCACTCGCTTGAGGTGGATGCACTTTCAAGCTTTTTGTTAGACTTTTGAGTTTCCTAAGCTTCTTTTTGAACATTTTGAGACATAGCTCCACATGCCATAATGTCATGGCCTACAACTCATTACAAGAAAAAAGGCCTAAAAAAAGCATAGCATAGCTTTGACCTATACTTGTCACTTAGTTTTTATTTGTGAAAATGTTGTGAACATAGTATTTTTCGCAATTTTTTGGTTTAACCTTCAACGGACCAAAATTTTGAAGGGATCAAAATTTATTTTTAATGGGCTCAAGTTTTTTATTTAGGATGTTCAAGTTTTTTTTTTGGGTGGTAACAACCCCATATTAATTTAAAATTCAAAATTTTAAGGTATATAAAAAACAATTAAAGTCATGACCACTTCGATTAACATGTAGAGTCCTCCCCGCCCTGATACATAAGAATTAATTTTTTTCTTATATTACATAATTAAAAAAAAAAAAAATTGATCAAATTTAATTAGTTAAAGATCAAATTCAACCAATTACTTTGCTCTCATACTAGGAGAGAAGGTAATAAATTTGCCTATGGTCTAGCTAGGCATTTTCCTAATATCTCGGATTATGCCATTTAGATGGAGGATGTTCCATCCATTTTTTATTCCATACTTGAGTTAATTTGGCGGTTTTAAAACTGCCCCTACAGGGTATTTAGGGAAATAGAAATACAACTTATACCAGCGGTTTTAAATCGTTGTAATATGTACTACCTATGCCAGTGCTTTTAAAACCGCCAAGATAGGTCATTTTAGATATAGAAACAAGCCCTATACCAGCAATTTGGAAATGCCGTAATAGGCCTTGCTTATATCAACGCTTTTTAAACGCCACTACAGGGTATTTAGAGAAATAGAAATATATCCTATACCAGCGATTTTAAACCGCTGTAATATGTAGTGCCTATCCTAACGCTTTTAAAACCTCCGGTATTGGTCATTTCAATATTATAAAAATAAGCCTTATACTAGCGTTTTTAAAATGTTGTAATAGGTCCTACCTATACCAGCAATTTCAAAATAGCCACTACAGGGTAACCAACGAAATAGACAATACCCTATTCCAATGGTTTAAAAAAACGCTAGTATAGGTTTATTATTATTATTATTTTTTTTTTCAGGCATCTATAATAAACTTGTAATACATATTTTCCAAGCACTTGTAATGTAATAAAAATACAATACCACTTTAAACCAACAAACCAAATATATTTAATTACACCATATCAATAAATATATACCAAATAATACATCCCAAATGTGTAGAATGTTATGAAAAAAACATTACATTCCAACTATGTAGAATGTTATGCACAAAAGAATACATTTCAATTGTCTAGAATGTTATGATAAAGTTTCCAACTATGACATACACACACACACACACACACACACACACACACATATATATACATACATATATCAAAGTTTGAAACTTTATTATAAATTAGGAGTGAGCGTGGAGATGCCGTCATCGATCCAACCGATCGACGCTAATCGCCCCGCACCACCGCCGCCACCGACCGATGGAGCCGATGTTGGTGATCGAAGCTCGAAATCGATGATGCTGGTGCGGTGCATTCATCGGATCAGAGAGCCCAAATCGAGTGCTCGCCGAATCGAACCAATACGAGTTGCAAGTCTCTCAGAGGTGGTTCATTCTTCAAACGATGTCGTTTCACCGAGTATGTCTTTTAAATTTTTTTTAACAAAACGGCGTTGTATTGGCTGTTGTAAAAAAAAAAAAGGTACAAAATGATGTCGTATTTTGCTAGGTTTCCATAAATTTCCCTTACTATATATTCTTTCTTTCATTCTTAGAGGTCCTTAACTCTCTCTCTTGCTCTCGCCTCTTGCCTCTCACTAGCCTAAGCGGTTGCTCGCTAGTCACCGGCTCATAGAGGCAAACCACCGGTAAGGTTTATCCCTTTCCATCATTTAAGCAATTCCATTTTATTTTGTATGTTTATACAGTTATACTAACACTGTTTAGGTGTTTTGTATTTGGTTTATGCAAAAAGTGGACAAACTGTTTTGTATTTGGTTTATAGTTATACTAAGTTGGTTTATACTTTATACTAAGTTACTAACATCACATTACGAGTTACCTATTTGTATTTGGTTTATACTAATACTAACACTAATATTATTACTAAGTTTATAGTTTATACTTAGTCCCATTTCCTCATATCTTGTTACCTGTTTGTATTTGGTTTATAAATGCTCTGTTTTTTTTTATGTTTTTAAGTTAATTAGTTAATGAAATGATAGTATCCACTAAAATGTGATATATAATAAGCAGTAACAATTTATACTGTTTGGGTTTTGGTTAATAGTTAAAATGTGATACCCTGTTTTACTATAAACTTACCAAAAAAAAAAAAAAAAGTTTATCTTGTTTGGGTTTTCTCAGGTGACATGAGATAAGATAATTTCAACTTAAATGTGATATATAGTAAGTAGTAATGATATAAACTATAAACTTAGTAATACATTGTTAGTTGTTACTTTAGTAAGTTTATAGTAACAGTATAAACTATAAACTTTGTAAACTTAGTAATACATTGTTAGTTGTCACAGATCTACTAAGTACTAACTTTTTTTTTCTTGAGCTTTTTAATTTTTGAGGGAGACAGAGATTGAGAGAGTTCATGCTTTCAATCCTTCACGGAGAGGTAATCACTAGTCACTCACTATATTTAGCATTTTGTTTTTAAATTTTTAGTACTTAGTAACAATCGCTTTAAGTTTGTATATATATATATATATAATTAGCTTTTATTTTATATTTATATTGAGAACAATATAATAAATTCCTTGTTAAATTAGTGACATAAATTGTTGAGTAGTGACTAATGATTATTAATTTGTTAGTTTGTTATTGTTGCCTTATTGTAACTAAACCGATTAGTTATTGCTATTATTGGATTTGGTTGTGACATTCATTGATTGGGAGTGAGCTATTTGATATGTATTGCTGGAAAAATTATAATTTGATATTGTTGTGAAAACTTTGTTTTTTTGTTGGTTGAATTTTTTATTATTAGATGGATGTCGATGCTCCACCTGGATTTGGTGCCCCTGGAGACCCTAACCCACCTTCTCCTAGTCCTAGTAGTGCTAACCCTAACCCACCTAAACCTGCAGCACCAATTGGACTTGGTGCATCACTTCCCCCACTGTCACCTAAACAAAGTGGTAAGGACCCGTCTATGGCAACACTTCATTAAGTTGGCTGGTTCTGATCCCAATAATCCTAGGTCTAAATGCAAGTATTGTATAAATCAATATAAATGTCATGATAAGAAAAAGGTACTTCGGGCATGTTGTAACACATGAAGGTGTGTAAGAAGTGGCATTTTCCCCGTGATGATAAGCAAAAAACTTTGTCTTTCCAAGCCAAGAGAGAAGGGGAAAGTGGTTCAAATGTGTTAGTAGTTGCAAACTATAGTGAAGAGAGGATAAGGTTGGTGTTGGCAAGGATGATCATCATTGATGAGTTGCTTTTTAAATTTGTGGAGCGTCAAGGATTTCAAGAATTTATGGATATAGTTGAGCCTAGGTTTCCTATTCTCCATCGCACTACCATTGCAAGGGCTTGTATGAAGATTTATTCTAGTGAGGTGGATATTTTGAGAAGGGTTTTTGTTGGGCAACGGGTTTGTGTGACAACGATACCTGGAGATCCATACAAAACTTGAACTACATGGTAGTCACTGCACACTTCATTGATGGGGATTGGACTTACCAGAAGAAAATCTTAAACTTTTGCCCTATAACTAATCACAAAAGGGACACCATAGGCAGAGCGGTTGAGTCATGTTTGTTGAAGTGGGGTATAGACTAGTTGTTTACAATTACCACGGACAATGCTGGTTCTAATGATGTGGCAATTGATTATGTGAAGATGAAAACAAAAGAAAAAGATAGTAGCATATTGGGTGGTGAGTTCATGCATATGTGTTGTTATGTGCATATCTTGAATTTGATAGTGCAAAGTGGGTTGAAGTCCATTCATGAATCAATTGTCAAAGTTAGGAATGCGGTGCGATATGTGAGAGCCTCTCCTACAAGGTTTGAGAAGTTTCAAGGATGTGTTGAAAATGAGAAAATCAAAGCCAAATGTTTGTTGTCCCTTGATATGCCAACAAGGTGGAGTTCCACTTATCTCATGTTAGATTGTAGTTTGAAATTTGTGAGAGCATTTGATAGGTTGGAAGAGGAGGATGAGAATTACAAACTTTATCTTTGTGAAGCGGATGAGAATGGGAAAAAGCCCATTGATCCTCCTAACTATCTTGATTGGGAAAATGTCAAGACCTTTGTGAAATTTCTTGGCATATTTTATGAGGCGACACTTAGATTTTTTGGGTCCTTGTTTGTCGCTTCTAATACATACTTCCATGAGCTAATTAGCATTAAAGATCAATTGCAACAGTTGTGTAGTGTTGATGGGGATCCACTTTTGAAGAGTATGGTAGTAGAGATGGAAAAAAAATATGATAAGTATTGGGGAAGTATAGATAATATCAATTTGATGTTTTTTATAGCTGTTGTTTTTGACCTAAGGTATAGATTGAAGTATGTAAAGTTTTGGTTTAGGGAGTGGTATGGAAAGGACAAGAGGTATGTGATGAGCTTTAAGGTTCGGGATGCATTGAAGAGGTTGTATATGGAGAGAGTGGGTCAAAATGGAGCTTCGAGTTCTAGTGGTGCTTCATTGTCTAGGGGCTCTAGGCCAAGTATTGGTAATGCTTCATTGTCCGATCGCATTAAAAGTTATAATAATAGGTTTCAGAAACACACGACAGATGAGGATAGTATGGAAAGCAAATTTAAGTTGGATAAGTATTTGTTGGAATCTTTCGAGGACCCTAATATGGAAGATTTTGACATCTTGATGTGGTGGAAAATGAATTCTTCTAGATATCGAGTCATTTCCCAAATTGCTCGTGATGTGTTGGCTATTTCTGTCTCTACATTTGCATTTGAGTCTGCTTTTAGTAAGGGGGGCATGTTTTGGATTCGTTCCGTAGTTCACTATCTCCTAATACACTTGAAGCCCTTATTTGTACCCAAAATTGGTTGAAGGATGCATAGAAAAAAAGACCAATAAAGTTTCAGGAGTGCATGGATAATGTGGAGGATATGGATGGTTTTGAGATTGACACTAGTAAAAATATATATGTTCATTTTGTTTGTTTTATATATCAATTGTTTATTTATTTGCTCAATGCTTACGAATCATTTTATTTTGAATCGGATTGTAGAAATTGCATCGGTTAACCCAATGACTATGGAGGAGGATCCAAGCACCGTTGTGTTGGATGATGATGAGTGATGTGCTACTCTTTGCTTGGAGATAGTTAGTAGTTAGTATTATGTAAGTATACTTGCTATTATCATTCGTTTGTGTTAATTATAAATATTTTATTGTTCATAAACGTTTTATTGTTATTAACATGTGTTTATTTTGTTTTATTTAGTATTTTGTAAGAGTTCTAGAATGATGCATAGTGCTTAGACTTACTAGACAAATGATTTACAAGAATTAGCATTCTTTTACCTATATGCTAATTATATTTGTACATGTTATTGGTAGTTGACTTTTCACTAATGGTAATTATTTAGGTATTCATGGGTGGGATTATCATTGGAGATATAAGCAATTAGCATTCTTTTGCCTAAATGCTAATTTAATTTGTATATCTTTCTTTTGGCATTTGTGGATAGTGACAGATGGTTCTGTAATACGTTATTAAGTGGATACATTAACACTTATTGTTATTAACACCGACACACATAGTGACACTAATGATATTATATGCTACATGATAGTATTTTGGGAGTTGAACTCTTATCGAGGTAATTTCAAAATATTTTTCCATGGTGAATGAAATGAAAAAATTTAGATAGTTTGGATCATTATTATTTGGGTGAACAGATTTTTTTTATGTGAACAGATTTGTTGAACAGTTTTTTTTTTATGTGAACAGATTTTTTGCACAGGTTTTGGATCATTCTTGTTTGGGTGAACAGATTTTTTTTATACATTTTCTATTGAATAGATTTTTTTTTTTATAGGTTGAATAGATATTTTTTTTTAAAAAAATACAAAAACAGATTGTTAATGTTTCAAATCAAACCGACCAAACCGATTAAATTGAGTCGATCAAACCGCACCGCTATAGGTCGAAAAACCGACCCTAATCGGTATGCATCGATTTTAATTATTACAAAACTGATCCCTATCGGTTCGGTAACAAATTTGAAAAAAAAACCGAGCCAACCGAACCGTGCACACCCCTAAAAATATCAAAATGTCAAACTAGGTACTCCAAAATAAGGCCCACTCCTATCAAAATAAATAAATAAGGCCCACAATCTATGTCATCATTGCCTAATGCTTGTCATCGAATGATAAGCGTTGATCATTGAGAGAATGGACATCCGCAGCCGAATCATCATCACCATTCTACAAATTAATAAATGCACAATGAATTAGATTATTTAACAACGTTAGTAATTGAATGACACAATATGACTAGTCTATTACCAATTGAAAACAATATATAACTACATGGATAACATAGCAAATTCAAGTCAGTCTTCTTATAAGTCATTGGTTCTTCCTTATGTCTCTATCTTAAATTAAATAGGTATTTTTGTAATTGAAAAATGTAGCAAATCATAATTACTAATTATTACTAGATTCATGATATTATCTTATGTCACAAAACACATAATTTAACTTGTCAAAGGTATATTCAATAAATAAATATAAAAACAAAAAGGTTTATCAAAGGTAGAAAATAGGGATCCTTTGGGATAGTTGAAATACGGTAACTCTTAAACTACGCCGTCCAGCCACCTTGTTAATCTGAGATTGGGTGGCTTTGTAAAAAGATTAGGATGCTAGTTAGTAACATAGATGAACTTATAAACTATGTATTTCACCCAATCTTAGATTGATACTACCTATGGTTTTCCAAAGCATTTGGAAACAAGCACTATATCTTAGAGTGCAGATTGTGAGTGACACCCATCTATGGCAACACAAATATGGGTGGTATTGTTGATACATAAGAATTAATTTTTTTTCTTATATTACATAATTAAAAAAACGATTTATCAAATTTAATTAGTTAAAGATCAAATTCAATCAATTACTTTGCTCTCATACTAGGAGAGAAGGTAATAAACTTCCCCATAGTCTAGCTAGGCATTTTCTTAATATCTCAGATTATGCTGTTTAGATGGAGAATGTTCCATCTATTTTTTTATAACATACTTGAGTCAATAAAGTTGTTTCTTCTTAATAAAGTCTTCAGCTTTTCTTCAAAAAAAAAAAAAGGCTAAAGATGAGCTTTTATAAAGTTAAGGTATCGTAATTAATATTTTACTTTTATTTTATATACCCATTTTTTCATCTCAAAAAAAAATGTAACTAAATTAGTTAAGGTATATAAAAAAATTAAAGTCATGACCACCTTAATTAACATGTAGAGTCCTCCCTGCCCTAATACATAAGAATTTTTTTTTTCTTATATTACATAATTAAAAAAATAATTTATCAAATTTAATTAGTTAAAGATCAAATTCAATCAATTGCTTTGCTCTCATACAAGGAGAGAAGCTAAAAACTAGCACATGGTCTAGCTAGGCATTTTCTTAATATCTCGGATTATATTGTTTAGATAGAGGATGTTCCATCCATTTTTTCTTCCATACTTCAGTTAGTATAGCCGTTTCTTCTCAATAAAGTCTTTAGGTTTTCTTCTAAAAATATATATATACTAAAAATGAGCTTTTATAAAGTTAAGGTATTGTAATTAGTATATTACTTTATTTTATATACCCATTTATTTCATTTAAAAAAAAAGTGAGTAAATAAATTAGTTAAATCAAAAACTAAAAAAAAGGTGAACATATCATAATGATAATTATTAGTATATTTGTAGACATGCAAAATTTGAAGAAAATAGACTTCGCAGGCCTAGTGAATTTGGGTAGAACAAGCACAAAGGACCCGCATGTCAACAAAAGAATCCCTTGGACAAAATGGCCCACAACTAGGAGCTATGGGCCCAATAGTAAAGAAAAGAGGGAAAGCCCCAAAAAAGTGAGGCAACAGCCCAAGAATGGGTGCAGCCCGGAAACCTTAATCAAGGAGCAGAAGGCCCAAGAATGGGCTCAAGACCTAAAAGGCTAAAGCACCCCAAAAGAAGTGGTAATGGAACGGCCTCATTCCGCCGCAGTGGGACTAAGTCCAGATCCCAGAATCCTATACAAATACTTTCCGATAGCCCACACTCAGGTCATTTATTTGGACTTGGGTTCAACAATGACTTTTGATTTTCAACCCATTTAGTCTTTTTTTCCCCTTTTCTGGGCTCAACCCATTTACTTAGTTCCAAACAATTTCGAATTGTACGTGTTAAGAAAGCAAAATTGTGTGCAATTGTACATGAAATGAACAGAATTGGCCTATAACGTTTTGGAATGACTATTGAAAATACAAGCAAAATCTGAAGTATGAAATTAAAAGAACATAATCTAATCTAACATTTTCTCAATAGAGTAGTCAGCTGAAATTTGCATTTGCAGAACAACAGCACAGTGGTGAATAAGTCTGTTAAAACAAATAATAATAATAATAAAATTTATTTAAAAAAAAAAAAAAAAACAGCACAATGCTGAATAGAGGAAGAGGACAATGCAATTGAGCTGCTGAAATAAGTTGGAGGATGGATAGAAAAGTAATCTTATTGGCTTTTGGTGGGCCCTAGTGACACTTCAAACTCCCATTTTCTCTTGAAACCAAATCATCTTTTTTTTTTTTTTTTTTTTAATAGGAAAAACATTTTCATTTTCTATCCACCCACTTTTTAACCCAACCAAACAAAGCCAGTCCAGTTATTAATGAAATTGAAGAGATTGTCCCATGGCCAGACTCAAGTACCGGTCCATAGAGAAAGATTAAAGATTGCATGTAAGGAGAATCTGGCATGATGAAAAAATTTTAATCAAACTAATTTTTGGTCAAGAAACTAAAGTAGATATTAATAAAATGAAATCAATGATTGATAACTTTAGTTTTGTTAGGCATATTTTGATTCCCTGCTATGGGTAAATCAAGTGGACTCAGTTTTGGTTGGAAAATGACATTGATATGGAAGTAACGGCCCAAAACTGACATTTCATCCATCTTCTAGTATTCAAGGTTCATGAATCCTGATCGATTAGCCACTAAAAATTGTCATAGCATGACATTTCAGCAACAAGCAATTGAGCATAGCAATGTCGATTTTGATATTAGATTGAAAATGAAAGAATTCAAAACAATTGCCGTCACATTTTAAGTACTATTGTTAAATAGCCCCTTACACATATATAATCATTTTACAAACTGATCGATATATTCAAAAAAAAAAAACAATAGTTTTCACAAAAAAATAATTACATAAGATTCCAAATTGGTGGACCTTGTGGAACTAATAGTGATGCCAGTAGAAAATTCATATATGTACAAGGACTTATTAGCCTAGGATTTAGTGGCAATAGATTCACGTGGTCAAACTTTAGCTGGGGAAAATGAAAACATAACATTACGGGAAAAAAAAAATTATGACCAATGGACCAAAGGTTGGAAGAAAGGTATGGTTACAAATTGGTCTAGTCCTCATGAGATTCTTGGATTTCCCCAACCAACTCTTCACCCAAATTTGTTCATATCAACCAGATTATCAGCAGAGTCATAAATTAATTCCACTTCTACCTTAAACAAACAATTCACCAACATGCCAAGAGCCTAGTAGCTCAACTAGCACTTTTTTTAATTAAGAAAAGGAACGAATTTTATTATAGGATCATCCATACATCCATGACTTTACTGATACTGTTACTTAAACAAAGTTTTATGCTGGTACGGTTAGAGACTACTGGCCCCTCACAAGCTTGATATCCCATCTCCAGCTAAATCATTCCTACTGTAAAGGGAACAATGAAGCAGACTTTTTAATAAAGCTTGGATACACTTAGGGTTTGCCTTTTGTTATGCATAGCTCTCCTCCACTTAGGGCCAATTGCCTTGAATTTGTCAAATTCATACTCAAAGTTGCCCCCATTCCAGCTTCCTCCTTGTATGTCTGCTAGCAATTATAATAAATTGTTCCTCCAGCTGAAAACAATAGACATTGTCTCAGTTGCATTTTCCTACACATGATAACAATATAATCATGTGACAAAGCAAGGAAAAAAGAGAAAAAGTTAGTATTGGGAAAACACAATAGAGGAATGATGAAATATGAGTATATTATAAGTATGATATTCTGTTTTAAAAGCATGCTCAAAAAAATCTTGAGAAGATCCAAATAGAGTCCTCAATGTCCAATGCTCCTTTCATCCGTGATTAATGGCACCACATACAGTGAGAGGTCATTACAGGGCATGGTGGTCATTAACTGTCTAGTGTTGCCCAAAAAAGATATCATCCAAGCACTTCAAAGGCAAGTTGCTACTAATCTGCTCTGTTAAAAGAAACAAAGATAGCAGAGCATGTGTCGCATCTAGCCTTTTCTAAATCATTATGGAAGTCATCAGAATGTATGAACACCGTCGTGGCTTAAACCACTTATATCAGTACTGATCATAAACTTATAGAACTTTTCACTTCAATTTCTAAGGTACAAAACCAAATTGTACAAATTTTTTCAAATAATCACCTTATATGTAAGTGAGTGGGATCTATCCCCTGAACAATTGCATGATCTAGCGTCAGAATGGTCACCTGTTGGGTATGAAAATAGAGTAAAGCTTACAAGAAGAAAACACCAGAATAAATGGAAAACTGTTGTGTCCCAAGGCCCCATGGCAGATAATTATGCAGCAGTAGATGAGGATAAATAAGCAATAGTAGATTAGGTTGACATTGTTTAAAATTTATATTTGATGGAAGTTAGTTCCAATTTGTTAGGATAGTTATCTCACCTATGAGTATTATATATGTACTATGAAGAAAGGAATGGAACTTAAGCAGAGAATTAATCCCAAAAATCCTTTCTCCTCAGGTTCAGGAGCTTAGTCTCCTCAAATTAACTAAGTAGTCTAAGTTATCTTTCAATTATCTTGGCTCATATCAAAACCTTAATAGAATATTGTATTTTTAAATGTCCTAATAGTGATAGGTACAAATGATTTTTAGTGAAATGATTATGAGGACAACCAACAAGTAAAAAGACTAAACTATAGTTGTCTACCGCATGATCCGGTAAGCTGTTGAAGTCATTTGATAGAAGCAACTATTCCATAAGCAGAGGAAAATCCATGGCCTCACCTATTGCTTTGCTGGAAGTGTTGGCATGTATAATATACTGATCAAAACATGTAAATAATGTACAATATGGTTCAAGTTGACTGACCACTAGATATTTCTGAGGGGAGAGAGAGAAAACACAAGACAACAAAATCAACATGGTTTTAGTGCAATCTTCAAGAAATCTAATTACAAGTAATATGGCATATCTAAAGTCATAACTTGATTTCAGAAAAAAATGCAATTAAGATCTAGTTCAATTTGAGTTGAATCTCAAGATTATGGGGTACAGTAAATTGGAATTTAAGTTCATGCACAATTCTAATCAGGACAAACTAAATAAATAAATGTCATTGATTATTTCTCAACATTGAAAATTAACTTAAAAATAATTTATGATATTAACAAAATATAATGGACTTTAAAATTCCATGTTCACTTAATGATAATGTTAAAAGCCACAGTCATACATTCGGCATTTCTTCCCAAAAGTTACACATACAACTAAGGGGGTGAACGTGATAAAATAAAATGACTTTTGAAATATGTACAAAGAAAGAGCCCTAATTATTAGAAAACTGACAAGTCAAAAATTTATTCTGAAGACAATGCAATAATAAGAAGTAGACCAGAATTTTTAAATACAAAACAAAACAAAACAACATTAATGTAATTGATTGAAACAAAAATTTGAAGGTCTACAAATGCTATGCAGAAAAATATGATGCACCACATGGAAATAGAAGTTTCCACCAAAAATGAAGGGATATCTCTATGATATAACTAGATATTTGGAAATAGCAGTTTATTACAAAGTGGTGTTAGAGAAAAAAGAAAAGAAAAAAAAAAAAGGACATGTGAGAGAACACAACAATTTATTGTGATGTTACAAGGGCATTCTTGGACCACTCTGTGCTGAAGTACATGAACACTAATTGGGAAATGATGGATAACCAACTTATGTAAATTGTATATGCCTAACAAATTTAGCAAATAGTATGGGAAATTGGAAGTAAAAAAAAGAAGAACAAAGGAACATTGATAGGTTTTGTTGGAAGAGAGAAATCAAAAGGGAAGTAGACGAGAAATGAGGGAACTCACAAATTTTGATGACATAATTGCAATGGAATCAATTTAGAATTCCCTCTATTGTGATTCTTGGACTATCAACAATATTCTACCGATGGGCCACTCCCACTACTTCCATATCCATTTCAAAGCAATCAGTAAGAAACAAAACATCTAGTTGTACAAAACTCCTAGGATTCACATCGCTATAAGATCTCTTACCTCAATCACTCCAGCAAACTTTCATTCAACATTACATGGAAAGGGATCTCACTTCTTGCTTTGTTGGTAGGTAGTAGCAGTTCTTGTAACTGAACTTCAGTTTTTGAAGAGATGAAAAGTTACCCCAACGCCTGTAGAAAGGCTCCAACATCATCACAAATTTAATGCCTCCAACAAAGGACATATAGGTACCAAAATTGGCCCAACAACTTAGATCACCAAAAGAAGGTTAGGCTCCAGGATGGTGGTATGTGAGGTATCCTTGGGATTTGAAAAGAATTTGTGATACATCAGAAATTACTTTTGGCTCTTATATGTCAAATTGTTAAGTGCTACCTGTGGGTTACAAATATTGATACAATGACATCAACACTTGAAAACTACATCTATTAGAATATCAAGATGGTAAATATAATAAGTAACAGGTTCAAAGGATTTGTAGTAAAACGGGAAAAAGAGGGAAGAGAGGATAATTACCACGAATGACATAATTATTGGATTGAATTTATAATTCATATATTAGATGAGAGGAGAAGATCTGAGTAAACTTACTAACTCTTATAAACTTCCTCTAGCTTGGGAGTATATTAAAAATCCATAATGTAATTAATTTTTCTCTAGCTGAACACAATAGATACGCCGTCCCTAGTATCTGCACATTAAGGCAACATATTGAACTCATTAAATAGAAAATAACCAAAAACAAAAACAAAAAGATTTAAGGAAACTGAAGAGAGAAAAAAAAATGGAAGCAATTACAAAAATATTCCTAGGTCGGTATAAACTATAAAGTAAGCTATAAGAGAAGAAGAGAGGATGAGCTAGGAGAAAACTTACTGGACATATGTGTTAACAATGTATATGATCTTCAAACCGCTTGTTTAATGCATTCATTGATGCAGAAATTTGGATTATGGAAAATCTTGGACCACACTGCACTGCTCCCCTTTGCACATTTTTCCTTTAATTAGGGGCAATGACAAATATGTTCTTCTAATAAGGTGAGGCATTGCATGGCTCGTTTGCCGTGGGAAGATACATTTAAATCTTGCAATTGTAAAGATTCTATAGTTAAACAGTTGAAAAGTCCTAAACATTCAGGAAAAGCTTCCTCTGATTCAATAACTAGAAGTGGCTAGCTCTTATACCTTAAGAATTGCCAAGCGTGACCTGTGGATTAGAAATTTTGATATATTTGTCCAATGATGCAATGACATCAACACTTAAAAATACATATATAAGAATATCAAGATAGAAAAGAAGCAATGGTGTTGTGTAGGTCTTGGAATTTGTAATTAGTATCGGAAAAAGAAATTTTTCTGAGCCATACTTAAATATAAGAAGAAATTTGTTATTAAGTTTTGTTAACTTCTAAGAATGAGCTAACAACTATAAATATAATGCTAGGATTTTAAATGCAACTAAAAAGTTAGATTTCTAGTAAATTGAGGAATTATAGGATAAGTTGTCTCCCCATGGCCCTCACCACCCCACCCCAAAAAAAAAAAAAAAAAAATGACTATTAGGTGACATCCTAGAATAATATAATATTTTCAAATTTTAAAGGATCAATCATTTGCATATTATAACTTTTTCCAGCACATTTAAGCAAGCGTTGGAACTAAATATGGAAAACAATACAATTCTCAAGCATTGTGTTATGTCAGTGGAAGGGGGGATAAGCCTTCACAAGCAAGAGAGTTGAAGTGCTTGAACTTATTGGTGCATTAGTTGAAGTACTTCAAAATTCTCCCAATTAAAAGAAACAAGTAACAAATAACCCTACAGACGTATCATGCCCAAATTTTGTGAATAAGTTGAAGAATTGGTATTTGATGCTAATATATATATTATAAAAATTCAGATTTGGAGAACAGAAAAAGTAAGAAGTCTGTTTTACACGGACATACTATTGGCTTTCTATGACATCACATAAAATTCAGTTGTTACCAATTGAATGATCCAGCTATCTATTGGTAATGGACACTCTTGGACCTCCAAAATGGGTGAGGCAATGTGTGGGAGCAGATGGATCAGCTTTCTGCAATCATAAGTACAGTATGCAGTTTTTGAAGAAGATCGTCAATCTTCATCAAGAGCAGAAGATTAGGGCCATCAGTAACAGATAAAGTAATTTTAACTGCTGAACAGAATTTTAACAGCAATAAACAAAGTGTTATACTATGCTATAATGATTCTGAATAACCATCTCATATGAAAACAATGCAGCAGCTCACATACCCGACAAGCATAAAAGACTCAGTAGTTCATCATTTTAGATGCAAGTTTCCGGGTATTAATGGGTCCGTTTGGATTGAACTTGTTTTTGTTGAAACTGAAAATTGAAAACACTGTAGCAAAATAATTTTTAAATGTGTGAATAATGCTGTGGGACCCATGAACAGTGTTTTTCTCCTGCACAGTAAATTCATATGATTTACTGTTCACACGCAGGAGAAAAAAAAAAAAAAAAAAAAAAGAGAACGGAAAACGTAAACGCCAAATTAAGTGCATTCCAAATGGGTACAATATCCAAATGATTTGGCAAATTCATTCTACTAAGGTAAATCACTGGTCCAAACAATCCACTAAAACATTCGAAATATGAAAATGGGAAAAACATTAAGCAGAAAAAATTCCAAAAGCAAATATCACACCACAATCAAGAAAAAGATTAATCATTTCCCCCCTTAACTTGAAAAAATCCCACACTTTTTATGCGTAAGGAACTTTTACATGATCTTGAAATCTAAATCTCTCCATTTACTGAGCTGGATTTCTAAATTTTCAAAATGGATAAGCTTAATGTATGCAAAATTGATTGGCAATGATTGAATGGTTATATAAAGAACAAAAGACATAATTAGATTCACGAAAAAGTAGTGGCAACACATTATTAATTTAAAATAGCAAAAACAGTGAAAAAAATGAGGTTGGTGATGGCATGCCAAGTATACCTTCATGCCTAAATTGTCAAGGATAGTACATTATAATGAAATGGTCTCAAATGTTGGAAAATGAGCAAAAGATTTCACAAAGGCTTTCCTCAGTTGACTGAAAAGGTACTACTAACCCAAATCATGTAGAAATAATTTCCTAGAAGGCTTTCCTTAGTTGACTAAGAAGCTACTACCAACACCAATCATGCAAAAATAATTTCCTAAAAATACAACGGATTATCAATTTTTTTTTTCTATTGCTAAGTAACAGGTTCAAAAATGTTGTTGGACCAAAAGGAGGAAGGAGGGGACAATTGAAATGAATAATACACTTATCGGATTGAATCAATACTTTATATACTAGAAAACATTAGAAAATTGAGAAAACTTACCACCTAAAACATCTGTTGGCTTGGGAGGGGATTAAAACATCATAATATTTAATTCTTCATCCAGCTGAACACAATAGAATTGCTGTCCCTAGTGCCTGCAAATCAAGGCAACATATTTAACTAATTGAATAATATTTTAGGTCTATTAGTAATGCGGATCCAGGTGTTATTAATTCTGCAAAATAAGGATGGGAACCTAAGAGTAATTTGAGGTTCATTTTGGAGAATGTATTGAAGTAGAGCAAAGTATTTAGTCTTGGAACAATTATGCTAGAAAAACTTATCTTCCTTTCTTTACTCAGTAATACAAAACTTTTGTTTTTTCTTTCTTCTTTCATTTTTTATTTTTATTTTTAAGTTTGTTGTTATTGTTAGACTTATGGTTAAGTGATTAAATTCACCATTTCCTAATAGTTTAAGTTTGGGACAATCGGTAATTTAACATGGTATCAGAGCAAGAGATCTCGAGTTCGATCTCTGATTTTACTCTACCTCTTATTTAAAATGTTAAATTCCCACTTGTTGGGCCCCCACTTATTAAGGGGAAATTTAGGCCCACAAGTGAGGGAGAGTGTTAGACTTATGGTTAAATGATTAAATTCACAATTTTCTAATAGCTTAAGATTTTGGGACAATCAGTAATTTAATAGTTATCTTTAGTTATTTGCTTTTGGATTCTGAATAATTTACAAAGAAACCTCGCAGGTGATACAAGGAGTGAAGCTACAGTGACCCAGGCCTAAGTCTGGTAGCAAAAGGCGTAGAAAACCATAGAAAACCCAACATGCAATTTCAATCACTTCAGCTGCTGCTAATGGTGTGTCATCTTTACCCACCACACACAAAAAGCAGCACAGATAATTGTTACAAGTTTGAGCATCAAAATCTGATTAAGAGTACTGGCCCTTATAATGAAAAAGCATTCGGTTTGACCATCCAGTTTGAATCTGAGTTTGACAATTCAGTTTGAATCTGAGTTTGACAATCAGTTTGAATCTAAGTTTCTTAAGTACAAGAAGACTGGGAAAGCTAAGGAAAAAATTTTCAAGTCTATTTTGTTGCCATGAAAATTTTACATTTATTACTTTATTACTCTTTGATTTAAGATTATTGTGGTAAATATGTTAAAAGTTATGTTATAGAAAGAACAGTTTGAGTTGTTAACAGAAGCCCATTGGTGAATATTTATAATTCATTACCCTCAGTTTCTACTATAAAATAAAAGAAAAAAAAAAGTAAATTCCAAATCAAATTATCCAAATGATTGACAGAATTTTCTGTTATTAGGTGACAGTGACACAAAGGCATTTGTAATTTTTCTGACTAACAAATAAATGACTAGCAATTACTTTGTTATATCCACGCCAGCAACTAAAAGAGTCACAGCAAAGGGCATTTCACACTGTTCAGGCTGAGGCCGCTGAGCTATAATAACACCAAAAGCACAGAATGACTTCAATGTCAAAGAGTGTCAAACCAAAATTCAGTGATTTGACTGCACTCAACATAGCTCTATACATTGTAGATATGCACATTGGCTACAGATATTGTGACACTACAAATATATATAAACTGAATTTGGTTTTGTAAATCACCATTTATGAAGTAAATTATGTATCAATATCCCAAATGGTAAGAGAAAGCAAACCTAAAGTGCCTTTGCAACAGTTGTCATCAACTTAATTATTCTCCTAGATGCAAACTTTCTGCCAGCTTCCAGAGTTAGTCTTCAAAATCTGCAACGTGGCCTCCTTCAAAAGGTAAAAACCATATATAAATATATTAGAACCATCAACACCTTCAGTGCTGTCTGAAATTTTTTAAGTTAAAATGTACTTGCACCACTAGAATTGGGGATCACATAATTTCATTAACAGTGAACAGTAAAAATGATCTTCACCCACCCAACGTGAAAAGAAAATCAGCAAGATTCTCACCTACACAATTTCTCGTTCCTATGCAACTAAACTCTATTTCTCCACAATAAGCTGAGCCTCATAAACAGAGCAATTATGACCTAGCCCAAATCAACAAAATCTACCGTCAAGTTTTAGACAGCCCTAAGCAAAAGAACTGATCAATGAACTCTTACAGTATCAAAATATGAAGGTTACAAGAAATGCTGAGAGAAAGAAAATTTCAAATTTGAAAAAATTGATAAATCCAATATTCCAAATTTCCCAATCTCCAGAAAATTTCAATTTTGAATAAATTGCAGAAAAAAAATAGCTTAGCAAACAGAAGTTGAATCACAGCAAGACAAATTGGAAACAGAGTCAGCTATTTCAACCACTGGAATGTGGTTGATCTAAATTGAACAGGTAAACTATGCTTTTAGCAACTTTTTAAGTCTTGTGATGATTTGCAGAAACCAAAATTTGAATAGCACCAAGGCAAATGACTGCAAATAGTAATTTCATAAATTGAAATTTTCAAGTATTAATAGAGTGGTTGGTAATATTAATAACTACTATTTATTTCAAGAATCATTAACCAAAAGTGGTGTCCAATTAAGTATTAATACTCTTACCCATTACAAATAGAAGAGGATATAAGGTATGAGTAAACTTACGGATTGAGAAATTGAATAAATGGATTGTGGTCAATCTGATTGTTTAATTTGAGGCAACCATATATCATCAGCATTTTCAATTCGGTGAGGCATCGCATGGTTTCCTTGGTGGGCAGATGCACTAAGTTTTTGCAATCCACAATATACAGCTCTTGAAGAGAGGAAAGGTTGTCAATCAACAGTTTTATATTTACATACACTTACACAAAAAGACGAAAGCTGAAAAGCCAATTTATATTGTCAAAAGATAAGAGCATGCCTAAGTCTAAGTCCAAACACAAGTCATCAGTAGTCAGACTCTGAGTATGAGATAGAGAAAAAGAGGGAGCGAGAGTGAGAGCGCCCTCAGTCAGAGCAGAGATGAGATAGAGAAAAAAGAGATAGACTGAAATACCTTGATGTTGCCGGCTGAGGTCAGGGACGGCGGCACGTTGAAGGCTTAAGTTCTTATTTCCCGATCTCCCCGTCGCCGTCGCCGTCGCCGTCGCTGTCGCCTGCTCTGGTTTTGCTGTTGCTGAGTCGCTGACTGCTGAAGACCTTTATTAATTATTATACTTAGTATTAAAATAAATACTTAGTATTCTTTAAAAAAAAAAAAAAGTTTATTAAAATTTAATTATTATCTACCTATATCTATATATTATATGGATTCAGTTAATGTGTGTCTATATATACTAGTATGTAGCTCGTGCTACCGCATGGGAATTGATATATTATTAATCATGAGTTTATTCATGTTTAAAATGTTTAGTTAAGTCTAAATTCATATTATTAACCAGAAAATTTCATTAACAAAACTTAGCAGTATATATATATATATATATTATTTGTTCCATTTTTGTGGTTTGAAAATGATATTTATGTACAGATGGAAGTTGTTGATGAGAATGAGTGGTGGGGTAATAGAGTAGATGAAAGGAGGAGAGGAAGAGGAGATGATCATTAAGCACAATTTCAGTCGAGCAGGCCAGTAAACCTTATATGATTTGGCTTGTACCTTAATTCAGTTTTCACGTTACGTATGTACTTCCATTCTCCAATAGACCATTTGGAGGAAGATATGAAATGAGCAACCACCACTTTTATTACTTCCATTGTGTTCAAATGAGTTTGAATGAAGGGAATTCTCTAGAATGCTTCTCTATTTTGCATCAAAAATGCAATATCTTCAAAGCAATTAAAACTTGACTTACTTTGACATCATAACTTACTTAGAAATAAAAGGAAACAAATAATAACAATTTATTACAGTGGAAATCATTTAGAAAATAGTGCAAATATATCCAAATGAGTTGGTATAACATCATTGTCTAAACATTTGGGACTAATCTTCAAAGTCGAGTCCGTACATTGAGGAGGATATTTATCAAGGATTTGTTGTAAACAATATTATGATGGGACATTTGTTCTTAATCTTTGAGGGCCTATTTCTAATAAGCCACCCGAAAATTAAGCGAATCCAAAATATCACTGTAAAAAATAGTTATAGCACCAAATTTGTCGGGAGTTTGATGAAAACTAACACAAAAAATGAACACAATGATTACATAATGACAAGATAATAGGTCTGTAATTTAGATAATATATAAACCATCAAGAAAATATATTAAAAGGCAACCTTTATAAAGAATAGTCCCTTTCAACTCATCTCTATTCAGTATTAATAGTATTATTACAAACTCATATAATGTGTCCTCTCCTATAATTCCAATTCACATGAAAATTGCTCTAGATATTATAAGTTCTATTGCAATTTTGTTACAAAACCGATTTGGAAGCTGAATTATGATGCCATGCATAACTGGTCGGCAAGTCCACATCAATTCACAAATGAAGTGTACTTAATGTCTAGTAGTATAGATTATTGTGAATTAAATTCAATGCATAATTAATCATTATTCCTCACTAAAACAACCACAATAAACAGGACCCAAAAAGATCTAAACTTGGCAACTAAATCCAATACAATTGACACAAAAAAGTGTAGATAACATTATATATCCATGCCCATCATTGTAAATTCAGTTCAATATATAATTAATCAAACACCCATTAACCATTATTCCTCACATAAACAAACCCAATAAAATACAAAAAGAAAAAAAAACACACACACACACACACATTTATAAAATTTATACTTGGACTATGGCTTGCATAGTACACTGCGATGGAGTGCTCTACGATTTTGGCTTTCAATAGTCTCCCCTTTACTAATCTCACTAACAATTTGCAAAGGTCATTTTATCTTTAAAGCATTTACTAATTTGTTCCAAGCAAGAACCAACAAAAAATGATACACAGAAACAAACCTAAGTAAAAAAAATTTACAAACTACATAAAAGCTTAAAACACACAAATCTAAAACTTACATTTCAATTTCAAACATCATATCTGCTATTCCAAGGAACCACAATGAATCACACCAAACTAAAATTTATATGGCAATATTAGTTAGAGCCTTTGAGGTATGTATCATAATTTGTGTGAGGGTATGAGGAAGCATAGAAAAAGTTAAAATAAAAGAAATATCTCTTATTGTTTTAGTAGATTAAACCCAATTTATGACCACTTTTAACCCCATTCCTCCCCTTTTCTCTTTTGGGTATTACAAAAAGTATTGGAAATTTTTAGCCCACAACATTCTCATAAACTAAACATAATTTCACAAATGATGATTTAAAAAATGGAATATTATACAAGAACTCCTTATATTGCCTAATTGTGCTAAGTGCTAATATATCTTGGATTGTACGATAACTTAAAACAATATATTAAAGCAATCAAAATATAATGCACACACAATGAACATGATAAATCAACTCTAACATTTATGAAATCACTCAACAGGAAAATCTCACAAATTTGTGTAAAATCAAGTCTTGATAGTCACAAATTTACAATCAATATTGTGGTATCCAAAACCATTGTCATTGTCCCATATGCTAACACATACAAAACAGTAAGCTTTTGTGTCCACATGGTCTTTTCTGCATTAAGTAACATGGTCTTTCATTTTTCATCCTCTCATAACTAACACAATTTAAAATAATGAAATCTTCTTCAATTTTCATCCAATTATGATTGCTAAGCCTTAATAAATGATTTTGTAAATTATTCAAAGGATTAATTAACATGCAAATATTTTCTACATTAGATACCATATGCATATGCTTAACTTAAATTTAGAAATACCATTTCCCTGAGTAGATCTTATTTATACAATTAAAGTATAATTACTTCAAATTCGTTAGACTACAAAGTACAAAGAGGCCAAACACAAATATGAATAAGGATTTCCTAAACTCTACACCACAAAATGCAATACCACTTCCAAAATGACAATAAAATGTGACATGCAGGTTAGGAATTTAAAAAAAAAAAAAAAAAAAAAAAAACTGACTTTTCTTGGTTTTCTCTTTTAATATGTACATGTGTCGAATTTTAAGCGTGATTTTCTCCTAACTTGGCAACACCTCCTCCTATGACCTGTGCTATGCATGGGGTACCCTTCTATTCAAAGAAACCATCTCTAGATAGATGCTAAGATTTGAAAATATTTGACCCAATACACTAACATATTCCATAAAGTTTCAATTCCTATGAAAATCAAATGCCTTTATCTAAAATTTGAAATTCCCAAGAAGAGAGAGAGAGAGAGGATAGATACAGCCAGTTTATGGTATATTAATAAATGTCCAATTCCATGCAAACCAAGAAAAGAAGACAAACTGGACTTCAACCAAAAGGTTCTCTCCATTACACTAAGTAGGAAAAGAAATGATAAAAAATAGCTATTCACATGTATTTAATCATGACATATTTAGTAATCATGTGCCTTGTGTAGATGATTTAATGAATAATACAATTTAATAGATGTAGGTGGTCATCTAAATCGTTATGTAATGTAATTGATCGGTAGAGATTCCTTCAAACAAATTTGGCAGAAACGTTGTCCAAGAAATAAGGCAGCATATTCTAGCAAATACAATTGCAAAAAGAGCACCAGAACAAATGAAAAGCTTTGCAGTTCTCCTTTGTTGAGAAACTGAAGCACCACTTCAAAAACCAACAAAAGCTTTTTAATTTCTCAAAACTTTTCTAATCAATCTAATGAATCACAAAGTCAAGCAAAAAACAAAAGTTAGCATCTTGTTATATTTTAATAATTTTCCTCACACTTTTAACAGCAATTGAGAGACTACAAATGCCTACTTTTGGATCAGCACAACAACAATGTAAGAAAAGGGAAAATGGAAAGTTTGAAGGGAGGATTTTCAAGCTTGTCATGATTCTTCTCATAGCAATTAGTTTTTAAAGGATCAAATGTGTTAGTCCAACTCAAAGACAAGATAACTTCAAGTTCAATAATATGATGGTCATTTTATTACCAATAAGAACTGTCTTAAACATTAAGAACTTCCAAACAAACTCAATGGTATTGGACATTCCATCGAAATGACCACATCCTTCAAATGACCCATATTTATTATTTAAGAAAACTTGCTAATAAAGTTATTATGATTTATGAAACCACTTGCAATTATGATAGCATCACTCAATAAATTTTAAAATTTCAATCATAATTGATAGAAAAGATCACCAAAAAAAAAAAAAACCTACTCAGACAAATTCCAGCAAGGGAATTCCACAATTGGCTGGAGTTTCGATCGTCCATCTAAAACATACATGGGAAGAAAAATATAATTTTTCTCCCATTTCCATTGAAAAATCAATACATAAAATTAAAAAAAAAGGGTTAAAAAATTGAACGAATCTCACCTAGATTCTTCGGTTGGGATATGATTCCAATATCTTCAATCACCTATACTGGTGATTGCTAACCCTTTTGAAGCAATGGACAAACAAAAACCACCCGTTCTTTTATGCAGCCAAACTCTATGCATAAAGCCAATTTTTCAACAAATCCATTAGAAACAGATCCATATCAAGAAAATCATATAATATGAATAATCCAAACAGGAAATAAGCCAGAGAACCATATCAGGGAGGTACCAAAACTTTATCACAACAAAACCAAATAATTTTATTCCCCTCTCAATTAATTAAAATAAAGTCTAAGATTCCTAAATTAAAATTTATTTTCTACCCCTCATTTTCTCAAAACCTAATAAGCGAAAACCCCATCACAGGGCCGTATTTATTTCCTAATAAACGAAAACCCCATCACAACCAATCAAAAACCATATTTAAAAACTCGAAACTTTTAATTTTCACACACTTTGTCAGCACCCAAATAGAAAACAAACACACACAGAAAGATAGAGAGAGAGCAATACCTTAGTACAATCATCGAATACTTTCCGAAGAAGAACTTCATAATTCGAGGGCAACTTCAATTCCTAGAATCAGAGACCCCAGAAAGGAAAAAAAAAAAACTATGAACGCAGATATTAGAAAAGAGGGAAAGGCTTAGTGATTTTCGTAATCCAAAATAGGAAAAAAAAATATCGAAAAATTGAGAAACCAAACATTTTCATGGAGAACCCAAAAACCCAGAACAAAAAGGAATCAAAACCAGGATGAAAAGCCAAAACTAAATCAATTTTTTTTTTTTTTGTAATTTCTGTAAGTTATAAAAAAAAAAAAATTATCCTATCAAAGAATTAAAAAAAAAAAAAAAATCAAATTTCATACCTAAATGTTATTAAAAAAAAAAAAAATCATACCTAAATCTAAAGAGGGGGAAAGAATGTATTGGCGCCAGTTTTGATAATTTGATGGTGGCGGCGACATTCACGAACACTATCTTTGTATCCCTCTCAAATCTCAATCATTTTGTGTTTTAAAAACCTGAAATAAAAACAAATCAAATCTAAACCTATCCAACAGGAAAACTCAAATAAAAGTAACCATTGATACCGAGAGATTCTTTTGAAATTCCATAGCATTCATTGAAGAAGAGGAGAGCTGTATATTGAAGGAGAGGAAGGATTTTGGGTTTTGATTATTGTAGAAGGGTGAACCTGAAAATACGCAGTGTGATTATTGTGGAAGAGCAGAATGTTTTATTCAGCAAAAAAAAAAAAAAAAAAAAAAAGGAGCACAATGTTTTTTTAAATGAAAGTGAGCGTAATTACAACCGATCCCACTTAAATTTAGACAGATGGAGGAAAATTAGACTCTAATTTCATATTGAAATTGGTGTTGTCCTTGTTTCTCAAAAAAAGAAAAAAAAGAAAAAAAAAGAAATTGGTGTTGTCAATACCCTGTTATAACTTCAACCAAATTTCCAAGGGCTACTACTGCAGCAAGGGCATATTGAATAATTAATTTGAAAATAGAAATATCTATACCAACTTGCATGTTGAAACATGTTATTGTCATTTTGATTTGGTTAAACGCGTGTTAAAAAAGAGGAGCCACCACTATGAGATTCATTCCATGTGTGCATGTAGGTGGCTTCTCACACAAAAACTACGTTTTAGTGATAAATTGAAGAACCACATTATTTAACTACTCAGATTTATCATAGCATGAGGAGTAAGAGATAAAGTTAAATGAAAATATCACATATCAAGTCTAAATGCATCACCAACTTGGGAGAGTAGCAGGTGGTGGGAGTATATATATCTAGAGAACACATCCACGTCTTTATTGTACATGTTACTAACCTTGAAAAACCAACTATTCTGCAATGCGGCATGTATGAGGAAGATTAATAATAAACATTTGTGAGATGTGAACTCATAGACATATTTTTGTAAAAAGTCCTACATCTAGATGCAAATTGATATCCTACCCCTTGTTAGGTTCCATGTATGTGGACTGTGGACACAAATTTAAACCAAATGTAGCAATTGTGGAGCAAAAATATTAAAATCCCCAAAACTAACAAAACAGAAAAATCAATGTAAAATATAATTTCAATATAATTGAGAAAAAAGCATGAAATTGAAATAGATTTTACCTCAAGAAACTTGATAATCGCATTGGATATGGAAATAGGTGTGGCTTCCGTTGTTGTTTGGTGCTCTTGAATGAAGTATTCACACCATTACCCTTACATCTCCTCCAAAACTAAATGCATGCCACGATAGTGCAAACAATCAAAATCTCAAAAAAAAAAAAAAACTTGTTACGTTGAATATTTTCACAATCAATGAGGCTTCTTGTTTTATTCCAGATGACAGTGATAGAGAGAAATGGTGTGGCTATAAAATAATCCCACTAATCAACAGACGACCTCTAAGACATAAGATGTTAATCAAACAAACAAACTCAGAAAAATTTAATGTTCATGACTTTGGTTTGCGTGGTGTTGAATGCAATAAAAATACTCTACAATAATATATCTTGATTGAAGAACAACTACCCGCAATGAAAAGAAATTGGCCTTGGCAAATTTGGATGGCTAGTTGATCCCCAAAGTACATTCATCTAGAGACCTTCGAGTTTTCCTTCCATAGTGGAGTAAATTTGGGATGAATCTACCACTACCCCCGCTTTGCTTGTTTATAAAAAGTGAAACCAATAATCAATGGGGGCTTTAAAAGGAGTTGAGCAGACAACCAAGTGCGGAGAAGTAGAAGCCTAAACGTCAAGGTTATCAAATTGATGAAAATTGTATTGAGATTGAGAGAGATGAATAAATGTTACCATTCACTATCCTTATCTACTCTTCCAAGATAAATCCAGAAGTGATTATTCATATTGGACAACCAAAAAAAAAAAAAAAAAAAGAAATTGGTGGTCCCCATATGAATCTAGACACATGGCACAAAATTAGAGTTCTAATTTGGAATTGCAATTTGAGTTTCTCTCTGCTTCACCTATTATTATATATATAGATTATATGTTAAGCTATTCATTTTTGGAAAAAATTTTTCAAAAATTGAAAATGCTATCAATACTTTTTCAATTTCCAAAATTTTTTTTTTCAAAAAAGGAAATTATTGTGTGCCCTTAGGTTTGCAAAATCCATATTATATTTATATTTATTTTAAATATATAACCGAAAACTCACCGAAACCTCTGAAACTTCCACAATTTTCCGTGTCAACATTACTTAAATAAATAAATAAATAAACCCAAAATTCTAATTTTACAATAAAATCGGGAAAAAAAAAACTTTGCCACTTAAAACAAAACCCGTAATACTTCTTCTATAACTAAAACCCAAAGAAAATGTATCAAAAAAAAAAAAAAACTAAAAACTAAAAACACAGTAACAAAATAATTTTTAAATATATGAATAGTGTCGTGGGACCCGTGAACAGTGCTTGAACAGCACGTAAACAGTGCACTTTATCTCTACACAGTAAATTCATGTGATGTTACTGTTCACGCGCTGGGAAAAAAAAAAGAAGAAGCTGAAAACGTGAACGTGGAAACTCAAACGCAGATCCAAACGCTCACTAAAGGTCCGTTTGGATACAACTTATTTTTCTTGAAAATCAAAACTCGAAAAACTATAGTAAAATAATTTTTAAATATGTGAATAGTGCCGTGTGACCCATTTTTAATGAAAAAATTGCTGAAAAGTGAAGTTTGTGAGACATGTGAACAATGCACTGGTGCACTGTTCACGGGAGAATTGGTCAAAAGTTGCGGCTTAAAAAAATAAAAATGAGGAAAACATGCAACGGCGAAAACGCAGACGTGAGAAGTTGGATCCAAACAGATAATAAGTGAGTATTTGGATAAGAATTATGTTGCGTCTGGCGTTTGCATTTTGCTTTTTTTTTTTTTTTTTTTTTTTTTTTTTTTTTTTTTCACGCGTTTCTAGCTTTTAGAGACAATCGGCATTGTTCACGACCGTAGCAAAGACTGTTCACGCACTGTTCATGGGACCCACAGCCACTTTATTCAGAAAAAAAATTAAAAATGGGTCTTACAGCACTATTCACACATTTAAAAATTATTTTGGTACAGTATTTTCAGTTTTTAGTTTCAGCAAAAATAAATTGTATCCAAATGGACCCTAACACGCTTTGCCTTCTCCTTCCTCCAAAACGCAGACCACGCTCCGTCATTCCCCCACACGGAAATCGTAGCTCAACGGCTCCACCTTTAGTCCAAAACACAGGCCACCATCGGTCCTTCTCTCCCACAACTCAACGACTCCACCTTCTCTGGCACCACCCTTCTCCAACTTTATATTTGTCAACGTCTGTTTTTTTTTTTTTTTTTCAAACCAGATTCTCTCCGCAAACATTACTTGGTAAGTCTTTTTTATTTTGTTCTATAATTTTGGTTGTTAAATATGATTTAGGGTTTCATTTGGGAGTGTTTCTTTTGAATGATTAGTTTAGATTGATGGGTTTGGAGTGTGTGGGTTTTATTAATTTCAATTATTGGCGGCAAGAAAATCCATCCGGAATTTTAGAGTTGTTATTCTGTTTCATTGTTAATAATTTTGTTTTGTTTTGTGTAAGGAGTTTTGCACCCAAAAAAATGTGATGGCTTGAATGAATAATACAAGTTAAGGTTTATACTTTACTTTGATGCTCATCTTTTGGGACAGTAATGATATATCCTGTCCTTTTATTAGATGAGCATCCTTGGCATGCTCTTGATGTTTTTGTGAGTCATTTGTTTGTGTTTGGATTTAATTTAAGTTTCGGGTTTATATACAAATGCAAGTATTTTAATTTAGTTATTGAATAATTAACTTTCTGTTGTAGATTATTGAATTATTTTAGCCTCATGTGGATTTGTGGTTAATAATATATACTTGGTGGCAGTATTCAGTTTTGATCTTAGCCTCCCAATCCTATAGGTTTTGCTTTCATGGTTTCAGTTTCAAGGCTTTTTTTTTGCCTATTTGGGATTTATGGTTTCATGATCGGGCTGTATTTTATACTACCTCATGTATTGTTTTCATAAACTACTAATTCATGGTCAACTAGAATGTTTTTATTGTGAAGTGAATGTGACAATTGATGATGCCGAAAATATCACCCGTAAGCTACACGGTCCTCGCGCACTCCAAATATCACTTGCACAACAAAAAGAAAGGACCTAGCAGAGAGCACCGGTGTGGTACCGGCCAAATACCCTCCGAAGGTCAAGTCAGAACTATTCTCACTGCTCTAGAATGCTAGAGAGGGTAAATAATGCGTACCTTGGTTCGTGAGGGTGCTTAGGTTTTTATAGTAGTAAGGGTTGACCTCCTTTTCCTTGGAGTAGAAATCTTTTCCTTATAGGAGTCTCCTTGGGTGTATTTGCGGGATCCTTTCCATATAGGAATCCCCCTTACAAAACGTGGAGGGCAAGTCATTTACTTATACACGTAAATGTGATTAGCAAGCATTCTTGGACTAGTGCCGTCGACTTACATTATGCCTTGAGTCTCTATCTCGTCGACTTCAAAATTCCTTCAACCTTATGATGCCGTCAGCCTTAGGTCGCTTCTTCTTGGTGGTTCTTCCCGCAACTCTCGTATGCTGATAGTTATAAAATGGGGGCTAACAGATTATTAGATCCCGCCGCTTACAAGCCGTCACCTAATCTTCTGAGATCAATCTTTTTATCCTTATCAATTGCCCCCTACTCCATAACACCGTCACTATTAATACCGACGGGTTATGGAGTTAACGTTCTTGTCGATTGTTATATCCTGGGAAAATTATTTACATAGGACTCCTCAAGCCGCCATGCATTTAATGTTTTGGACATGTGGCGTGTTTCCATTAGCTTCGCTTCTGACGAGGGCGTCGCTTCGTCTTCCGTGCACTCTCATCCTATATATAAGTGGCTCCTCATCCTTATTTGCCCTATTTCATCTCTATTAATCATTGCAAGAGAGAGACTGTCGCCCTGAAATCCGTCAGTATCATTCTGTCAACTTATGCATTGCTACCCTTGAAGCCGTTTCTCCAAGAGAGTTAATTCACCCCTAAGTTCTATTTCTTCTTCCCTTTCATTTTTGTTTATGCCCGAATAATTTTTAGTGAGGGCATCAACTTAGGTACTTAGATTGGATCCGTCACTTGTAGGTAGTTAGATGTCAAGTGACGCGTCATATGAGGGGTCGTCGATCCGCGAAGGAGCGGGCTACGACGAGGCCTTTGGTTCTGGTGTTGAGTCAGAGGCCTTCTCGCCTTCGTCAGAGAGAGAGACGTCGGCCCGATCTCCTGACGGTGATGAGTGTTATATTGAGGGGGGTAAGGATGAAGTAGAAGAGGGAAGAGGAGAGAACAAAAGTGATGGGGACAATGTAGACGTTGATGGAGATGATAGTGACGGTGATGAGGGATCCGGTGAAGGGACCTCGGAGGGTCCAGGGGATAACCCTCCTTTCATTCTTCCCGAGGATTGGGCCGTCAACAAGTTTTTACCTAGGATGAGTGATAAGGTATTTAGGGAGTTGCGTGCTCGCTACCAAATTCCGGATCACATCCCGATCCGTCTCCTTAGAGAAAATGAGAGATGTTACTCAGGGAGAACAGCTAACGTTGGCATGTATGATGCCATGTTCACTGCGGGATTGAGGCTGCTGTTGACGGCCATACACCGTCGCCTAGCTGACTTTCCGGGCTTGTCCGTCACTTAAATCGCCCCGAATGCTTGGAGAACATTCATAGGTGCTGAAATCCCGTGGGGTCGCCTTAGTGGAGGAAACCGTCGCCTTACCTTGGAAGAATTCTTTTTTCGCTATGACCCTATCATATTGCCTCGTCTAAGGGGACATATCACTTTAATGCCCGGGAGAAAGGTTTGAGGTGGTGAGAACGATATGCCGATTCCAATAGGAACTGGAAGAGTAGGTACCTTTTTTGTTGAAGGGACTGATTGGGTTTGCCGTTAGGAGGAATGGGCGACGATGCCCCAGGGTTATTTTGACAACACTTAGGCTTTTGTCAGGGATTCAGGTTAATCTCGTCAACTAGGTTCCTTTTGTTTTTGAACCGACGCTACTAACACTCCTCTTTTCCCTTTTCAGCCCATGCCCGTCCCCGCATAATCGACAAACATGAGGAGCTCATCCGTCGGGTTCTAGAAATCCCTTTGGAGGAACGTAAGTGTAGGGATTTGATCACCTTTGACACTATTCATTTATCTTGTGGGGGTCTGAACCGTCATTTGAAGCTCGAAGGTTGGAGGAATTTTCATGTCGACGTGAGTAGATTTCTTATTGACTCCGTCGATTTTACTCCTCCGTCTCTTATTCTAACTTTTTTTTTTTTTTTTTTTTTTTGGTATTGTAGAGATGGAGTTTGCAAAATAGAGGATAAAGGCTGCCGCAGCCCGTCGAAGGAGGAGAAGAGGGCAAAGGAGGCGGGAGGGGAGGCCTCGTCAACCCCTAAGGCCGTCACAAAGGGGGCGAAGAGGAAGCCCGATGGGAGTGACGGCCGTCCATCTAAAAAGGCCACTGTCACTCCTGGGGACGGAGCTATAAAGGAAAAATCCCCTCTGAAGCCAAGCCATGGTGCGGGCAAGGGGGTAATGACTTCTTCTGGTCCCGTCAACGAGGGTCCCTGTTGCCTCTTGACCCATAAGGACTACGCCGTCGGGGACGTTGAGTCCCTAATAAAACTAACGAACATAGAACCTTATGATATGTTGGGGACGGAGGATTTAGGGGCGTTAGTCCTTTTTTATCTCACTAGGGTATGCTTATTATTTTTTGGTCGAACTGATTTTATTTTGTTTTGATAAACTTTGACTGACGGTTGTGTTCTTTTCTTAGGCCTTGGTGCACGTCAAGGCCCTTCAAGACCATTGCGTTGTGAAGGAGGGAGTCGTCACCCGAGTCTGGAAGCATAACGCAAATCTGATGAATGAATAGGCTCAGTATAAGGATTTCGTCCGTACTCTGAACCAGGAGCTAAAGGAAGTTAGAGAGAAGCTGGTGGAGGCTAACCATCAGAATGACAAGCTCGAGAAGGAGGTGACGGATCTAGGCCAAAAGTTGCAGACGACTAGGGTCGACGCGATACGAGACTTTAAAGTGACACAATCGTTTATTGACTCCTGTGCCGAATATTACGGCACTGGGTTTGATGATTGCCTTAAGCAGGTCGCGTTAGCCTTCCCAGAGTTGGATTTGTCCGGATTTACCATGGATGTTGGAGATGAAGGCTCCTCTTTGCCTAATCCTACTCCGGAGCTTGACGGCATTGTTGTCCTAGCCCAGCCTGCTACAAACCCTCCTACTTCTGCTTCCAATACTCCACCTGCGATTGTAAACATTGAAGATCAACAAGTCGACGGGAATCTTGCTGACGCTCTTGCTCCTTAGTTTTCTTTATTTGTACTTCAATATTGTATTTCAACTATTTTGCAAACAATCGTTGTATTTTAATTATTTTGCAAACAATTGTTTAAGTGCACGTTTGGCTTTCTTAGGCTTTTGTTTGTGTACAACCGCAATTATGTTATTTCCGTCGCTTTCATATCTTTTAATCAGTAATTGAGCCATATGAAGTCCTGTTGAACATTCCCGTCTGTTTTGGGAACCCATCAGTTTTTTGAGCTGGTGGGAAGACCCCGTTGGTATAGCTTTTTGGCGACTAATGTGTATATCCTTCTTATCTCGTCACTTTCACGGGTTTCCTCATGGATTTTCGGCCTTGTTCATCATTTTTCAAGGTCCGTCGCCTTGGTTGCACTATCCAAGCATTGTTTCCGTCTCCTAGAGTCCGTCGGCTTTGCAGCTTCGCCCATTAGTTGCACTGTTTTTGTTACTTTACTTACTTTAATATGGCCATCAATTTCCTAATTTCCAGTCCTCTTATGGACTTAATGGTCCAATCCGTTTGGTGAGACCGTCGCTTTTTTCAGTTTTTAGTTTGTTATGGGCTTGATGAACTTCACCTATGTAGGCCCGTTGGTTTTTGAACCTTGTCCATATGATGATAGCCTCATCTATTAAGACCGTCAATTTTTTAGCTTTTAGTTTGTTATGGACTCGATGAACTTGTCACCTTTTAGGCCCGTTGGTTTTTGAACCTTGTCCATATGATGATAGCTACATCTATTAGGACCGTCAGCTTTTTAGCTTTTAGTTTGTTATGGACTTGATGAACTTTTCATCTTTGTAGGCCCGTTGGTTTTTGAACCTTGTCCATATGATGATAGTCTCATCTATTAGGGTCTGTCGACTTTTTAGTCCTTGTGTTATGGACTTAGTCATTTTGGTTGCTTACTTTTGTGATCTTAGTTTTCCACTTTTGTGGACTTTAAACCGTTGATTTCTAAAATAGATACTTCAACGATTTTGAATAAACTCCTCTTATTGCCATGCATTTGTAAATAAAAGTAATTCTAAAACCAAATCCTGCCTTTTTGGCTTAAAACAAAAAAGAGGTATTGTTGCAAAAAACTAAAATAAATGATAAAGCTCAAGAGTAAGACTAAAATTTGCTGAAATGTAAATAAAAAAGGGTGGTCTTCATCTTTGTCGCTCCCTACCGATAATACTTTCGTAGGTGCTCGGTGTTCCATGGGTGTGGCGGTTTTCGTCCTTACAACATCTCCAGGTGGTAAGTGTCTTTCCTCCGCCACGATGTAACTCGGTAAGGTCCTTCCCAATTGGGGCCGAGTTTCCCTTGGGTAGGGTCCCTAGCGGCGCCCATGACCTTTCTAAGAACAAGGTCTCCAACTTGGAAGTTTCTGTGTCGGACCTGAGAGTTGTAGTGTTTGGCCATGCGGTCCTAATACCTAGCGAGCCTTTGTTCTATGTTGCCTCGATCTCGTCTACTAGGTCGAGCTGTAGTCGTATTGCCTCGTCGTTTTTGTTCTCATCATGGTTGTGCACCCTGTAGCTTGTGAGCCCAACTTCGGCCCGGATAATCGCTTCGCTTCCGCACGTCGGTTGGAACGGTGTCTCTCCTGTAAATGTCCTTGCCGGCCGTCCGTATGCCCATAGTATGCTTGGCAATTCCTCGGGCCATATACCCTTTGCCCCCTCGAGCCGAGTCTTGATAATCTTGAGTAAGGATCGGTTCGTGACTTCAACTTGGCCATTAGCCCGAGGGTGGGCGGGGGAGGAGTAGTGGTTCTTTATTCCTAATCGTGAGCAAAAATCCCGGAAGGAGTCGTTGTCGAATTGCCTCCCGTTGTCCGAGACAAAGACTCTAGGAATGCCAAACCCGCATATGATGCATTTCCGGACAAAACTTCGTACATTCTTCTTCGTAATTGTGGCCAAAGCTTGAGCTTCCACCCATTTTGTAAAGTAGTCAATACCTACTACCAGGAACTTCATCATCTTGCTATAGGGAATGGTCCTATAATATCTAACCCCCATTGTGCGAACGGCCAAGGGGTCGTCATCGGGGTCAGCTCTTCGGTTGGTTGTCTAATAATGTTCTTGAACCTTTGACACTTGTCACAAGTCTTGACATAAGCCTCGGCGTCCTTTTGCCTAGTGGGCCAATAGTAACCTGCTCGCACAAGCCTGTGCACCGATGACCTTGACCCTGAATGGTTTCCGCAAATTCCTTCGTGTACTTCCCTCATGACGTAGTCGCCTTCTTCTGCACCCAAGCATCTTAGATATGGACGGGAGAAGCCTCTTTTGTACAGGACGCCTTTTAATAAGACGAACCTTGTTGCCTGGACCTTGAGCTTTCTTGCAGCTTCCTTTAAAGTCGGGTAACACCCCGTTTCTTAAGTATGAAATTAACGGCGCGGTCCAGCCATCTTTGTCAAAACCTATTTCCGCACGTTCTTTGGAATCTATTAGCGGTGAAAGTTGAACAAAAGAGAGTACATTACCGGGGATGTTCATATGCTTTGCTGAAGCGGCCTTTGCGAGGCGATCGGCCCGCTCGTTTTCTTCTCTGGGGATTTGGACGATTTTGGCTTCTACGTCATCTACTCTTGCCCTTACTTGATCGAGGTATCTCTTCATCCTTTCGCCCTTGCACTCGTAGTCTCCATTTATTTGGTTAGAAATGACCTGAGAGTCACAATATATGACTACCCTCGCAGCTCATGTTGGTGGCGGGGAAGTCGAGACAGACCATGCATTCAATCGTATCTCCTTTGGGAGACAATAGCACAATGCTGGCGCCTCCGGCTCCTTTGTTGGATGACCCGTTCGTATATATGCTCCGGTAAAAGGACTCTTCTGCCCCCTTGTCTTCGTCATGGGTGAATTCTGCTATGAAGTCTACGATGATCTGTCCTTTGATGGCGGTTCGTGGGTAGTCTTGGATATCAAATTCGCTCAACTCTATAACCCATAACTCCGGTCGACTCGCGGCCTCGGGATTGCTCATCGCCCGTCGCAAGGGCTTGTTAATCGGGACATTCACCGTATGGGCTTGAAAGTACGGTTTGAGTTTGCGGGTTGCCGTAACCAATGCAAAGGCAAGTTTCTCCATAGGCGGGTACCTTTCTTCGGCACCACGAAGCACTCGGCTCGTATAGTATACGAGCTTTTGTACTTTTGTTCTTCTTCTACGACTAAGGCAGTAACTGATGGTCATGGGGGAGACGACTAGATAGAAAAAAAGCTCTTTTCCTAGTTGTGACGGGCTCAGCAGTGGAGGGGAGGAGAGATAAGCCTTCAACTCCTCGAATGCTTGCCGACACTTGGCAGTCCACTCGAACAATCTTTTCAGAGTGCGGAAGAAGGGCAAACATCTATCCATCGCCCTTGACACGAACCTATTGATCTTTGCGATTTTCTGTTGAGGCTTTGCACCTCCTTCACATTTCTTGGTGGTGCCATCTCTATAATGGCCTGGATCTTGTCCGGGTTTGCCTCAATTCCCCTTTAGGACACCAAAAATCCTAGGAATTTTCCTGCCGTCACTCCGAAGGCGCATTTTCCTGGATTGAGCTTCATGTTGTAAGAATGAAGGGTCTTGAATGTTTCTTTGAGATCTTCCAGATGATCTTTCTCCCTTCGGCTTTTTACTAGCATGTCGTTAATATAGACCTGAACATTCCTCCCAATTTGCTACGCGAACATTTTGTTCATAAGTCTCTGGTACATTGCGCCCACGTTCTTCAAGCCGAAGGGCATTACTTTGTAACAAAAGAGGCCTTGACTGGTCACAAACGAATTTTTCTCTTGATCAGTTTCATGCATTCGGATTTGGTTGTATCCTAAGAAAGCATCCATAAAACTCAAAGAATCGGTGTCGGCCGTAGAGTCTACTAGGATGTCGACCTTTGGGAGGGGATAGCTATCTTTGGAGCAGGCTTTGCTAAGGTCGGTGAAGTCCACACACATCCGCCACTTTCCACTAGCTTTTTTGACCATCACCACGTTCGCTAGCCAATCGGGATAGTATACTTCCCTAATGAAGCTTGCTTCCTGTAGTTTACAGACTTCTTCCGCTATGGCCCGATCTCGTTTGGAGGCAAACACTCTTTTCTTCTGTCGAACAGGTGGAAAGGCGGGCGATACATTCAACTTGTGCACCATGAGTGAAGGGTCTATTCCTGGCATATCTTCATGACTCCAGGCGAATATGTCTCGATTGCCTCTAAGGAAGGTTATGAGCTCTTGACGGATTGCGCGGTTAGCGAGTGTTCCAATCTTAGTCGTTCGGCCAGGATTGGAACCGTCAATGAGTATTTCTTCTAGCTTCTCTACTAGCTCCGTCACCGTCCGGTGTTCTTCTATATTCAAGTCTTGAACTTGATCCTCCATCTCTATCATGGCTACATAGCATTCGCGCGCGGCCACACGACTTCCGCGCAGCTCCCTTACTCCGTAGTCGGTTGGGAACTTAACCATTAGGTGGTAAGTTGAAGTTACCGCCTTCCATGAATTGAGCGTGGGTCGTCCGAGGATAGCGTTGTAGGCGGATGAGCAATCGACCACCAAGAATGTTACGTCCTTGGTTATCTCACGAGGGTAATCGCCTACCATTACAGATAATGTGACCGCGCCTAAGGGGAATACCTGGCTCCCTCCGAAGCCTACAAGTGGGGCATTTGTCGGAATCAATCGCTCCCTGTTGATCCTCATTTACTCGAACGCCAGGTAGTATAAAATATTTCTTTGAATCGCCGTTGTCGACTAACACCCGGTGCATGTTGTAGTCTTCTACCGGTAAGTTGACGACGAGTGCATCATCATGGGGATGGTGAAGGCGTCGTGCATCCTCTTTCGAGAACCCGATAATGGGGCCTTCTCTTCGTGCTATCTTCAATACAACTCCTGTCAGCCGAACATTTTGTACCATCCGTAGGTAGGTTTTGCGGGCCTTTTTGGATGACTCGGTGATAGCCGTTCCTCCTACGATCATCCTTATGTCCCCTATTGGGGGCCTCGGTCACTCATTACCTAGTCGGGGGTGTTGGTCTTGTGGGGGTGGATACGTTTTCTCCTTGCTAACGAACCTCTGCAGTTTTCCTTGCCCGATGAGGGCCTCAATTTGCTGCTTTAGGTCATAGCAATCAGTCGTATCATGACCATGGTCGCGGTGGAAGTGGCAATATTTATCCCTAGAACGTTTGTTGGGATCACTCTTTAGCTTTCCCGGGAACGTCAGAGCCTCCTCGTCCTTGATTTGCATAAGGACTTGGTCTATCGGGCGATTAGTGGAGTGAAGCTCGTGAATCTTCCCCCCGGGGGCTTAAGGTGCCTCTTATCCCTTCGGTCTCCCGTTCTTGCCTTCTTTTGGCCTTGGTCCTACCGAGTGTCTTCCTGCCTCTCTCTTCTCTTTGGCCTATCTTCTCGAGCCAACAGCACGTCTTCGGCGTTCATATACTTTGTGGCTCGGTAAAGTACTTCCGACATGGTCTTTGGGTCATTTTTATACGGGGAGAACAAAAACTTACCCTTCTTGAGCTCATTCGTGAATGTTGCGACAAGTATCTTGTTGTCGGCTTCGTCGATCAAGAGTGACTCCTTATTGAAGTGGGATATGTAGGCTCTTAAAGTTTCATCCTCTCGCTGCTTGATACTCATTAAACAAGCCGTAGACTTCTTGTACCGATGGCCTCCGATGAAGTGCACGGTAAATTGAGCGCCGAGTTCTTTGAAGGTGTTGATGAAGTTCGGTGTCGGTCCGGTGAACCAAATTCTTGCTGCACCCTTCAGCGTTGTAGGGAAGGCCCTACACATGATCGCGTCTGCTACTCCTTGAAGATGCATTAGGGTCTTGAAGGTCTCCGGGTGGTCCAGAGGATCCCCGACCCCGTCATAGTTGTCTACTTGTGGCATGCAAAACTTACTCAGTAGGGGGAAGGAGTTGACGAAGGCGGTGAACGGCGAGTTAGTTCGGATGACAAGGTCGTCAAGATCATCGGACACTCGCCCCTTGAGAGCGTTCATCATAACCTCCATTTGTTCCTTCATCGCCCGCATCTCTACGATAATAGGTGGCGGAGCTGTATCTGCGAAGGAAGGGAGGCTCACGTTCTATCGCTCCGGTTTGCTCGGGTGTTGTTCTTGGCTTCCGAGGTCCCTCTTGGTTTCTTTTGTCAGCGCTGGTTCCTTCTTAATCAGCTCCTTAGTTGTCCATTGCTGCGTTTTTCTGACGTAGCTGCTCTTTCAGGTCGCGATTTTGTTTGGTGAGGCGTTCCACGGCCGCGGCGAGAGTCTTGACTTGCTTCTCGAGGGCGGTCGTGGGTGGTTCCTCTTCTTGAACATCGTTAGTGGTTGCCATTGAGCGGGTGAACACCATGCAACTTTTGTTCGGGAAGCGGTAATACGACTTTATACTACAGGGCTCCCACAGACGGCGCCAATCGATGATGCCGAAAATATCACCAATAAGCCACACGGTTCTCGCGCACTCCAAATAGCACCTGCACAACAAAAAGAAAGAACTTAGCAGAGAGCACCGGTGTGGTAATCGGCCAAATACCCTTTGAAGGTCAAGTCAGAACTATTCTCACCGCTTTAGAGTGCTAGAGAGGGTAAATTATGCATACCTTGGTTCGTGAGGGTACTTGGGTTTTTATAGTAGTAAGGGTTGACCCCCTTTTCCTTGGAGTAGAAATCTTTTCCTTATAGGAGTCTCCTTGGGCATATTTTGCGGGATCCTTTCCATATAGGAATCTCCCTTACAAAACGTGGAGGGCAAGTCATTTACTTATACACGCAAACGTGATTAGCAAGCATTCTTGGACTAGTGCCGTCGACACATTATGCCTTGAGTCTCTATCCCGTCGCCCAGAATTCCTTTAGCCTTATGATGCCGCCTTACCCTTAGGGTCCTCTTGATGGTTCTTCCCGCAACTCTTGTATGCCGATAGTTATAAAATGGGGGCTGACTGATTATTAGATCCCGTCGCTTACAAGCCGTCACCTAATCTTCTAAGATCAATCTTTTTATCCTTATCAACAATGGTTTTGGGTTTTAAAGGTTTTTTGTTTTACTATGATATGGACATTAGCAAAAGATTTTTAAGTTTATTTGGAGAGTGATGTTATGGTTAGCTCAAAAACCCTTTAATGTTTGTCTAGCCCTAAATTTATATGTGGTTTATGCATTATTCCCATTGTGAATGATTAATTTCATTAAATGTCTTTCTTATATTTGGAGGTTTTTGAAATTAAAAAAATTAACAATTTGGAGAGTTGACCTTTTTTTTTTTTTTTTTTTTTACTTGAATGAATTGACAAGCAGATTTCAAGATGATAGTTATAATACACTATTTGATGTGCAATATGCATTTTTGGCAAAAATTTTGTTGTGTTGGGGGGTTGCCATTCTTCATTACTAGGAGTTTTAAAATCTGTTATCAATTCATCGTAGCTTTCATGATGTTGAATAATAATTGGTATTTGGTAGTTGATTTCATGCTTTGAATTACTAATTTGTTAATGCCCTTTTTGTTAAAAAAAATGTTTAGTTTAGTTTTGTCTTTTCTTTTCTATTTTTTTGTAAATCTTGATGAGTTTTTGTAATTGAAACCCTCATTGGAGAATGTTATTCATCTTTGTTCATTCTGTTTTCTTTTTAAGGAAGAGATGCAAATAAGATGCTTAGTGAAGTGCAAAATAGGAATTCTAAGAAGACCTCTATGGACAGTGAGCATATGTGAAATAGGTGAGGCCCTATCCCTGTTGGTGGGGCATCACACCATCATTATAAATATATATATATATATATATATATATATATATATATATATATATAAAGGGCATTTTGTAAATTTAGTTATTGTTTAAATACTTTGAACCGATTCTCATGTTGTAGTTGCTTTATGGTTAGAATTAATAGATACATATGTTTGATTGTTAGATATTCCTTTTTTTTTTTTTTGGGTAAAAAATTTCCACACCATGTTGTTGTTGATTAGTAATAAATTTAATTAAGCTATTTGTATGTTAGTGAGAAGAACATATATTTTCATGTTCTACAGTTCCATTCGATGCTTTGTACTTTGGAGATATGTTTGCATATGAAAGAAGGTGTTACTCTACAATTCTGTACTCTCAGTTCTTGGTTTGCACAACTTTTTGTCTTCCTCACTCATTTTTAAGGGTTTTAATCATTCAAGTATAATCTTTGTGAAATAAATATCTTTGTTCTTTAAATTTATGGTAGTTGTGAATTTCCAATTTCTTCATCATGATCATTCGACATCATTTTCTTTGTCCTCACATATGTACGGTTCTATTTTTTGGTTCAATTTCAAAGAAATAAAAACTAATTGTTTACCCCATGCATGTTTTATGTTTAGTTTAATTATTATTTCATCTCAAGTTTACCATTGTTTTTATTACTTCTTTATCTAATTTTTATGGGTATGTATAATTTGTACTTTATCAAAGAATCATGCTATTTTTTTTTTATAATAAATTTGATAAAAATCTTCTTTAAGAGCAACATCTAGATTTTTGAGGGGTTTTGTTTGATTCTTTGTTTGGTTGCGAGACCTGACTTCTTTTCCAGTGTCCTCCTTCTGCAACCTTGGCTTTGTTGTTTATCTACAACTTTTATTTGTTAGTTATGGTAACTTTTGTATTTTAAATTTTGGTATAACCATGGAAGCTAGGATTCGTTCCTACTATCGACTTTTATTTTCTGCTATCCGCCATGCATAGCGAAGGACCGAACCTATAAAGTTTAGAAGCTGTCTACAAATTCCAGCAATAGCAAATTGAAAAGGTAAAGCTGTGTTATTTTTCTTCCATATCTATTTTTGAAGCATATTTTGAGAGACTTCACTGTGATCCAAGTCGATATATTGATTATTGAATCTAATAGGCAAATAGTGGTTTAAACTTCGTGTTTTTGATGAATTTGGGGATACCCAATTTTTTTTTTTTAAATTTTTTTATTGGTATGGATGAGAGAACAGGTACTTAATTTAGAGTCAAATCCCTGTCATAATAAAATTTTGTGAGTACATGAACTAAGTCATGCCTTCCTATAGCCTCTACATATTGTTTGCCTTTGCCTTTATGTATTGAAGTCAATATGTGGTGATAGGCTACTTGAGGTGTTGGACATAGATTTTCCTTATAGTAATTGGGTGGTCGGTTTTACAATATCAAAGCTACCCCGAGATTTCATTTGGGAGGAGAAATTGAAAAAAAAAAAAAATTGTGCTAAGTGTGCTTCTTTCAGTTTTCTTTTAGATTTCTCACATGTCCAATTAAACATTTTGTTGACTTTGGTATGAATTTTTCATGTTTACACAAAGTGATAGAAAATTTTATATTTGAAATGGTTGAGATTTAAGGAACTATTGTTGCCATTGATATCATTGATGATCTCTACTAATTCTTGCTACATCAATATTGGTAATATGTTTTTAGGAAGAATCTGAAACTTGACCAGTTTGTGTTTTTAAATTAACCTTACCTCCCACAGAAAAGATGGCTTTTAATCTATTCTATATATATATATATATATATATATATATATATATATATATTAATTTGTTGAAGTGTTTAATTTAAACATTTTCCTTCTATTTTTTTATGTCTAACAACAAAGGTGCAATGAGAGTTAAAGATGTGTGCATCGTTTTTAGAATTACTTGCGATGTGCAAACAATAGAAGAGTGAGTTTATCTGCATTCTCATGAATTTCTCTTTTCTCCTCCATTTGATGTTAATAGTTTTAGAATTAATCCCATTTAAATTTGATGATTTGTCTACACAAATCTGATGGACTATTCTATGCATTGTTACAAATTTTGACTCAATATTGGTCAAAATCCTAAATTCCTTGATGTATGCTCTAGCAAATTTTCATTTGAAAGTTAGATTACTTTGAAATTTTCATAGGATTTATCAAGATGTTCAAATTTATTATCTATGTCCCTTCCCATTTCGCATTTTTTTATTTTTCTTTTTTTTGGGTGAATGATCTATCTATGTAACAGATTGCATTGCATTGTTATTGACTAAAAGTATTTTTTACATGGGTTGCCAATGGACTCTGATTATCACAATTGGGTATTATCCGAGTTTTCTTATAAACACTCTTTCTTTTTGTATCAGCATGTTTGTATTTTTTGTTTTAATAATAATTTTGGTTTGGTTATTAAGAAAGTGTAAGGATAAGTTTTGGATTTTTATTTAGTATGTTTGGGATTCAAGCATCTTTATATAGTTTTTTGGGATAGAGTTTAACACGGATGGTGAAGGCTTAGCGTGATAGGATAATGCCTCTAAGAAGAGGTGATGGATTCCTAAAAAAGATGAGAAGTCGACAGTTTACAACTTTACATTAAGCGACATGGCATTTGGAATTGGAGTCAGAATCCAAAACCTTATGGTAGGAAACATGTAAACGTTCAATTACAATGAATAAAAACTCGAGTCATAAATTTTTCATGGTTGTTTGCAATTGTTCCTCTAAACGATTATTTGATTTAAGGTTTTCTTTCATTCTTTTCTTCTAGGTTTGGTAAGGTCTGGGAAGAGTTGTTCACTTTTTCAAAAAAGGTCTGGGAAGAGTTGTAGACTTTGTTAGATGAATTATGTGGAAAATTTTGGAAATAAGAGGAAACTATACTCAAGCTTTATAAAGCTTTATTCATATGAAAACCATTTTATCAAATTTAGTTTGTTAGATTCTGATTAAGATGAATGGATAATTCAAAACAATTACACTTATTTTTTTATTTGTTCCTTTTATTACACACAATATATTTATATATTGATTGCTGCATCATTATTATGTGATAAAAGTCTTTCCATGTATCATTTGGCTGCCACATCTATAAAACCCTAAAACTTAATACCACATGCAGAACATGTATAAACTTCAACATCAATGATGTGCCAGCGGTGATTAAAGCTTGCAAGGTGTTCCATAATTATTATGAAGTTAGCAAAAAACTTGGTAAAATTATTAATGTTTGTTTAGGTTTTGTACAAACGTGATTTTTACTTGATATCACTTGCTAAAAACTCACTTCAAATTGTTGATGTATAGGATTAAAATAAAGGAGGAGAATACTTGGGTCAAAACTATCCGATGGAATGCCCTCATGATAGCTCTTGCAGTTGCTATTGGCTTGCAAGAATGAAAGGGAGGATTGCCTTTGTTATTGTAGTGGTTCATCTTGAATTGGCTTGAGTTTTCATTTTTTTTTTCAAATATTATTAAAACTATTATAGTTCATGTAAAATTAAAAAGTTTAAATGTATAAACTATACTTTCATAAGATTTTTCCATGCATCGGATGGGTTAGCGACTAGTTATTATTACTATTGTTAATATATTTGTTGATTTAAAAATCTGTCTTGAGTAGTAAGTGAGGGTTGATTTTGGGCTTTTCTTTTCTTTTCTTTTTCCTTTTTTTTTTTCTTTGGGACTTTATTGGGCATTTGGGCTTGCTATTATTATAATTTTTTTTCCAGATTTTAGTTCTTTTGTTTTTTTTTGGTTTTTTCATTTTGCTAGAAAGACCCTAATATATAGGGTTGTTTTTGCCATAAAAAAAATTTAGGGTGGTCACAAATCTTTTTTTAAGAGTAGACAAATATAAAATTTTAAATTATTATATATAATTTCTTTTTTCAATGGTACAAAAAGCCAACTCCTTTCCTTGTATCAATTGGATAAGGTGAAAATGTGTGGATGCATTTGTATGGATCTCTAATTCATTGTTTTTGTTCAAGACCAGCAATTATGAAGCATTTAAAATCAAAGCAATACTATAGAAAAGTCTAACTTGACAAAAATATTTTCTTAAGCCCAGCATAGACGTAATTTTCTAAAGTTAGAAGTAGACAGAAGAGACTGTTTTAACTTTTTTAGTTATATATATGTATTTTTTTTTTTGGGTAAACAGGAATTTTATTAAAATCCCTAACTGGGGAAGGAAGTTAGAGGATTAGTCCTCTCATAATACATGCCAATACTGTCATAATACAAAAGCATCGAAATGTCCATAGCCGGACTATCAAAAATCATGAAATCTTGTTGGTAGATACTTCCTTTCCTAACTAGTGCATCAGCGCACTGGTTGGCTTCCCGAAAGCAGTGATTGAGTTTGACATGAGGTATGCGACTGAATAGAGTCCCGCAATCCACAATTAATGAGGAAAGTTTAAGATTAGAAATACTATTGTTGGTAATCCAATCACATACGACCTTAGCATCTATCTCAACCTCCACAGTTGGTATGTTAAGAGATAAGCACAAGGAAAGACCATCTCTAAGGGCCCACAACTCAGCCTCCATGCTAGAGGAAAACCCAATATTATGGATAAAACCTTTAATCCAACTTCCATTCTCATCTCTAATCAAACCACCACCACCCACCACTAGCTTTACCCGGATTGCCTAAGGACGAGCCATCCGTGTTCAACCTCACCCAACTAGGGCTCGTTCTCAACCAATGGACTCTCCTACCTTCTCTGGTCACCTCCCTACCTGTTTTACCAAAGACCTGAGAATAGAAACTCGGAGGCAGCATGCTTAATGTGAGACCAAAGATTCTGGTTCAACCTTACTCCCTTAAAAGCAACATTATTTCTATGCACCCATAATTTCCAAACCACAAAGGAGAACATCACCTTCCACAACATCAAATCTGATCCGTTGGATTGAAAGTTTAAGTTAATCTTTAGCCATGGAAACAGGTCTAAGCTATAAAAATTTGGAATATCCAAGTGTCTTTGAAGTTGTCCCAAACAGATTTAGCAAAACTACAATCTCAAATAGCATGAATGATCGACTCCCTTTCATTGTTGCAAACACAGCATTGAGCATCTTGGGTGATGCCCCTTCCATAGAGCACTTCCTTCACCGGAATGCTTCGATGACAGATTTTCCATAAGAAACAATTAATTCTCAACATGGAGTCCACCTTCCAAACCCAATCTCCCTCAAACTTGGCAGCTAGACCACTATCCCCTTTAGCAATTGCATAAGCCGTCTTTTGGTCAAATTCCCCCGATGGTGAGTAGCCCCACACTACTTAGTCTTCACACTAGTGACTAGAAGGGAAAGGCATAGCTCTAACTGTCCTCAAAATCTTATCGGGTAACACAAAAGAAAACCCGGAGAAATCCCACCTCTCCCCCACACGAACATCCTTTACCATCCACTTATCCTCTTACCTACTTAAAGGGCCTTCAATCAAGCTCCTAATATTACCCATATCCATCCATTTATCATACCAAAAACTCAACTTGCAATCAGAACCAGCTATCCATTTAGTTCCTTTCTCAAGAATGTCACTACCCCGCTTCATACCCCTCCAAAGACAAGAACCACTCATATTGGGATTCCTATACTTGCTGCTTAAAACCTTAGCCCAATCCTTGTCTTTCTCCATCTTGTATCTCCAATTTAACTTGGCCATCAAGGCCAAATTTTTAGGCTTTGCAACTTGTAGACCGAGCCCACCCTCCTTCTTGGCTTTGGTGACCGTGCTCCAACTAACCATGTGTAATTTCCTTTTGTCCAAAGTAGACCCCCAAATAAAATTCCTAGTTACCCTATCCAAAGATTCAAGAATGCGATTAGGGAGCAGAACATTCTGCATTGCATATGAAGGAACAGTGGTCAGAATAGATTGGGCAAGTATAATTCTCCCGACAAATGAGAGAAGATTCCCTTTCCACCCAGCAAGTTTAGCTTGCACCCTTTCAATTACAAAGTTATAACCTCGATCGCTTAAACTAAGCTGCTTGAGTGGAAAACCAAGACACTTCCCCAAATTTGGCGTGGATCTCATGCCCATTATATCACATAAATCCTTTCTCTTGCCAGCATCTACATTAGGAGAGAAATAAATTCTAGACTTGTCCTTATTGATCTTTTGCCATGATATACTGTAGAAACAATCAAGGGCATCCATCATGCTTAGGCAATTCTTCCTGTCCGCCCTTCCAAACAAGACAAGGTTGTCCGTTGAAGAGGGTAAAATTGGGAATGACGGATCCATTTAAATGAACTTGACGGTGCTAGATCGGTGGGCTGATAGTGGACGGATCTAAAGGCCATGTGGCATCCACCTAGTTTTAGTGATCTCCAAGGAATCATAAATGGAAACAACTTGCGTCTCACAATTAACCCTAAACTATAGAGTCCCAATACGAATAAAATCCTAACATAAGGAGGATCTCATAATATCCGCCCATTAATGATGATCTTCTCCATAAGGAAACATCTTGCTACACAAGAAACGGAGGTCGGTTCTACACTACTATAAAAACCCAAAAGCCCTCGGAAAATAAGGTACACACAATTTCTCTAAAGCTTAAACTCTCAAGCATTGTTAGAGCTCTCTTCCGACTTAACTTTCGTAGGGTTTTTGGTTGGTACCCCACCGGTGCCCTTTGATTGGTTCTTCTCTTTTGTTCTTCAGGTGCACCCATTGACATGTGTGGACGATCAACTCACTAATTATTTTGTGTGCATCATCGGTTGGCGCCGTCTGTGGGAAACGAGTGATCAGCCATATCATCGCTCCTAAGACAAAGAGTTGCATGGTCCAAACGATCAATGGCTACCATCAACTAAGAGATCGAAAACCCACCCAATGCCTTGGAGAGTTGCTGGAGCAAAAGTTGGGCCAGTAGAACGAATTGTATTTGAACCATCAAAATGACGAATAGGACTACAACGCATCCCGAAGGGTGAAAGTTCAGGCATCACGCGTCCCGGTGGCGGTGTACCAATGGCCTACCCTATAGAAGGATGCCTAATCCTATGTAAAAGCATATGACAGATGCCAATGCTCCAACAAGACCTCATGGCTAAACACCACAAAAGGAAGCCGACAGGCACCTAATCCTCATCCCAATCGGATGTATTGATAACCAAGGGTACCGACAATCAAGGATGCCAACGCTTTAGCAAGACCGCATGGCTAAATACTACAAAAGGGAGCCGACGGGCACCTAATCCTTATCCCAGTGGGATGGACGGACGAACCAAGCCACCCATGAGTGCCTTGGTAAAAAATCTAAGTCTTCTTACCTACGGGTGGATGAACGAACCAAGCCATCCACAAGTGCCTTGGTAAATAATCTAGGTCTTCCTACCTACGGGTGGACTAACGAACCAAGCCATCCACAAGTGCCTTGGTAAAAAATTTAAATCCTACTACCTACGAGTGAAAGGACGAACCAAGTCACCCACGAGTGCCTTAGTCAAAATTCTAAGTCTTCCTACCCACGGGTGGAAGAACGAATCAAGCCACCTACGAGTGCCTTGGTAAAAAAGCTAAGTCTTTCTACCAATGGGAGGACGGATGAACCGAGTCACCCAAGTGCCTTGGTGAAAAAATTTTAAGTCCTACCTACCGGTGGAAGGACGAACCAAGCCACTCACAAGTGCCTTGGACAAAATTCTAAGTCTTCCTACCAACGGGAGGACGGACGAACCAAGTCACCTACAAGTGCCTTAGTAAAAAATCAAAGTTTTCCTACCTACGGGTGGACGGACGAACCAAGCCATCCACAAGTGCCTTGGTAAAAAATTTAAGTCCTACTACCTACGGGTGGAAGGACAAACCAAGTCACTCACAAGTGCCTTGATCAAAATTCTAAGTCTTCCTACCTACGGGTGGAAGGATGAACCAAGCCATCAACAAGTGCTTTGGTACAAAATTTAAGTCCTACTACCTACGGGTGAAAGGACGAACCAAGTCATTTACAAATTCATTGGTCAAAATTCTAAGTCTTCCTACCTACAGGTGGATGGACGAACCAAGCCACCAATAAGTGCCTTGGTACAAAATTTAAGTCCCACTGCCTACGGGTAGAAGGACGAACCAAGTCACCCATGAGTGCTTTGGTCAAAATTTTAAGTCTTCCTACATACGGGTGGAAGGACAAACCAAACCACCAACAAGTTCCTTGGAACAAAATTTAAGTCCTACTACCTACGGGTGGAAGGACGAACCAAGTCACCTAGAAGTGCCTTGGTTAAAATTCTAAGTCTTCCTACCTACGGGTGGAAGGACGAACCAAGTCACCCACGAGTGCCCCGATCAAAAATCTAAGTCTTCCTACCTATAGGTGGAAGGACGAACCAAGCCACCAACAAGTACCTTGGTACAAAATTTAAGTCCTACTACCTACGGGTGGAAGGACAAACCAAGTCACTCACAAGTGCCTTGGTCAAAATTCTAAGTCTTCCTACCTACGGGTGGAAGGATGAACCAAGCCACCAACAAGTGCCTTGGTACAAAATTTAAGTCCTACTACCTACAGGTGGATTTAACGAACCAAGTCACCTAGAAGTGCCTTGGTTAAAATTCTAAGTCTTCCTCCTACAGGTGGAAGGACAAACCAAGTCACCCACGAGTGTCTTGATCAAAATTCTATGTCTTCCTACCTACGGGTGGACGGATGAACCAAGTCACCCATAAGTGCCTTGGTAAAAAATTTAAGTCCTACCTCCGAGTGGAAGGATGAACCAAGGCCACTCATGAGTGCCTTGGACAAAATTCTAAGTCTTCCTACCTACGGGTGGACGGACGAACAAAGTCACCCACAAGTGCCTTGGTCAAAATTCTAAGTCTCCTACCCATAGGTGGAAGGACTAACCAAGCCACTTACAAGTGCCTTGGATAAAATTCTAAGTCTTCCTACCTACCGGAGGACGGACGAACCAAGTCACCCACAAATGCCTTGGTAAAAAATTTAAGTCCTACCTACGGGTGGAAGAATGAACCAAGTCATCCACGAGTGCCTTAGTCAAAATTCTAAGTCTTTCTACTTGCAGGTGGAAGGATGAATCAAGCCACCAACAAGTGCCTTGGTACAAAATTTAAGTCCTACTGCCTAGGGATGGACGGATGAACTAAGTCACCTAGAAGTGCCTTGGTTAAAATTCTAAGTCTTCCTACCTACGGGTGGAAGGACAAACCGAGTCACCCACGATTGCCTTGATCAAAATTCTAAGTCTTCATACCTACGGATGGACGGACGAACCAAGTCACCCACAAGTGCCTTGGTAAAAAAATATAATTCCTACCTACGGGTGGAAAGACAAACTAAGGCCACTCATGAGTGCCTTGGACAAAATTTAAGTCTTCTTACCTATGGCTCGACAGACGAACCAATCCACTAATGAGTACCTTGGTCAAAAAAATCTAAATCTTCCAACTTACGGGGTGATGAATGATCCAAGTGACGAACAATCCAAGTGATCCTCCAAAGATGATTGACTCAAATAGAAATCATCGAACCAAGTCACCAAGGTGACAAATGACCCTCCAATTTTTTTTTTAAATCCATAAAATGGATGGACGGATACAAACTAGTATCCAAAATTTACTACGCCCATGGAACGGACAGATACAAACTAGTACAAAAAATTTATGAAATCCACAAAGTGGACGGATGCCACAAGATGGACGAGCATATGAACTAAGTCCACAAAATGAACGTGTCAAAAAGCATCCAAATTTGTCCACAGGATGGATGGATATGTTAACTAAGTCTACGAGGTGGATGGATGAATGATATTGAATGAAGTACATCTTATTATTAACAAATCCACAAGGTGGACGGATTATGAAAGTACCTAAATTATTGTCCACAAGATGGACGGATATGTTGACTAAGTCCACGAGGTGGATGGATGAATGATATTGAATGAAGTACATCTTATTATTAACAAATCCACAAGGTGGACGGATGATGAAATGTACCTAAATTATTGTCCACGAGATGGACGGATACATTAACTAATGGTGTGTTTGGTTCCTGTAAAATGTTTTCCGGAAAATACATATTTTCCGGAAATGCTAATTTTCGGAAAAGGAAAATGTATTCAGTCTGTTTTTGGTGTCTCGTAAATCGTTTTATGGAAAATCAATTCCGGTGTTTGGTTCGTCCAAAGATTTTATGGAAAATCAATTCCCATGTTTGGTTCGGTCAAACATTTTACGAAAAATAGAATTCATTTTTTATGGAAAATCAATTCCGGTGTTTGGTTTATGGATCATTTTACAGAAAATATGAAATGTGTTACGAATTCAAGCACCTGCATTATCTAGACATATCCGTAAAAAGTAAAAACTAATCACCCACTTCAACATCAAAAATAATCATTCAAATTCAAGAACCCGCATTGCCTAGACATATCTCAGAATAAAGACAAAAATAATCATCCACTTTAACATAAAAAATAATCGTTTGAATATACCCATAATATTTATATAAAAACAACCACATCAATCGTTCACCATTGGCATTATACCTCCATGGTGTACAAAAATGATACCTATTCGTGGTATCTAAACAAGACAAATACATAATTTGGGCAATTGTATCGTCCCAATAATACAAAAGACTACATATATAATACAATGGTAGGTTAATACTAGTACTACAACAAAAGTTAATTCCTAAATCTACCATCACAGTCAACATGAAATAAACAAATTAAATTTGTGAGAACAAAAAACCATCTAACCACAGCTTCCTCAACCTAGCATTCTTGGCTAGAAATCCACGAGCTGTCTTCTCATTTTCACAAAGATGGTCGAAGGCATTTGCGAGCATATCTTCGCTATATCCATCCGCCATCATAGCCATTACCTCATTGTACAGAGCTGTGTAATCCACCGGGCCCAATTGATTTCTTTCAGAGCCACGATTATTTCCTTCACTGATTAGACAGATCAATCAACACACTATCATCAGCATTAGAAGGTGCACACCCTCTTTTGCGGGACTTGGAAATTCCCGACCCAGTGGTGGATGACTCGACCGCATTCTTCCCTTTCTCAACCACACCTTCCTCCATATTATCTGCAACAAACTCCTCATTGTCCCCATTGTCCGGCTCATTCTCAATATCCACATAGGACTTAGAAAAGTCACCCGTGGCTGTGTCCTTCCCCACAACAATTGCTAATTCATCATACATGTCAATTTTTTTGTTTAGATAGTTCGCATGCTTTCGATGCGCCTGTAAGGGAGAAAGGAACGTATATAATAATGCAATAATAACTTCACTCATAAATTCAATATAAAAGGCTATGAAATAACAATTAAAGCAAAGACTCCATACTTTTTCCTACATTTTCTCAGTAATCAAACAAGTAATGCAAGAGAACTCTCAAATAAGGATTGAACAAGTCAATACATTGTGTTACTATTATGCACACTTCACTGTTGAGAGAGCCCAATTAAAAAAAAAAATTACAACAGAAAGCACAAATCTTTTGGTCAAAAACTTTGTTTTCTTTCCTTCACTTTTTCCTGGCAACCAAATAGAAAGATCAAAGAAAACAGTGGGTCCTTAATTTCCTATTATTCCCAAGTCATTGTTGAGAAAATCCCATTACAACAATAACCTTAAAAAGAAAGTATCAATCTTTTCTTTACTTTTCCAACATTTTATTAGCAACCAAACAGAGAACCAAAGAAAATTGTAGCTCAGACACATATACACATATAGATAGATGAAAACACATAGGTATGTATAGACATAATACATAGCTAAGCCCAGATTTTACAATAGATCTACACATGAAAGTTATATTTGAAAAACCTTATAAAAGCAATGGAATCCTAAAAAGAATGATACTATAAATTTCATATAAAAGGAAAAAACATATATTATCATCTATATTAAGAAAATATAGTTGGAAGCCATACCATGACTTCTTCTTGGTATGTCTTAGCGTCGCAAGTTATCATTTTCAGATTATCATCCCAACCAAATCCACTCTTTTTTCTAAGAGTTTGAATAGTGGACCACATGGCCTCAGAGTTCGCATCCGGTTGTCAACATAGGACGGGTGGCACTCAACCTTGAATTGGGCCGTTATCTCCTTTGGTACAAGAGCAAAGGAGCTGGCCTTGAAAGTACTAGAGGGCTTATTGCCCTTTGCAGCCTCCTCTATAAGTATCCTAAGCATCATTTCATGCATGGGTGGCAAAGAACCTAAATTGCTTGCTGCTGCTAACTTTCTCTTTGCCCTTTGACATTATCGCATATGAAAATAGTATAATGAGAGTAGCATTTAAAAATGAGAGTAGCATTTAGTAATTATGCTTGGACCATGAACAACAAATCAAACACACATACAACCACGCTTATAAATGTGTACAACAGAATAAAACATGCTAACACTGGAAATGACAATGTAATACCATCAAATAACAATGTAATGCTGAAAATACTTTTTCATTACACCACCAAAAGTCTATAGTAAATACATTGTCTTTACAAAAAACAAAAAGAAAAAACACATTACAATCATAGAAATCTAAATAAAATACTACTCTCCACTCCTGGTATAATCGGACCACATAGCTTGGCATATCTCATCTCTCTTAGCATTCCACGATTTATTGTCTTCAACGGACTCCCAACGTGATTGTGTTTCTTGTTGGTGGTCACTAGACTCTACTTAGTTCATTGCATCTTCCATAATATGGTCATTTGGTTCAACCCCCATAATGTGATTATGAACCACACAACATGCTAACACTACTTTCACTTGGGTTGGGAAAGACCAAAATGGTTTTGCATCCAACACTTGAAAACGTTTCTTCAACACTCCAAACCCTCGCTCAATGGTAGTTCTCAATGAAGAGTGTTGGAGGTTGAACAATTCTTGCTCATTCTCGGGTGGACGATCACTAAACTCTTTCAAGTGATATCGCACACTCTGATAAGGTGACAATATTCCATTTTTATTACCATACCCAACATCACCAAGATAATATTTACCTACATATATTAAAAAATAAAAACAAATCACTACTATGCTTAGGAAAACGCACAATATTTATTAAACTAATAAACCAAAAAGGTGAAGTAATCATATAATACCATCGGGAATTGGAAATCCCCCTGGCCTAGCAAATGCATCATTTAACACATGTGAATCATATGCACCGCCTTCCCATCCAGCCAATACATAAGTGAACTTTAAGTTAAAACTAATGGCAACTAACACATTTTGCGTGGTTCCATCTTTGCGACCACGAAATCTTCCTTGTATTTCAGGTGGCACAGATGCATGAACATGTGTACCATCTATTGCTCCAACATAATCCTAATTTTCGAGAGATAGAATGGTTTAAAATTACACAAATCTTCACAATTTACAAAAAGACACAAGTCACAATATTTACCTTAAAATATGGGTAAAATCTTCTGCTATTCCTTATCTCTCGGGGTGTATCTTCGCCACGTAGTCTTATTAGAGCTCTATGTAATTTCAGGACCCCCCTAAGGACGACCTTGAAGTATCTATGAACAATCTCAGTTGATCTATAGATCCGACTACCCATTACACGAAACCTCACATTATGACCAATAATGTGTAAGAAAATGAACACTTGCTCAATGAGATATGCGAATAGTCGAGCGTACGTGCTCCCCCTTAGTGAGGATGTGACATAAGTGGTGGAAAGCTATAGGCTTCATCCTAAGTTGATTCACATAATGTCTCTCGGTTCCATGCAGAACACTTTTTATGTATTCCTCTCTCTCGGCGGCATGGTTAACATAAGGCGCCCTAGGCGCTTGTCACGTCTATGTCGCAATTTCCTTAACAATGCAACCCCCACAAGAAGGACAGATGCAATTGAGGCAAGAATTGCAGCTTTGGTTTTTTTCTTCATCTAACAAAATCACAAACACTGTGGTCTAAGAGATATGTAAACAAGCATGCTATTGATTACACAAGAAATAAAAAAACAGCCACAAAGAGAAAACATCCAAACCACATTGATAACGAGTACCAAATCACATTGCATTCTATTTACACTATCAAAATACGATCACATTGATAATTGCACATTGATATATCACAATACCATCGCATTGCATTCTATTTACAATCACTTATATACCCAATGCACCTTCAATTAAGGTTTAAACACACACATATTCTACTATAAGAACATAATAACACCAAGCATGGGTTAAGCTCCAAAATTTCTACACATAACCCAACTAGCCAAATTAAAAAAAAAAAAAAAATCACAGCAAAAGTTTTACACATAACCCAACTAGCCAAATTCTAAAAAAATCACAAAAAAACCAATCATGAATAACCAAATCAAGCTCCAAAATTCTAAAAAAATCAAAGCAAAAACCAATCATGAATAACCCGCAAAAACCAGTCAAGCTCCAAAATTTCATATGCATAATCCATGAATAATACACAGTTTAATAAAAAAATGGATAATTAAAAAAATTAATAAATAAAAAAGTAAATAATTATATAAATAATTATATAAATAAATATATAAATATTTATATAAATATATATATATATAAAATGCAGAGATCGGATCCGGGAGGATGGGTTGTGGATTTTGGCATATCTAAGTTGGAGGGGATGTGGATCGGACTTGTGTGTGGATCGGAGGTGAGGTGAGTGTGTGGATTGGAGGTGTGTGGGTCGGAGGTGAGGTGAGTGTGTGGATCAAAGGTGTAAAACGGTCAACCGGTTTCGGAAAACTCACCGTGAGTCCGTGTTTGGCTTGGTGATCGGACTGGTTGGACCGGTGATCGATCGGGTCGTAGTAGCTCGGCGTGACCTGCAGTGACCTGGATCGGGTGCGTTTGTCTGGATCGGTGTGAGTTTGAGCTCTCACTCACCGTGGGTCTGCGTCGTTTGGCTCGGTGATCGGACTACCGTGAGGGATCGGTGATCGCTTGGGTGAGCTCTGCGTGACCGGCGTGAGGTGGATCGGTGTCGATGGTTGGATCGGAGGGAGTGGTCGGGCCGAGCTCTCTTTCGTTCTCTCGCTCTCTCTCACTCTTTTGTGTGTGACCCGGAAATGAATTGAAGTGAAAATGAAAGTGTAAATTCATTTTCGAGTCAAAGGAATAAATTTTGGTCAACAGGAAATGATTTTCCGAAAAATAGAATTTTTCGTAGTTGCCAAGCACGCTGGTCAGGGGAAAAATGATTTCCTGAAATCATTTACCATCAAAACAAACGCACCCTAAGTCCACGAGGTGGACGGATGAATGATATTGAATGAAGTACATCTTATTATTAACAAATTCACAAGGTGGACGGATGATGAAATGTACCTATATTATTACTAAGTCGGCAAGATGGACAGGTGAGGGATACTTGAATGTATCTGATAATTACTGGGTCCGGAAATGCATGGATGCACCCGAAAAAGGTATCCACATGTCATTAAACGTTGCTTGTTACACTTACACATGCCTTCTTGCCAGTTTGGCCTTATAGAAACTACGCATGCCTGACGTGCTTTAGATGGCAGGTGAGGTTAGTTAGTATCAGAAAAGTAACGTATGGTGCACACATTGTGCGTCATTATGACATGGACGAAAAGTCTTGATTTTGTCGCGATAATTTCAGTTTATCACTTGTGTAACGATTGTCGGTATTATCTTCATCGACCTCCATCCATTTCAATCTCTGAAGCTGCACGGTATTGTAGATGATTGGGATTTCTATTGCAATGTGTGTCAAATGGGTTGTCGGGCTTCAGCTACCGTTGCACCGACTGTAATTTCAAAATGGATCTTTTATGTTCACTCAAATCAAAGATTCAGTTACCAATTCACGACCACAAGCTAAAGCTACAGGTTGGTAATACTGAGACTGAACCATTCTTTTGCGATTTCTGTCATACTAGATGTTACAGTCATCAAGGACGGATTAAAGCACTCAAACACTCAAGCATAGAAACTGAAGCCTCAGAATACAACACCACAGGCGAGTTGACTCGCATGAACTGGCTAAAAGCGGGGAACAACCCAGTTGAGCTCTCTTCCTTATCCTTGGCTTGAACCCTCCGGCTAGACTCAGCATTAGTAAGGCTCGAACCATTAGAAAACATGGTTTGACCCTTTTCTCTCAGCTTGGCCATCTCACTAGTCCACATATCCACCAGCCCAGACATGACTAGAAAAATCTTAGTAACAAAAACAGACAAATTGTGAAAGGAGGAAAAGTTGTTAAAAGTTCCTTGAAAATATTTGAAGCTTTTGGGTGTTTGATATTTTTGAGGAGTCAAGTTTAAATTAGAAGGCTGAGAAGTGTAGAAGGGTTGTAATAATTGATATACAAAGCGCACACCTTCTTGTTATCTGTGTGCTTCACTGCTTATAGACACATTTTGGCCGGTTAATTTTAGTCCATCTTCTTTGTCCCCATAGCCACAGGAAGTTCCAAAACCACAGCAAGCCGGTGGTATATTAAAATGATGTTGAATCTCCAAGTTCAATGCATATCTTGTAAGTTTCAGCATACACCGACTATTATATTGTTAAAAAGGGCAAGTTTGTCAAGAGCTCCACTGGACGGTTACCATGGTCACATGTATACTTTTGACGCGTCATCATCCCGTGAAGACCCCTTGTGGTCAATACAACTTTAGCTGGCCCACTAAGGCGTATGTTTTTTTTTTTTAAATAACTATAAATCCGAAACAATATTATTAGTTGGACAACTTTTCAAACTATTTGCATTTTAGCAATTGAAGTCTAATAGACTCGATTTTACCATTTAAAAATACACTTGAAAATCGAGTGTGAGAAACTCGAGTTTGAAAATCGAGTGTCTCACGCTCGATTTTCAAGTGTATTTGCAAATAGCAAAATCGAGTCTATTAGACTCGAATTGCTAAAAATCCAAATAATTTAGAAAGTTGTCCAACTAATAAAATAGTTTGAAGGATTTAGTTATTTTAAAAAAAAATCCCACTAAGGCTTTGGATCTCAATGAAAAAAAAAAAAAAAAGGGATTGGCAAGGAAAAGGAAACAGAGAAATCCCTTTCCCTTCCTTAACTCAGTCACGGCTCCAGCTGAAAAGCTCATCGCCAAATTCGGGGAAGTCTTCTCTACTTTATCTATCCTCTGCCTTTACTTTTCTCTTGAAGCTTCACCTCATTTGGTCATATCAATTTGAGAACCAATGTGTAAATTTGGCTTCACGCACGGTTGCAAGACATTTTTATTATATATTAAATATGGTCCTTGCTTTGTTACAATCACTATTTGCCTTTTCAAAGTCAGCTTATTTATTACGAGCACCTTCAAGAAAGTGTTATGTTCTTTCTAAGCCTTTTGGATGATGCCTAAGCCAGACTTTACTACCTTCTGCAGCTAAGAGCTTTCATTGGCTTATATTTATTTTCTTCTTCAAGATTCTTGTGAAGCTTTAAGGTGCTTTTAATCACATTCGCACCTGGGTTAAAAGTAAAATATGGCTGTTAATTCGTTTTGAAGCTGATGTTGATTGGCCTAACGAGTAGCCCCCAGTTTTGAAGATGTTTTGAAGATGACTTATATTACTTGCTTCTATTTGCTGAAATAAATATATATACTCACAGTACACTCACACTAGATATTCGCTGTCAAGGTGTTTAGCTTAATTGCTTAAAGATGGTCTCATCTTCCACATCATTAACAGCGGGAACACTATGGGATTGCTTGCAACAAGCTTTATGTGTGCAGCAACAAGCTCATCACATTTGGCATTATTTCACCAATAGAAGTTGAAAGGAGAGACAAAGATACTTCCCATAGAAAGCTAGCATCCACTTAATGTGAGGGCAGGTTCTTAAAATCTCCAATCTGCGTTTCGAGTGAAGTTTCTTCACTTTGATATTTTCTCATATACGGCTAGAAACATGATTGTTTGAGTTGAGAGTAATGCCTAAACAGTATTTTCTCTCAAGACTAGTTTTGACAAGCTTAATATATGATTACAAAATTTAATTTTTCTCATTATGGTTTCCTGTCCATGGACCTGTATCCACACAAGGCTAAATGGCTGATTTAGCTTTATTTAACTGCAAACTAGTCATTTAGTGGTACTAATCTTGTTCTTGCAGGTTAAGTAAATTATTTTTTTATGCCTTATGGCTAATCTGTAATGACGTTACAGGACACTCACAAATATTTTGACTATCTAGTTGTATTGCTTGGATGTCGCTTTGAGCCAATCAATCTAGCTTGGGAAAGATAGTGACAGTACAACTTGTCAAGGTATGAGCCCAGATGGCCTTAAGAATGCAATTAGTGACTACTAACTCAGTGGCAGTATAGTGGAACCTTATTGCCAATAATGGGAATGATCTCTAGCCTCCCGAGCTACAAATTCAGGGAAGTTCCTTGACTCTTTCTTAAAAGCATGAATAGCTTTCTATTGAATCATGGTATCCCTTTTTGCTTAGTCGGAGAGTAAATCCTCCCATTTCACATGTTTGGGACTCTGTATAGATTTGACTACATGACTGCCTTCAATAATTTCAGTGGCTGATTTACTTGCTGATCTTTCATCACTAATGAAAATTATTTTCGCGAAATTTATACTGGATGAAAGTAATTCAGTCTTGTCTTTTGGCAGTCCCATGGAGTCTTTTTCAAAATAAATACTTTATTGAACAAATTGATTCTGGGTAATTACTAGGGGCAAATTTAGTTTACCCCCAGTATCTTTCATGAAGACCTAGATTCATCTACTAACCATATATGTGTGGTATACAATTTACTTACTCCTTGAAATGATATTTTATCAAGCCATTGACGACTACTGTGTTATACAAAATTTTCATGACAGCCATGACTCATTTAGCAAAGCTAGTTCTTAGCCATTATGCAAGGCATGGCCTTACGTTGCCTCTTGGAATTCTATGGATCAGACATGATTTACTTTGAATGGTCATCATACTTAATGCATACTGGTGGCTAAAATGGCTTATTATCATCGCTATCTAGCTTGTCAAGGTGATGGTGATCCCATCTTCCATGAGACATAGCAAACACAAAGGAGCTCCTTGCAACTCTCTGGGCTCGTTGTAATCTCAAGTTACAAGCCACAGAAGCTTTGCCTTTTCTCTCTAGTCTATGACATGGAAGCTATCATCCCCACAGACCTCCATAAGCTAGCTATAAAGCTAGCAAGGATTTCAGGAATATCCAGGGGGGGCTACCAATGGCGCTATTCTTTCTTGAAGACTTCAAATGATAGCACTTACCTCATTGGTATTCTCAAAAGCCATACAGCATGCCATTGGATTGATCAGATGGGAACCCTTACTCGGTAGGGATCTATATGCTCATGCATTGTGCCATCTAGCATGATATCGACGGGATCGCCTTAAGCTTAAAAGAAAAGGGAGTGCATATTTCTTAGGCACCACAATTGCTAATGCAAACATGGGTGATATAAGCCAAGGCGACTAGTCTCACTTTCGATGAAGTCAAAGACTTTGTAAAGGCTTCGCCCTCAAGAACAGGGCTTAGGTTTATATAGAAGGAACGACACGGAAGACGAAGGGACACTTTGTTCCAAGTGATGAGCCACTGGATAGACACCATGTGTCCTACGACATTAATGACCCTAAGCCAGCTTGTTAGGCTAGGTATGTTTTTCAGGAGACAAATTGAACTATCACTCCATGGGCCCGTCCACTCAGAGATCGCGGACCCATGGAGTGAGGGCAATTGAACAGCACCTCGATGCTAGATGTTGAAATGCAACTCATGATGACCTTACTTAAACCCGGAGGAATATTGAAAAGGGCAAGAGTATCCCTAACAAAGCTCTATTCAATCCTATCATACGCCTTTTCAAGGTCGATTTTAAGCGCCATAAATCCTCTTTTCCCTTTCTTCATGCTTAGGGAGTGAAGAAGCTCTTGAACAATAATGGCATGGTCAACTCCTTTCCGGCCCGGAACAAAAGCCACTTGCATTGGAGATATAATCTTCCCTAGGTACAGTTAGCAACTATAACCTTCGAAATGATCTTATATATTGTACTGCAAAGGTTGATGGGTTTATAACTACCAAGGGTATTCACTCCTAAATGTTTGGGAATGAGGGCGATGAGTGTCTTATTCAAGAAAGCCGGAACAACTTGAGTCTCAAAAACTTTTCCGACTGTCTCAATAATCGATTTTCTTGTGAGCAGCCAGAACCTTTGATAGAACCCCGCGTGAAGCCTATCGGCCCGAGGGGATTTAAAGGATTTTAAGGCCCAAAGACCATCCTTTATCTCTTGGTCTGTAATTGAGTTAGCCAAAACCTACCCCTTTTCCTCCGAAAGTTTGACTTGCCAATTCGGGATATCCTAAATCCTTCTTTGTGACTCCCCCATCTCCGTAGTGTACATGTTAACATACCAACTCCTAATATAATCAGCCACCTCTCTCTCATCAACAATAAGATTACCCACATTATCACCGAGGCGGGTGATTCTATTTGCCCTCCTTCGATTAAGGATAGAAGCATGAAAAAAAGTAGTATTGCGCTCCCCCGACACCAACCAATTCAGCCTAGACTTCATAGCCCAAAACTCATTAATGAGCTCCTTAACTTCCCTATGTTCCAACCTTAAGGTTTTGTCAAGCTCTAGCAGGGATTCATGAGGTCTCTTGGCCAAAGCTTTTTGCACCCTTTGAGTCTCGCTTCAATTCTCTTCCTTCTTCGAAGTAAGTTCCCAAAAACTTCCTTATTCCACCTCCTTGCAGAAGCAGTGAAGGAGGTAATCGCAATGTCAAGATCCCGATTGTCCCTCCAAGCATCTCTAACAAGACTGGGAAACTCAGGGTGTGATAACCATCAAGTTGGAATCTGAAAGGCCTCACTAAGCCTAGACCTAGGGGTTTTTCCAAGTTGAGAAGAATAGGATAAAGATCTGAGCTTACATGGGTAAGGTGTTCAATGGAAGCTTCCAGGTATAAAAACCTCCATCCCACATTGCAAAATCCTCAGTCTAATCTTTCTTGGTTTAGATCGGAGAAATTTCTCAAATTTGTCCAGGTAAAATTCAACCCAACAAAACCCATGTCCATCATGCCACAAGCATTAAGGCACTCCTGAAACAGCCCAGCTCTGTAAGCATTAACCACCCAACTTCTCCGCACTACTAAGGACTTCATTAAAATCCCTCAAAGATAAGCCAAGGCAGATTATGGAGATCATTTACCAAGGTTAGGTTATGCCACAACATCCATCTTTTCGATAGCCTAGGACTAGCATATATAGCAGAAATAATCCAAGAAAGGCTAGAAGAACTCACCTTAACGAGGGCATGGATTTCTTGTTCGATTAAAGCCGTTGAGTGATCTCCACCGCATCAGAGTTCCAAAGCAACCAGATTCCTCTGACATAGCCCACCGTATTAGCATGAGTTGCACCATCAAACGACAATCGATCCGTTATCTCCTTCGCTCTACTTCCTCCAACTCTGGTTTCAGTTACAATTAGAATGGTTGGATCAAAATCCTAGACCAAATCCATCACATAACTCACAAAGTTTGGCCTAATGGGCCCACAACAATTCCAAACAATCACATTCATTGTAATAGATTGATTGGGGGTAGGGAAATTATCTTGATGAGGCAATGTTCTCCCTTGTGAGATCAAGCTCCATCCCATCTCTTTTAGGCTGGTCCAAGTTTGGCCTTCCGGGATTGTAAACACGGCTCTATGCTCCAATATACCCATCTCCCTCGGTTGTGAGCTGATTAGAACCTGGAATTCCTTGATTTTCAACACTTGGATCAATCTCATGGTGCAAGCATCAAGGTTATCAATTCCGTGCGTCAGATCTTGGCCGCATCGGCTAGCAATCCAGTACACTCAACCCCCCTGTTTCGTCTTGGAAAAAATACCGGGCGTACCGGCCTCGCACCGGCCAATTTCGGGCAATACGGCCAAGATCGGGGCGCATCGCCGTGACAGAAAAAAGTTTTTTTTTTTTTTTTTTTTTTTTAAGTTTTGTAATTTTTGAATTTTTGTTAGGACAAAATGGTAACTTATTTGTATTAACTTATTAGTATTATTTGTTTTCTTAGTATGCAATGGTAACTTTTAAGCTTTCTATTTTATTTTTTTTTATTTTTTTCCCTTTTAATTGATACTAAAGTCTAAAATCATGAATAATTAGTTCTGAATTGAGGAAATGTTTTATGGTAAACTTTTATATTTATTATAATATATATATACACAAACATATATATATATATATATATATATATATATATATATTTATAAATATAAAAAATAGCGGTAAATCCGAAACGGTACATTGGTATTGACGGTATCAAAAATATATCGCATCGTGGCCAAACCAGTACATGACCTGGTACGGTATTGACATCCTTGGCAAGCATTCCCATACCAGCTAGTTGCCACTGGTTGACTCTCCATAATTTTCCTCTCCTCTAAATTGACTGGACTGTCCAATGCGAACAAGACCGGCATCGGAGAAACGCCCGTGTACGTCCTCCATATCACCATCTCCTCTCCTCGTTGTTGGTAGATCCATGAGACGCAGCTCATCGTAACATCTCAATCAGCAATCAAAAAAAAAAAAAAGAAGGAAAATTCAAGATCAAATTTTGGGTTCCCACGTGCCCCACCTAACCCCACTACCCACCACACAATCACTCCATCTTATCTCTTCTTGGGCCGGCTCACTCTCTACCTTTCTTTCTTTTCTTTTCTTTTTTTATTTTTTTATTTTCTATCATACGCTCCTCTCTACTCTCATCCTCTCCACCAGTACTTCCACAACACTACCACCACCACTTCCACAACACCACTACCACCATTTCCACCATCATTTTCCGGCAAGATCACTGGAAAATTCTTGGGAACCCATAAACACCTTCACATCCTTTTCTTGAGGTAAAAAAATTCTCAACTTTTTGGTGGGTTTTGCACTTTTGCTTGAGGTTATTTTTATCTAAGCTTTAATAATGACACCCATGTGATTTATGAGCATTGTAAGTGATATTTATGTGTTTTTATGTATGGGTTTATTGATGGAATTATTTGATGAGTGGGTATATAATTTGAGCTATTGATGACTACTTAAGGTTTATGTATGGTGAAAAATTTAGGAGTTTTAAGTTATAACATATGATGGTTGGTAAATTTAATTTTTCCATTGCCATTGGGTTTATTTGGAGTTAGTTGAAGTTCTAAATTTCTTATCTTGGAAGATATATTGATTTTGCTTTCATGGGTCTCTTAATGATGTAGTGTAAATTTTATGGAAGCTAGTCATAATGTTGGAGATGATATTAAATGGGTTAACTTTATAAATTGGAGTTTATGTCTTGTGAATCAATTTGTTAAGAAACTATGGAAGTGGAATATATTATTATTGATGAGGTTAAATACTAGGCTTGCCTAATTAAGTAATTATTTGTCAATTCCTAAATTGTGGCTAAATGCAATTTCAAGCTCTATACTTATTGTGATAGGTTTACTTGATATTGTTTAGGTTCTAGCTAATCTCCTTGGAGTTTGGAGAATTAGGATTTTACAGTTGCGAGGTAAGTAGTTTTTTAATGAGATTTTTGGAAAATAACCATGTTTTATAAATGTTGTTTTTGGGTCAAACACATTTTGGAAAATTATATATGGATATATGTATTCTTAAAAGCATTGTATTGTGACCCTATTATATATTATTATATATGAAAAGTACATCATATTTGGTATAGCATTTGGGAAAATGCATGAATTGTTGATATGAAAAAATGAGTATCTTTTGTTTAATCTTTAATAAGGAAATCATGAACTTTATGGTATATTAGAAAATTCAAAGATGCTTATATTGTCTTGTATTATTTGGGAATTTGATAGAAAATCTCTTGACAAGAATGAAGTTGAAAACCTTACAAACTTTGTAGAAGTTAGATTATTTAAGGTATTCTCAAACTACTTGGATATGACCTATGTATTTCAAAGTAATGTAACCTGTGAGTTTATGTGGTTTTAACACCATGTCATGTGTGATTTCCCGGTGATCACTCGATTTGGTTTCCATAATCTTTGTGACAACGGAATTAGATCCAGATCAATGCCCTTTCACTTTGGATGACGCGTTCTTCCCTGGTGCCCATGGGGGGAAGAGGTTCCTTAATTGTGCGTGGGTGAGGCTGCCGCCCATGGGGCCAAGAGACCACTTGCAAGATAGGTCCTATTTGACGTGCTCTCTCTGCTACCCATGGGGGGAGAGAAAAACCTTGAGGGTATGGGTGAGGCTGCTGTCCATGGGGCCAAGAGTCTACATACCAGAGAGGACAATATCATGCCGATTGTGAATGGGTGGATCCCTTGACCGGTCTATGTGGTAGTTTGGTATATTTGTGATAATTTATCTTATGTTAGATATTATGGTTTTGGAAATTATATTGTTGATACTCACAGATTATCGTATATAGTTTCAAGGTATTTACTTTGAGAAACTTTGTGTTTCATTATTAAATCATTCTTGTCATATTATTATTGAAGATAAAACTTGCATTTCCCCCACCCCCATTAATTATGCTACTTCATGGGCTCTGTCTCATGCCATTATTTTATTAACTTTTCAGAGTAGGCAACAATCTTTTGAGATGACTTTTTGGTGGCTAATAGTAGTTAGACTAACTATTGATGGAGGCTGAACTTTTGTAATGGAGATATTAGATGTTGTACATCTTAGAGTAGGCTTGGCTCATTCTTTTGTATATTATAATAGTTGTGACTTTATTCCCACCGATGGGACAAGGCGATGATATGTAATTATTTATGTAAGAACCAAGTATGAGACTACCGGGTCCTAAATTACTTGGGCTCACAATTTATTTGTAGTGGGTTTGAGGATTTCCTACTTTGGGTCGTTCTTCTGAGAGAGACTCAAAGCAACACTTAGTTTCCTCTCTTTCTCACTTGATTGTTTTCTCTCGGTTTTTTTTGAACCCCTTCTTCTTCCCAATTTCTTCTATTTATAGCCAAGATTAGTGGGAAGATTATGATTACAGCCACCGTTAGTGCTACTAAAGGTCCAATATTATTTGGTTAAAGTGGATGTTTAGGTGAAAGGGCGGTGCAGCATTTATGACCTTGGAACTTGATTCCTGCTTGATCGGTTATGTTCGGCAATTCTGTTTCCCGTGCATATCATGACTTTCGGCACACGCCGATTCGCTTGCCCGGGAAAGTTAAACCGATCGTCTGTTGGAACTCAGACCCCAAAACTTGTTTACACGTTAAGGCGTTTCAAGAAGGACGTAAGGTAACTGGACCTTTCACCGGGCCTGCACCCAAAATCGGTATGGGCCTGGGCCCAGGGCCTGTACGGGCTTGGGCTTAATGTCGGTATGGGCTTTGGGGTCTCGGTTCCGTACATTAGCCCCCCCTTGATTCATACTCGGTCACCGAGAAGAATCAAGGAGTTATCTGGGACTTTTGACCTCGGGAATCTTATAGCCCGGGACTCGTGACTACGGCTCCTCATTAATACTCATCTCAAAAGACGCGCCGTTTAGCGGCGCCAAATGCGATCACCATTATTGCCTGTCGATTCGTGAATCGAAGCGGCGCGCGAAACGCTTACGTTTGTCATTCGATGGGCCGCTCGTAAATCGTGCCCATTTATTGCTTGATTGAACGTTTCTTCTCCCCCTCTTTTCCTTTTGGCTCTATAAATAGTCCCCTTTGAACACCATTTCATTTTTCCTTCGCTTCTGACTTTTTGCGCTTACTCTCTGACGACCAAATCTCTATGCGCTTACTTGCTTGCCCAGTGTTCCTTTCCTCCTTAGAACCCAAAGTAAGTTCTTCTTCCCCTTCCTGTTCCTTGAGCTTTATTTCTTTAAGTTCCCCTTTTGTAGTTTTAGTCGTTATAGATGGGTTATTCTTACCTTCTAGAATCCCCGGCTGCCTTAGCCACCTTTAGGAGTAAATTTAATATTCCCGATGACGTGGATGTGGCCTACCGCCATGAGAGTGATATTGAACTCCACCGAGGGCGGGCATGACCTTTTTCCCTTTGATGTCAATTTTAGAAGGAGGGGTTAGGTTCACCGTGGATCCCCTCTTGATAGACGCACTCACGTACTAAGTCAGTGTGTCCCCGACCGACTTCCCCCAACTTTTACCGGGTAGTTAGCTGTGTCCGTAAGTTGAACCATACCTTTAACTTACGGTTAAACCACCATGACATTAACCGGATGTATAGCCTGCGGGGAACAAATCCACCAACTATTACTTAAAGACAAGAGACAATCGGTGGGTGATATCATGCCTACCCGATTCGAACAGAACTCTCTGCGGGAGTTTGTAAGGGTGTGCGGCAATTGGTTTGCCGGGGACGTCCCTTGCCCCCTTTCACGGCGTGAAGTGGGTTCGTACTATTCCCCTGATACATTTGCTTTCCCCTGCTTCTCTTTTTTTTTTCTTATTGAAGTAAATTTTTATTGTTACATGCTAATGCAACACTTGCTCTTTTGTAGACGGCAAGGTGTTCGTTCCGGACGTAAGAGCCGTCCACGTCAAGGATCTGAACTTCGTCCTCCGTTCCGAGATATACGTTCATTGGGACGGACAACTCCGGCCTCGCACCTGATCCTCGGGGTAGAGCCAGTTTACTCTACTTGGCGAGACCTTCAAGCAGGCACTATTGGTTGATAGCCCCCTGTTATCATATATAGACGTCCGGTACGTAAACTTTTTGCCACCGAAACTTACGACTGGGGAGGCAAGGGAATTTGGTCGACGGTTCATCGCCCGGACGAGCTAGCTCCCTTGCGAGACGAGTCCGCTGAACGGGTATCTCGGCGCCTCGGAGAGATAGCCCACGAGGCCATACAGCAAGGAGACCAAGTCCAAGAGCAGCCCAATCCCGAGAATCCACCCGCCGAGCTTCAACAAACAAGTGATGAAGCGGCTGCCTTGCTAGCTGAAGCTATCCAACCCGGTGCAAAGATGGTGTCAAGGAGAGTTATGACCATCGAGCGGTTTGTGCCCGGTGCCCGGCAGCCCAATCAGCCCCCACCTACTCGGGGTCGGGGTCAAGTGTCTCAGCCTCCACCCCCTTCGCAGTCCGAACGGGCCCGTAAGAAGCGTAAAGTAACCGACCAACCTTCCACGGGTCCGAGGGATGCCGCAGTCTAGACTCCTCCCCCACCAACAGGAGGGATTGTTATCCGTGAGCCACCAACCCAAGGCCGGCACGGGGTTGTGTCCTCCTCTCAGGTGGCTCCAGCATGGAAGCCAAAGTTCCTGTTGGACGGCAAACCACCGCCCTCAACCTTTGTGTTCGGATGTGGGAAAAGGGCGAGGGCGGTCGTATTGCCCAAACTTTGGCTCAAGGTCTCCTCCTACCCGAGGAGGGATCCGAGGAGTCTGTGGGGCGCCGTTTAGAGTGGCACGCCATTGCGGTAATCACTTAGCTTCTTCGTTTTCTTTCCATGCATCCTTTTCTGCCTCTTTATTAATTTTTGGGTTTGCCAGGTTGCTCAACTGGCTCACATAGTAGCCAGCCGGACACGGGATTTGGCCGAGGAAGTAGAGCGCGAGAAGGGTACGTGGGAGTCGGCAACCAAAACGGCGAAGGAAAAGCTTAAAACCGCCGAGTCCGCCGAGAAGAAGGTTCTTTCTTCTTTGAGAAGAACCGGGCATTGGCCGAGAAGAGGTGTGCGGAGATCCTGGCAAAGCAGAATGAGACGGAGGTCAAGTTGGCCGAAGCCATCAGCCTTAATACCGCCAACGCCGATGAGATAGCCGACCTCGGGGCAGCCTTGGAGGCCGCGGAGCAAAAGTGGTACAACGAGGGCTTCACTGATGTCGAAAATTCAGCAGAGCCGGTAGTGGCTCGGGCTCGGCATATGGGTTTCGAGGCCGGGTGGTTCGCCGCTCTCCAAGCAATGGGAGTTCCTGAAGATTCGCATCCGAGGGACCCCGGCCAAATTCCGTTTTCGAGCCCCGTCCCCGCCGTCCGGGAAGCTCCGACCGCTATTGACGAGGAGGAAACGGCCAAGATGAGGGAGCTGGTTGAACAAATTGATGCTCACGCCGAGCCCGAGGAAGTGGAAGTCACCAACATCCCGACTGTGCAAGAGCTTCTTGGTGAAGACGCGCCTTTCCCCCTAATCGTCCAAGCAGTAGTGACTGATCCCGCCCGACCTTCCAACTGATTTCCTTTATAGCCTTCTTGTATTTTTACTTTGTTTTTGTCAATTTTCTAATTTCAAAGGTTTATTTGCCTAAGGCACCGGGATGTGGTGCATGAAACGATTACTTTTATCTATTTGACGAGTAACATGCTTTCCGTTTGACTTTTATTTTAATCAGTTGCATGAATTTTTTTTCAATTGGTTTGTTTCATCGGGATTATGCCAATGCTTTGGGTAATTTAGCTTAACCGAGAGTCGTGCTTTTGTCCTTTGTGTTTTTAGTTATAAGGTCTAAACCCGTTCGTCGATTCTAATCGTGCCAGAGTACCAGGTCTTCGTTCTTAAAGATTTTAGTTGTAAGGTTTCCACCTGCTCGGCGACTATGATTGAGCCGAGGGAGGGTTTCGTCTTAGAGATTTATTTGTAAGGTTTCCACCTGCTCAGCCGAATTTTATCGAGCCGAGGGTCAGGTTTTCGTCTTAGAGATTTATTTGTAAGGTTTCCCGCTCGCTTCGCGAATTTTATTGAGCCGAGGGTCAAGTTTCTGTCCTTAGAGATTTAGTTGTAAGGTTTCCACCTTTCGGCGACTATGATCGAGCCGAGGGTCAGGGTTTCGTCCTTAGAGATTTATTTGTAAGGTTTCCACCGAATTTTCGGTGAATTTTATCGAGCCGAGGGTCAGGTTTCTGTCCTTAGAGATTTAGTTGTAATTCTCTTGGTACATAGTCGCGAAAACGGCATAAGTTCATCATAATCTTGATTTTAACGAAATACAAGTTGTGGCTTACACAGGTAATTATGCGTAGAATTTCTTTAAGTTGTTGGCGTTCCATGGCCGGGGAAGCGGCCGCTCGTCGAGGTCTTCCAAGTAGTAGGCCCCCGCACCCGCGATGGCTGTAACTCTGTATGGTCCCTCCCAGGTTTGGGCAAGCTTCCCTGCAGCTATGTCTCGCATGTTTCCCACAACCTTTCTTAGTACTAGCTCCCCGGCACTGAATTCCCTACCCTTTACATTTCGGTTGTATCTTGGGCCAGTCTCTGCTGATACTTGGCGAGCCGTATGGACGCGCCTCTCTGCATTCTTCTAACTAATCCAAGCGCTCCATCATCAAGTCGGCGTTCTGGACGGGGTCAAACCCGGCGACCCTTGCACCGCATAGGCTCACCTCGGTCGGTATCACCGCTTTCGCTCCGTACGTCGGAGAAAATAGGGTTTCCCCCGTGGTTCTTCCGGGGGTCGTGCGGTAAGCCCACAATACACCGGGTAGTTCATCCGCCCATCTTCCTTTCGCCCCGTCCAACCTCCTCTTGAGCCCATTCAGAATAGTCTTGTTTACTACCTCGGCCTGACCGTTGCTTTGTGGGTAAGCCGGGGTGGAATATTTGTTCACGATGCCGAGTTCGTTGCGGAAGGTCCGAAAGGCTTTTTTGTCGAATCGTAGCCCATTGTCCGATATTAGCGCATCGGCACCCCAAACCTTGTAATAATGTTCTTCCATACGAACTTTTTCACGTCAGTATCCCGGATATTGGCCAAGGCCTCGGCTTCCGCCACTTCGTGATGTAATCTCATCGCTACCAATACAAAACGGCGGTTCCCCGTTGCTCGGGGGAATGGTCCGAGAATGTCAAGCCCCCATTGTGCGAACGGCCACGGGCTCCGCCGACAGATTCGGGCGCCTGCAGCCGATGGATCGAAGGGGCATGCTTTTGACACTGTTCGCAGCTCCGAACATATTCGGTGGCATCCTTCTGCATTTGAGGCCACCAAAACCCTTGGGTCATCGCTCTGTGTGCTAAAGATCGTCCCCCAACATGTCCGCTACACACTCCCTCATGTAGCTCGGTCAGAAGCTCCCTGACTTTCTCGGGATGCAAGCACAAAAGGTAAGGGCCAACAAAGGACCGTCGGTACAATTTTCGGTCCGAGGACAACCAGTACCGGGGAGCAACCCGACGAATCTTCTTGGCCTCGTCCTCATCCTCCGGAACTATATCTTCGGCAAGAAAATCTATGATCGGCTTCATCCAACACGGATTAGACACACGCTACCGCGCAACCTCTAGTCCGGCTTGGTCGGGGACACTCGCACAATCGATACTTGGCTCCCTTTATAAGTTCAATTGTGACTAGCCGAGGCACGCCCTCCGTAGCCGATAAGGCTAACGTGGCAAGGGAATCGGCGTGCTTGTTTTGTGACCGAGCTACCTGTGATACCTTCACTTTGTTCGAATTGGCCGATGATCTCGCTTGGCCGACTCGGATAAGCCTTCATCTCGAGAGTCCCGAGCCTCAAGTCTCCTGTAACTCGATAAACAACCAGCCTAGAGTCCGAGTAAATTTCTACATCTTTTGCACCCAGATGCAATACGGCCCTCAAGCCGGCCAAGAGGGCCTCATACTCGGCTTTATTGTTTGAGGCTTTGAATCCCAACCTGAAGGAGTGTTCCAATCGTATGCCCTCGGGGGTAATTATGACGATGCCAGCTCCGGCCCCCATAGCATTTAAGGCGCCGTCCACAAATACTCTCCACGGGCGAATTTCTGCACTACTGATTACTTTGCCATCGTTGTTAGGCATGAATTCCGCGATGAAATCTGCGAGGACTTGTCCCTTCACCGAGCTCCTAGGTCGGTATCTTATGTCAAACGATCCCAACCGAGTCCTCTATTTGGCAATTCGGCCCGTGAAATCCGATCTCTTCAATAACGATCGTAATGGATACTCGGTGAGGACGAACACCGAGTGAGCCTGGAAGTAATGTGGCAACTTCCTCGTGGCGTGCACCAGGGCTAAAACTAACTTCTCCAGAGGCAGGTACCTTGTCTCAGCATCTACCAAGGTTTTGCTTACGTAATACATCGGCATTTGTACCCCTTGGTCCCTTAGCAACACAAAGACTTACAAAGATGCTCGTGAATCGAGAGGTACATAAACAAATCCTCTCCGGGTTCCGGGGCCGTCAACCTCGGCGCCTTTGCCAAGTATTCCTTCAGTTCTCGGAAAGCCTCATCACATCCTTCATCCCAACGAAACCCCTTCCACTTCTTCTGAAGTTGATAGAATGGCCGGCGGCGATCGGCAAACTTGGAGATGAATCGGTTCAGGGCGGCTAACATTCCAATGAGCACTTGCACCTCCTTAGGATTGCTTGGTGGCTTGAGGCGATTGACGGCCTCTATTTGATCGGGGTTAGCCTCTATTCCTCGAGTGGAGATCAGATATCCCAGGAACTTGCCAGCCCCCACTCCGAAAGTGCACTTTTCGGCATTCGGGCGCAATTTGTGACGCCGTAGTATCTCAAACACTCCCCAAAGGTCTTACGTATCTGCGACTCTTCTCTGCTTTTTACCACCATGTCGTCAATATAAACCTCAACCGTGCATCCAATTTTTTCTCGGAACATTCTTGTCATCATACGTTGGTAGGTGGCCCCGGCATTCTTCAATCCAAACGGCATGACCTCGTAGTGATAGTTTGCGTTCGGGGATATAAATGCTGTCTTTTCTCGGTCCTCGGGCGTCGGGGCAATCTGGTGGTAGCCTTGGAAGGCGTCCGGGAAGCTCATCCTCGGGTGCCCGTACGTGGCATCTACTAGCCGATCAATCTTGGGCATTGGGAATGGATCTTTGGGACACGCTCTATTCAAATCGGTGAAGTCCACACAAACTCTCCATCGGGAAGAATATTTCTTTTATGACCCCGGCTTCCCTCGGCCGCTGGACCTCCAGGTTTTCTGCGTCGACGTGTTCTTTTGACGCTCTCCTCGCCGCTTCTTGGGGAAATGATGGGTCCACGTTGAGTTTGTGGACAATGAACTCGGGGTCTATGCCGGGCACTTCGCACGGGTTCCACGCGAAAACATCTACGTTTCGCAAAAGGAACAACGACATCTCTACCCTTTCCGGTCATTCATGCTTGTGCCTATCTCGAAAATACTTGTCGATATCTGGAAGAATCCTAACCTTCGCACCTCTCTCGGCCATGTCCGCCCCCGCTTCTCCTCGGGGCCTCTGTAATTGCTATGAATCTTCTTTATCGGCCCGCTCAGCTTGTCCAAGTTGTTCACTTTTCCATGTGGCCGCGGTGATAAGGCACTGTCTCGCCACTTGTTGGTTCCCCCTTACCTCGGCAATTCCATACTTAGTAGGAAATTTTACTTTCACGTGGAGGGTAGACGGAACAGCCTCCATAGCGTGAATCCACGGCCTCCCCAGGATTGCGGTGTACGGCGAGAATGATCGGACTACTATGAAGGTAACTATAACTCCCTTGCCTTCCATATTCACCGGGAAAGAGATTTGACCTTCGGGAATTACGACTCTCCCGTCAAATGAGACTAGCGGCGTGTCATACTTCGCCAAATCTTGGGTCCTTAATCCGAGCCCTTCAAGAGGCCTGGGTACATGACGTCAGCCCCGCTCCCTTGATCAATCATTACCCTCTTCACCAGGAACCCGCCTATCCGGGCCGTGACCACCAAAGCGTCGTCATGGGGTTGGACTGTTCCTTCCAAATCGTCTTCCCCGAACGAGATGTTAAGCCGTCCAACTTTCTTCTTCTTCTCGGCTAGTCCTCCCCCCGTGCAAGCCACTATCAATACCCTTTTGTTTCTGCTGTTCCTCTTGGTGCAGCATGGATGACTTCGATTACCCCGGTGGAGGCGGGAGGGGGTTCCTTTTCTGTTGGACGCCCTGTCCAGCTTCTTGGTGAACGGAGTCCGCAATGAAGTCTTTCGTGTACCCTGCTTTTACCAGCTGCCCGAGGTGATCCTTTAGTACCCAACACCGCTCGGTGGTGTGTCCCTTGTCTCTGTGGTAGGTGCAGTACAGGTTTTGGTTCCTCCGAGATAGGTCGCCCCCCATTTTGTTTGGCCATCTGAAAAATGGCTCGTTCTTGATCCGCTCCAAGATTTTGTGCACGGGCTCCTTAAATGCCACATTTACCCCTTCGATTTGCACCTCTGGTTCTTGCATTCTCAAGTCTCTCTTTGGTTTTGTCGGCAAAACGCCTTACCGAGACCTCCCAATTAATGGGGCTTTCCCCCTGCTCTGCAGCCGGTCGTCCTCCGGGCGTTTGTACTCCTCTATGCGCCTCATCGGTTGCCTCATATCCTCGGGGGGTCTTTTTGTCAACGACTCTCGTAACTCAGAGTCTTCGGGGAGTCCCATCCTAAAGGTTCTTGCCGCAATTTTCTCATTCCCTCCACCAATCTCGTTGTAGAGTTCCCGTGATCGGCCTGGCATAACTCCGAAGGGTTTCCCCGACCCTCATCTTCATGGAAAGTAGCACGTCAACCGGCTGTTGCACTCGGCTACATGTCACAAATCTCTTGCCGAATTCTTGTATCAGCTCGGCAAAGCTATGTATGGAGCCTTTCCGTAACCCGTTGAACCATCTCAAGGCCGTTGAACCGAGGCTAGAGGGGAACACTTTACACATCAGTGCATCATTGTGTGCATGCAAAGACATCATGTGGATGTAATGGTGACATGCTCCACGGGGTCTATCCTCCCCTCATAGGAATTGAATGGCGGTCGCGTGAATCTACTCGGCATGGGGGCCCGTTCAATCTCATCGGAGAATGGAGACCGGGCTGCCATCCGCAAGGCTCTGCTCATGGCGTCCATTGCGGCGTTGTGGTGCCGCCGCTCCTTCGGCGACTCGATCCTTGGTCATCATATCCATGAGATCGGGAACGGTCCCGTTGATGACGCACCTCCCGGGAGTGCCGATGTGACTCTTGAGAGCGTGATCGGTCTCGATATTGTTGCGTACCAGATCGGCTGGAGCTCTCCTCGCCCGATTTCTCCTTTGTTGGGGGTTGCGGTTCCTTTCGTGGCGCCGATCCCTTGCTTCCAGCTCCAAATCCATTACCAACCTACGTAACCGCTCCAGCTCTCGGTCTCTATTATCATATTGCCGATGCGCCGAGACACCTGAAATCGTCTGGTGTGTCTGGGGCGATCCTTCTCCCAATCCGGACATTTCCTATCCTCTTGGATACTCCTTATCCTCCCGCCGTTTCCGCCTTCTCTCCCTCCACGTCGATCCTCGAGAAGAGCCTACGGAATCGCTCGAGCACGCCCTCCCGAACGCTCTTCGGACATCTCCCTTGTTTGAGTCTCAATCAAACCACGGCCAGAGGAGAGCCCCACGGTGGGCGCCAATTGTAAGAACCAAGTATGAGAATACTGGGCCCTAAATTACTTGAGCTCACAATTTATTTGTAGTGGGTTTGAGGATTTCCTACTTTGGGTCGTTCTCGGCAGAAAGACTCAAAGCAACACTTAGTTTCCTCTCTTTCTCACTTGATTGTTTTCTCTCGGTTTTTCTGAACCCCTTCTTCTTCCCAATTTCTTCTATTTATAGCCAAGGTTAGTGGGAAGATTATGATTACAGCCACCGTTAGTGCTACTAAAGGTCCAATATTATTTGGTTAAAGTGGATGTTTAGGTGAGAGGGTGGTGCAGCATTTATGACCTTGGAACTTGATTCCTGCTTGATCGGTTATGTTCGGCAATTCTGTTTCCCGTGCATATCATGACTTTCCCGGGCACGGCCGATTCGCTTGCCCGGGAAAGTTAAACCGATCGTCTGTTGGAACTCAGACCCCAAAACTTGTTTTCACGTTAAGGCAATTTCAAGAAGGACGTAAGGTAACTGGACCTTTTGGCCTGGGCCACCCAAAACCGGTATGGGCCTGGGCCCAGGGCTTGTACGGGCTTGGGCTTAATGCCGATATGGGCTTTGGGGTCTCGGTTCCGTACAATTTATTCAGATCTCTATTCTTTTGTGGCCAATGGTCCTTGTAATTATTGCTTAGAGCTCTGACTTACTTTGAAAGTATATTCAACGAAATTATTATGATAATTCTTGATGTTGGTATTTGATATGATTTTTGTGGATTGGATTGTCGAAAAGGAAAAAATCTACAGATACTTTGAGACGTCTTTCTCATGCTTTGGACCCTTTGGGGTTTGGGGTGTGATGACTACCCCAACACCTGACTCGTCAGAGTGAGAGGGAATAAGCACCTCTACGCTTCCTTTTGCTCCTCGTTGAACTACCCCCAAACCTCCGTTGGCTTTGCCTTTATCTGCTCTATCACCACGTTGGTCACTACCACAACCTTCTTTCGGCCTTTGATCGCCCATCGTTGCGAATTCAGCCACCTCACTAATCGATTGTGTTTTTCCATACCCGCCTATACCGAGGGACTTAGTGACGATTTGCTTTGATTTTTGATGTGCTACTCCTTGAGAAAGGATTTTGATTTTTTTTTTTCTCTTTCTTAGGCCGAAGAGACCTATCTCTGCCGTGTTTGGTGAGCCCTTTCTCCGGTGGATTTGACAATCCACTCGCCAATTTGTCCTTAGGTTCAAGTTGGGCATAAGCTTCCAAACCCATATGACCATTGGCATAAGTTCCTTTGCTTTCTACTTGATTGCCGGCTATAATGCAAGCACTGGTCTTTTCCTTATTACCCTTATGCCTCATGTTATTCCCATTAAAGGAAATTCTTGGGCCCCCAACAGGTGAATGGGCTTTTGACTTTCCCATATTTCTTCTAGTTGGGGTGACCAAACTAGGAGAACTGGACCTCCTAACTAAGGTTGGCTCAACTGATTTCGTTTGTTTTGGACTTGTCTTCTTCCTTTTGACCACCAACCATAGCCTATATCCATCTTCATCAGTACTCTTATACACTTCTACATGTGATTCCTTGCCCTTTCCCTCAAGCTGTTGGGTAGTATTACCTTCATCGGGGCCACGGATTACATGAGGGCAGCCATCACTCCTATGACCCACTCTACCACAAGCAAAACACAAGGCACCAATGCCTTCATATAAGACCCCCTGAGTCAACTTCCTAACTAGGATCATTCTCACCAAAGGTTTAGAGAGATTAATCTACACACAAAAATGTGCATATCTCCCTCGTGTCCCTGAAGCTGTGTTAATATCCACTTTCATAACTAGACCTATGGCACTCCCGATTTCCCGAAGAGCCGCTGCATCATAATACTCCACGGGTAGCTCATTTAGCCTAACCTGCACAGCTACCATGCTCACCACAGCCATGGAAGCCTTAAAGTTAGGCTCTCACAACCTAATAGCCATAAAGTGACCTCCAATGAACCATGGGCCATCAGACAGGACTCTATCCATGTCATCCTTCGCTTCGAACTTGAACAAAAAGAAGTCTCTCCCAAGGTCCATGATGTCAATTCTCCCTTGTGGCTTCCATAAGCTCATCACCGATCTATGCATGTAGTGAAAACCCACCGTTCTACCAAACACTTTGACAATCAAGGCATTTTCCCAAGCCCCTCTGATTCTCATCTTGGTTTCCTTGGATAGTTTCACCCTAGCAATCCCTTTAGTGAGCTCTTCCACATCACTATTAGAGTCTTCTTCAACAAACTATTGGCTATTGGCAGTGCACATTTGAGCAAAAGCACCTGGTATCGACTCGAGAAATTTTTCCTTATAGGATTTGGCTGGCGCCACCTCCATCTCCGTAGACTCTTCATCGTGGTTGCGAGCCTGAACCGCATCCTTCACTTTCTTAGTACTCCGTTGAAGTTCATGTTGCTCTTCACCAGACCTCTCGGGATATTCACACTCCATCGTTGAGTGAGACAATTTTAAACTTTTTAAGTTTTAAATAATACAATTATTTGATTAATTTGCCTTTACCTTTTGTTGTCTAATCAATTTGCCTCGAGATTTGAAATGGACTTGTCAAATTCAACAACAGATCAGATCAGATCACATGACTAAAGTGTAGCCGTGATGTGATTGGTCAAACAAAACTTTTTAACTTCGCAACTTCCTCATCAAATAAAAAAACACTTTGACTTCTCATTAGGTTGGGCCTAACAATCCCCATCCCAGATATTTCAAGTCAAACAAAATTCCTAAGTTTGGCTGAAATTCTTCATGATGGTCTCTTAAGCCCAACAGAGAGGAAAATAAAGTAGAAACCTTTTTTGTTTTGTTTTTTTTTTTTTGTTTCTCATTTTTTTTTTTTTTTTATATATATAACACATAAAACTTTTTTGATAATACAAAAGTGATGGCCCCAAGTTATTGGTTAGATTTGAACCTTGGAATCATTGAAGAGATTGCATAGATGAAGGCCAATCTAACATCGTGAAAACAAGGGATTTTTTTTTTTTTGAAAATAACTATAAAAGCCAAACTATTTTGTTAGTTAGCATAGTTTTGAAACTATTTCGATATCTAACAACTCGAGACCAAAAAACTCGATTTTGGAATGCTAAATTGAGTACATTGAACTCGATTTCAACATCGCCTGTAGCTGATGTGGAAATTTGTCCACGTAGGCATGAAAATCAAGTCTTACAAAGTTGATTCTATTAAATTGAAATCGAGTTTGTAAGGCTTGAGTTCGGTACCCAGCCATTCTTCCCACCTGATACTCAATGGCAAAGCACCAGAGAAGCAATAACGAAGTAACCTAGGCGGTGAAAGCTTCAGGCGATGGCGGCAAAGGTTTCATGTGAGGGAAATCGGATCGAACTTAATGTGGGTGTGGTTTCTAGCCACCGCTCCGTTGATGTTGCTACCACTCCAATGGAGGAGAAGAACACATCGGAGTTTAGAGAAGATCTTGCTAGAGGAGAAGCAACCCAGGTGACGATTTCGACTAAAGCCAGGCGGCGAAAGCTTCAGGCAATGGCAGCGAAAGCTTCAAGCGAGGGAAATCCGATCCGATCAGGTGTTTGTTTTAGGTTTCGTATTTGGTTTTGTTCATGGGTTTTTGGGGCTTGGAAGAACAAGGAAGTTCGTCTCCGATTATTGAAGCAAAGGAAGCAAAACTAAATCGAGTCCATAGGACTCGATTTCTATTTGTGTAACTCGAGTCCATTTGACTCGAGTTCGATGCCTATGTGGACCAAGTATCCACATCGCCTACAGACGATGTTGAAATCGAGTTCGGTGTAGTCGATTTAGCATTCCAAAATCGAGATCTTTGGTCTCAAGTTGTTAGATACCCAAATAGTTTCAAAATTGTGCTAACAAACAAAATTGTTTGGCTTTTATAGTTATTTTTAAAAAAAAATCCTGAAAACAAAGGGCTGTTTGGTAGTATATTTTGAAAAACAGTTTTTAGTGTTTAAATAACATTACATATATTTTTACACACTTTTTCACCCACACATATTTCCAAAAAATACAAACAACGTTACTAGAACAATATCACCAAACGGGCCACAAGTTTAATAAAACTCCCCTTCTTCTTCTTCTTCTTCTTCTTCTTTTTTTTTTTTTTTTTTTGGATAGAAAGTAGAAACTAAGTTAATAAAATGAAACTAATAATTTTTTTTTGAAAGTAAATGAAATTAGTAATTTAAAACTTAGTTTTGTTAGGCATATTTGATTCCTCCTATAGGTGAATCAGGTGGTCTTTGCTTTAATTGGAAAATTGACATCGATATATAAGTAACCGCCCAAAACTGACATTTCATTAATCAAAATATTTTGGTCTTCAAGGGTCATGAATTATGGTCAGTTAGTCAATCAATTGTCATAGCATGACATTTCAGCAACACGTTTTCTAAGCAGGTCAATGTCGATTTGTGAAATTAGATTGAGAATGAAACAAGTTTAATAAAAGTCTCTTTTTGCTAGAAACAAAAGTAGATGTTAATAAAATAAAATCAATAATTGAAAACTTTAGTTTTGATTCCTATTAGAAAATCGGATGGTCTCTATTTTGGTTGGAAAAATGACATTAATATAGAAGTAATGGCCCGAAACTAACATTTCGGCAACAAGATTTCTTAGCATATCAATGTTGATTGTGATATTATATTGAAAATTCATTCATTCATTCATCCTTCTATCCTTCTTATCTACACTTTTTGCAATTTTTCAAAATACAATTTTTACATTCACATTAGATGGTGAAGAATTAGAAAAATTGTTTTGCAAAAAAAAAAAAAAAAAAAAAAAAATTATTGTTTATAACTATTATGAAAGAGAAAATATTAACATATTTCATAACTTTTCTTTAGATGATTGATGAAGAATGACCATATGTTCCTACTTAATTAATTTATTTATTTTTCATTGTAACTATAGTCTAAAATAGTTCTTGGTCAGTTTAGAGGGAAGAAAAAAAATTAAAGTAATGAATATTGGTCCCATGTTGTGTTGGTCATGTCATTATTAAAATATGTGTAATGAGCTATGAAGCACGGGTGCGTTTCTAGATTCGGGTGCAGGTGTGGGTGTGGGTGTGGGTGTGGGTGCAGGACTCGGCAATTTTTTAAAAAATAAGGTGCAGGTGCGGCGGGGTGCGGCGATTAAAAAATTATTAAAAATATTTTTATTTATATATTTTATATATAGCTAAGCATGTTTATATATATATATATATATATATATATATAATAATAGAAAACTCATATAATAATAATAATAAAATAAATAGATAGTAATAAGTACACAAAAGTTTTTGACACTTAAATTATTTGTGAAGTATTAAAATAAATGAGGCTTATCGTAAATAAATAAATAAAATGTGGCTTAGTGGCTCATGTATTTGGTCAGCCCAAAAACAAAATAAAGGATATAAGTGGTAGTATTAAAATAGGTGTAGCTTTCCATTAAAAAAAAAAAAAAAAAAAAAAAAAGGGAAGATGTGGCTCTCACGTGTTTGGTCAGAGAGGCACAAAAAACACAATAAAGGTAAAGCCTTTTAAGTTGGTCTTATAAAAAAAGAAAAGAAACAGAACTCTTCAAAAAAAAAAAAAAAAAAAAGAAATAGAATAGAACAACTCACTCAAGAAGACGAAGAAGCAAAGAAGAAGAAGAAGAAGAAGAAGAAGAAGAAAGAAGAAAGGGGTTAAGGCTAGTGAAATTGTGATGGCGACAACGGTGTATCAATATCCACTGGTATTTTCGGTTTAAGTTTAAGTTTTTTATTTTTTCCCCTTACCAACCGATTTCATTTTTCTGGCCAAAACACACCGATATTCGGCCCGGTTCGGCACGCGTCGGAGTCCGATCGGCGCGAGTCGGTGTGAATCTAGAAGAGAAAAAAAAAATCTGATGCGGCCCGACGCGCGAGCAACAGTATCGCCAATCGCACCTCGCATCTGGCCGTGTCGGACTCGATGACGGTGACCTTGTAGCCGCGTCGGTTCTTTTTAGGTAATGAGTTTATTTAGCTAACACCTATAAACTTGTAAATGAGTTTATACTTGAATTGTTTTGTATCAAACCTAATTGCTCATGAACTTATTCGTGAACAAATTTTTTTGCTTGGGTTTTGCCTTGCTTATTAAACAAGTCTAAAACTAAGGTTTAAGCTTGACTTATTTAAAATAAACAAACATGAATGAGCTTTTTATCAAGCCGAGCCCGAATTGTTCATGATCGACTTGATTCATTTACAGCCCTTGGTCCCTTAATTATTAATTGTTTCAATATAATCCCTTAACCTTTAAAATGAAATCAATTTTATCCTTGAATCTATTATCCGTTTAAAGTTTTAATGGAATTATAGTTTGAATTGAATTTCTTTGAAAATTTTGAATTTTTAATAATATTTTCATTTGAGGGATAATATTTAATGGAATAATATTTTATCACATTAAATACAAACGAGAAATATATTTTAGAATTTTGAATAAGTTAACTTAATATTGAACATTGACGACTAAATTGATATGATTAATATTTGAGGGATCTAATTGAAGTTTATCCTATAACTGGGGAATCAAATTTCTAATTTTATTGAAGATCATCCATAAATGAAAGCATGATTTTTATTTTTATTTTCTGTGGCCAAAACATTAATATATTTTTTTTTGGGGACTATTTAAGAGTAAAACATATACTAAAATTTAAAACTAAATTATTATTGTAAGGACCAGATTTGAGTCCCTAGCCTAGGTGATGGATGGATCTAGGCCCAAAACAATGAATTTGTAGAGACTGGGTTGAAAAACTGGGATAAAATCGGTTGGATCATGAATAAAGTGGGCCCAGTTGACAAAAACAGAGAAACAGATTGAATTAAATTAGAGAAAATCATCATCGGCACAATATAAGGAGATCGGTTCTTATATATTCCTTACAAGTTTGATTACAAGGTTGGTTCTTGATTGCTACTGTATTTCTCTTGTGATTTTTTGATCCTCAATCCATGCAGAATCTCCTACATTATATAGTTCCCCTTGGACGATCTTGATCCTACACTTGTTGATCATTTGAGCCACTACTTGAGTACTTGTCCCATCAAACACACTTTCTGGCCTTCTGTGAGTTGAGGTAGCCAAGGCGACCTTTGTTCGGGGTCTTCTCCACATAAATGCATCCAGAGAGTTAAGCGCAAGGCATTCAATGCGATGCAGACTTGTCCTTAGATATTTCCTAGCTCCCCTTTTTAGAATGACGTTCATAATGCACGTCCTTCTCGGTGGAGTTTCCTGGAAGGTTACTTTGAGTGATAGAATATACGTTTGATCCGTGCTTCGTTTATACAAGGAGACAATCCTCCTCGAACCACCTCTTCCAACCTTTCTACTTGCATGTTACTTATAGAACTCTGAACTTAACACCTTCACTACTATTTATTAGTCCTCGGATCAATTAACGTCCTCGACCAAAACCCAAAGCCCAATATACAATTTTTGGCCCTTATCCCTACAATTATTATTATTATATATTTAAAACCGAAACCTTTGAAACTTTCATAATTTTCCATGTTAGCATAATATTTAAATAAAATTATTTTTGTTTAGTCCAAACTTAACAAGGAGGAAAACTCTATCTCTCTAACAAGTCCATCTTAAATCAAACTCATCATTATCATTTTTTTAAAACAAAATTATTTTTATTTAATCCAAACATAATAAAGAGTAAAACTCTATCTCTCTAATATGTTCAACTTGAACTCAAACTCAAACGTTGATAATTTACCTTCAAATTTGCGAGGTTAATTATGAACACTATAAAAGTAATGCAAACCCCAAATTTTTTTTAAAAAAACCGAGTAGAGGTATGAGCTCTTCTTATGTTATTTTCTTATACTCTACTTTGTTAAAAAAAAAATTTATTTTATGGTTTTTCATATATTTTTTAAAAAGTAATTTTTGTACATGAACCCATCTTTTTCTTGTATTTCTCTATGGTTTAGTCATATATATTTTGTTTTTTTTTTTTTTCAATAATTTCTAAACAATGAATCATCTGATTCTTTAATATTTTTTATTCTTTCAAACGTTTTAAAATTTGAATTTTTGAGTTATTTTTTTGCAATATCTGAAACTGTTTGACAAATTGTAATACAAATTGAAGTCATACAAGAGAAAATCATACATTGGTGTAGTTTTTTAATCAATTTAAGATTTTGACTTTTTCATATTTGTTCTAGTTGGGCTGACCAAACTAGGAGAACTGGACCTCCTAACTAAGGTTGGCTCAACTGATTACATAAGGGCAGCCATCACTCCTATGACCCACTCTACCACAAGCAAAACACAAGGCACCAATGCCTTCATATAAGACCCCCTGAGTCAACTTCCTAACTAGGATCGTCACCAAAGGTTTAGAGAGATTAATCTACACACAAAAATGTGCATATCTCCCTCATGTCCCTGAAGCTGTGTTAGTATCCACTTTCAGAACTAGGCCTATGGCATTCCCGATTTCCCGAAGAGCCGTTGCATCATAGTACTCCACGAGTAACTCATTTAGCCTAACCTAGATAGCTACCATGCTCACCACAGCCATGGAAGCCTTAAAGTTAGGCTCTCACAACCTAATAGCCACAAAGTGACCTCCAATGAACCATGGGCCATCAGACAGGACTCTATCCATGTCATCCTCCACTTGAACTTGGACAGAAAGAAGTCTCTCCCAAGGTCCATGCTGTCAATTCTCCCTTGTGGCTTCCATAAGTTCATCACAGATCTATGCATGTAGTGAAAACCCACCGTTCTACCAAACACTTTGACAATCAAGGCATTTTCCCAAGCCCCTCTGATTCTCATCTTGGTTTCCTTGGATAGTTTCACCCTAGCAACCCCTTTAGTGAGCTCTTCCACATCACTATTAGAGTCTTCTTCAACAAACTATTGGCTATTGGCAGTGCACATTTGAGCAAAAGCACCTGGTATCGACCCGAGCAATTTTTCCTTATAGGATTTGGCTGGCGCCACCTCCATCTCCATAGACTCCTCATCGTGGTTGCGAGCCTGAACCGCGTCCTTCACTCTCTTAGTACTCCGTTGAAGTTATGTTGCTCTTCACCAAACCTCTCAGGATATTCACACTCCATCGTTGAGTGTGACAATTTTTAACTTTTTAAGTTTTAAGTAATACAATTATTTGATTAATTTGCCTTAACCTTTTGTTGTCTGATCAATTTGCCTCGAGATCTGAAATGGACTTGTCAAATTCAACAGCAGATCATATCAGATCATGTGAATAAAGTGTAGCTGTGATGTGATTGGTCAAACAAAACTTCTTAACTTCGCAGCTTCCTCGTCAAATAAAAAAACACTTCGCAGCTTCTCATTAGGTTGGGCCTAACAATCCCCATCCCAGATATTTCAAGTCAAACAAAATTCCTAAGTTGGGCTGAACTTCTCCATAATGGTCTCTTAAGCCCAGCAAAGAGGAAAATAAAGTAGAAACCTTTTTTGTTTTTTTTTTTTTTTTTTTATAACACATAAAACTTTTTTGATAATACAGAAGTGATGGCCCCATGTTATTGGTTAGATTTGAACCTTGGAATCATTGAAGAGATTGCATAGATGAAGGCGAATCTAGCATCATGAAAACAAGGGATTTTTTTTTTTTTTGAAAATAACTATAAAAGCCAAACTATTTTGTTAGTTAGCACAGTTTTGAAACTATTTGGGTATCTAACAACTCGAGACCAAAAAACTCGATTTTGGAATGCTGAATTGAGTACACTGAACTCAATTTCAACATCGTCCGTAGCTGATATGGAAATTTGTCCACGTAGGCATGAAAATCGAGCCTTACAGAGTCAATTCTATTAAATTGAAATCGAGTCTATAAGGCTTGATTTCGATACCCAGCAATTCTTCCCACCTGATACTTAACGGCAAAGCACTAGAGAAGCAATAACAAAGCAACCTAGGCGGCAAAAGCTTCGGGCGATGGCGGCAAAGGTTTCACGTGAGGGAAATCGAATCGGACTTAATGTGGGTGTGGTTTCTAGTCGCCGCTCCGTTGATGCCGCTACCGCTCCAGTGGAGGAGAAGAGCATGTTGGAGTCTAGAGAAGATCTTGCTAGAGGAGAAGCAACCCAGGTGACAATTCTAACTAAACCTAGGCGGCGAAAACTTCAAGCAATGGCAACGAAAGCTTCAAAGAGGGAAACCGATGCGATCAGGTGTTTGTTTTGGGTTTTGTATTTGGTTTTGTTCATGGGTTTTTGGGGCTTGGAAGAACAAGGAAAATTCGTCTCCAGTTATTGAAGCAAAGGAAGAAAACTAAATCGAGTTCGTAGGACTCGATTTCTATTTGACAAAACTCGAGTCCATTTGACTCGAGTTCGATGCCTACGTGGACCAAGTATCCACATCAGCTATAAACAATGTTGAAATTGAGTTCGGTGTAGTCGATTTAGCATTCCAAAATCGAGTTCTCTGGTCTTGAGTTGTTAGATACCCAAATAGTTTCAAAGCTGTGCTAACGAACAAAATTGTTTGGCTTTTATAGTTATTTTTTAAAAAAATCCTGAAAACAAAGGGTTGTTTGGTAGTATATTTTGAACAACAGTTTTCCATATTTAAATAACATTACATATATTTCCACACACTTTTTCACCCACACATATTTCCAAAAAATACAAACAACGTTACTAGAACAATATCACCAAACGGGCCACAAGTTTAATAAAACTCTCTTCTTCTTCTTCTTTTTTTTTGGATAGAAAGTAGAAACTAAGTTAATAAAATGAAATTAATATTTTTTTTTTTTTGAAAGTAAATGAAATTAGTAATTTAAAACTTAGTTTTGTTAGGCATATTTGATTCCTCCTATAGGTGAATCAGGTGGTCTTTGCTTTAATTGGAAAATTGACATTGATATATAAGTAACCGCCCAAAACTGACATTTCATTAATCAAAATATTTTGGTCTTCAAGGTTCATGAATTATGGTCAGTTAGTCAATCAATTGTCATAGCATGACATTTCAGCAACATGCTTTTTAAGCAGGTCAATGTCGATTTGTGAAATTAGATTGAGAATGAAACAAGTTTAATAAAAGTCTCTTTTTGCTAGAAACTAAAATAGATGTTAATAAAATAAAATCAATAATTGAAAACTTTAGTTTTGATTCCTATTAGAAAATCGGATGGTCTCTATTTTGGTTGGAAAAATGACATTAATATAGAAGTAATGGCCCGAAACTGACATTTCAGCAACAAGATTTCTTAGGATATCAATGTTGATTGTGATATTATATTGAAAATTCATTCATTCATTCATCCTTCTTATCTACACTTTTAGCAATCGTTCAAAAGACAATTTTTACATTCACGTTAGATGGTGAAGAATTAGAAAAATTATTTCACAAAAATTAAAAAAATTGTTTATCACTATTATGAAAGAGAAAATATTAACATATTTCATAACTTTTCTTTAGATGATTGATGAAGAATGACCATATGTTCCTACTTAATATATTAATTTATTTTTAAATGTAACTATAGTCTAAAGTAGTTCTTGGTCAGTTTAGAGGGAAGGAAAAAATTAAAGTAATGAATATTGGTCCCATGTTGTGTTGGCCATGTCATTATTAAAATATGTGTAATGAGATATGAAACACGGGTGTGTTTCTAGATTCGGGTGCGGGTGTGGGTGTGGGTGTGGGTGCGGGTGCGGGACTCGGCAATTTTTGAAAAAATAAGGTCCAGGTGTAGTGGGGTGTGGCGATTAAAAAATTATTAAAAATATTTTTTTTATATATTTTATATATAGCTAAGCATGTTTTTTATATATAATAATAATATAAAAATCATATAATAATAATAATAATAAATAGATAGTAATAAGTACACAAAAGTTTTTGACACTTAAATTATTGACAGAGGTATTAAAATAAATGAGGCTTATCATAAAAAAAAAAATAAATAAAATGTGGCTTAGTGGCTCACGTATTTGGTCAGCCCAAAAACAAAATAAAGGATATATGTGGCAGTATTAAAATAGGTGCAGCTTTCTATTAAAAAAAAAAAAAAAAAAAAAAGGAAAAAAAAAAAGGGGAAGATGTGGCTCTCACGTGTTTGGTCAGAGAGGCACAAAAAACAAAATAAAGGTAAAGCCTTTTAAGTTGGTCCTATAAAAAAAGGAAAAAAAAAACAGAACTCTTAAAAAAAAAAAGAAATAGAACAGAACAACTTACTCAAGAAGACGAAGCAAAGAAGAAGACGAAGAAGCAAAGAAGAAGAAGAAGAAGAAGAAGAAAGGGGTTAAGGCCGGTGAAATTGTGACAGCAACAGTGATGTATCAATATCCACCGGTGGTATTTTTGGTTTAAGTTTTTTTTTTTTTTTTTCCTTACTGATTGATTTCCTTTTTTTGGCCGAAACACACCGATATTCGGCCAATACAATTTGATTTGGCCCGAATCGGCCTGGTTCGGTGTGAATCAGCACGCGTTGGAGTCTAATTAGAGCAAGTCAACATGAATCCGGAAATGAAAAAAAAAAAAAAAAAAAAAAAAAAATCTGATGCGGCCCAACGCGCGAGCAACAGTATCACCGGGTCGCACCTCACATCTAGCCGTGTCGGACTCCGGTACAACAACCCCGTAGCCGCATCGATTCTTTCTAGGTAATGAGTATATTTAGCTAACACCTATAAACTTGTAAATGAGTTTATGCTTGAATTGTTTTGTATCAAACCTAATTACTCATGAACTTATTCGTGAACAAATTTTTTTGCTTGGGTTCCGCCTTGTTTATTCAACAAGCCTAAAACTAAGGCTTAAGCTTGACTTATTTAAAACAAACAAACATGAATGAGCTTTTTATCAAGCCGAGCCGAAATTGTTCATGATCGACTTGATTCATTTATAGCCCTTGGTCCCTTAACTATTAATTGTTTCAATATAATCCCTTAACCTTTAAAATGAAATCAATTTTATCCTTGAGTCTATTATTCGTTTAAAATTTTAGTGGAATTATAGTTTGAATTGAATTGCTTTGAAAGTTTTGAATTTTTAATAATATTTTCATTTGAGGGATAATATTTAATGGAATAATATTTTATCACATTAAATACAAAAGAGAAATATATTTTAGAATTTTGAATAAATTAACTTAATATTGAACATTGAACGACTAAATTGATATGATTAATATTTGAGGGATCTAATTGAAGTTTATCCTATAATTAGGGAATCAAATTTGTAATTTTATTGAAGATCATCCAGAGATGAAAGCATGATTTTTATTTTTATTTTCTGTGGCCAAAACATTAATATCTTTCTTTTTTTTGGGACTATTTAAGAGTAAAACATATAATAAAATTTAAAACTAAATTATTATTGTAAGGACCAGATTTGAGTTCCTAGCCCAGGTGATGGATGGATCTAGGCCCAAAAAGCCTAAAACAATAAATTTGTAGAAAGTGGGTTGGAAAACTAGGTTAAAATGAGTTAGATCACGAATAAAGTGGGCCCAATTGATAAGAACAGAGAAACAGATTGAATTAAATTAGAGAAAATTGTCATCGGCACAATCTGAGAAGATCGGTTCTTATATATTCCTTACAAGTTTGATTACAAGGTTGGTTCTTGATTGCTACAGTATTTCTCTTGTGATTTTCTAGTCCCCAATCCATGCAAGATCTCCTACATTATATAGTTCCCCTTGAATGATCTTGATCTTACACTTGTTGATCATTTGAGCCACCACTTGAGTGCTTGTCCCATAAGACATCCTTTCTAGCTTTTTGTGAGTTGTGGTAGCCAAGGTAGCACTATTCAAGGGTCCTTTCTACATAAATGCGGTCAGAGAGTTAGCTGCGGGGCATTCAATGCAGTGGCGATGAGCTTATCCTTAGAAATTTCCTAGCTCCCCTTCTTCCGCTACGTTCATAATTCACGTCCTTCTCGGTGGAGTTTCCTGGAAGGTTACTTTGAGTGATAGAATATACGTTTGATCCGTGCTTCGTTTATACAAGGAGACAATCCTTCTCGGACCACCTCTTCCAACCTTTCCACTTGCATGTTACTTATGGGACTCTGAACTTAACACCTTCACTACTGTTTATTAGTCCTCGGATCAATCAACATCCTCGGCCAAAACCCAAGGCCCAATATACAATTTTGGACCCTTATCCCTACAATTATTATTATTATATATTTAAAACCGAAACCTTTGAAACTCTCACAATTTTCCACGTCAGCATAATATTTAAATAAAATTATTTTTGTTTAGTCCAAACTTAACAAGGAGTAAAACTCTATCTCTATAACAAGTCCATCTTAAACTCAAACTCATCATTATCATTTTTTTTTAAACAAAATTATTTTTGTTTAATCCAAACATAATAAAGAGTGAAACTCTATCTCTCTAACATGTTCAACTTGAACTCAAACTCAAACGTTGATAATTTATCTTCAAATTTGCGAGATTAATCATAAACGCTATAAAAGCAATGCAAACCCCAATATTTTTTTTAAAAAAACCGAGTAGAGGTATGAGTTCTTCTTATGTTATTTTCTTATACTCTACTTTGTTTAAAAAAAAAATTATTTTATGGTTTTTCATGTACTTTTTAAAAAGTAATTTTTGTACATGAACCCATCTTTCTCTTGTATTTCTCTATGGTTTAGTCATATATATTTTGTTTTTTTTCAATAATTTCTAAGCAATGAATCATCCGATTCTTTAATATTTTTTATTCTTTCAAAAGTTTTAAAATCTGAATTTTTGAGTTATTTTTTTGCAAAGATCTCAAACTGGTGTAGTTTTTTAATCAATTTAAGATTTTATTAAATTATTTTAGTCAACCTTATAAATAGGTAGGTTCCCGTGCATAGTATGAATTAGCGACTAGTTATATATAAAACCAGCATCTATTAAGAACTAACATAATAAAATGCATAAAATAATTGTTTCTTAAAAATCTTTCAACTGAACTTGGTATATATGACTTATCAACATAAAATTCAACTTGTCTATGATTGATTTTGCTCAAAATCTCACAATAATTTCACTTTTAATACACAAAATGAAAGAGCTTAATAGAATATCATCTTCTAATTTGTCCGAACCTAAATTTGAAAATACTCTTTCCATAATTGCAATAGAAGTTGGAACTTGGAAGTATAACCCACTTTATTAAAAAAAAAATTGTTAGGTTATTCATTTTTTAGCCCTTTCTAGCTATTGATAAAATTCAAAAATATGCAACACAAATTTGAAGTTTAGATATCAAATCACATTATGGTCTTAACAATGAAGTTCCATATTTCTAAAGTAATTTTTCATGATTTGTGAAGTGTTTATGATAAAACTTGTTTACTAACAAATAAATATCATCAATTCTAAAAAATTCATATACATCTCAAGGATCTAAAGATGAGCTAATCATAAACAACTTCATTACATGCTTGCTAAACCCATTATTCAATTATTATAATTCAGAATTTATTGTAGCATAAAAAATATTTAATTGATATGATGCTCAATCAAAGTGTTACGCCCAACATATAGCTAAATGCATTATGCATGTCATTTTCTTTATTCTGTGCAAAGATTTCTTTTGATAAAGATTTTTTTTTTTTTTGGGTTAGTTTATATTTTCATCTTGTTTTGGAAATGGGGTCACTGAATACAAATATAGGCTAGTGGCTAGATGATCATTTGATATTGGGCTGGGGGACCTCAGGTTCATCGTTTCATATTTGGTGATTTTGAGATTGGGCTGTTTGGATTGGGTTGTGTGGGTGTGGGGGTAATTTTGTCTCACTCAAAATTTTAATCCACGTGTGCCAATCATTGTGTAACACATGCTTATAATTAAAAAAATAAATTAGTTTAGACCAAGTCAAATACCACATCAGCACTCTATTAAGTCACGTAGAACATAAAATAACAGATATAGACGAAAGGACGAAAATTAGAACATTTTGCAAAGTTTAAAGATAAAAAATAAACTTTTAAAGGTTTAAGGATGAAAAATGAACTATTATAAAAGTTTAGGGAAAAAATAATAATATTTTACCACAAAAAAAAAAAAAAAAAAAAAAAATCGCAGCTTCTCATTAGATTGGGCCCAACAATCCCCATCCTAGATATTTCAAGTCATACAAAATTTCTAAGTTGGGCCGAAATTCTCCATGATGGTCTCTTAAGCCCAACAAAGAGGAAAATAAAGCAGAAAACTTTTTTGATAATACAAAAGTGATGGCCCCAAGTTATTGGTTAGATTTGAACCTTGGAATTAGGGGTGGCAAATGAGCGGGTTGGGTCATAAATGGGTTGGGTCATAGATGGGTTGGGTGTATAATTACCCATTTATCCATTTATGACCCGTTTATATATAAATTAATTATATATTACCAACCCAACCCATTTAATTAGTAACCCACCCATTTAACCCAATATGACCCAAATACCTCTAAAACTACTTGAATACCCTCTTGACCTCCAAAATATCCATAAATACCTAAAATGATGCAAATACCCCTAATCTTCCAAAATTACCAATATACCCTTGGACATCCAAAATTATCCCAAAAATCTCTAAAATTATCCCAAAATACCCATGAAACCTCTAAAATGACCAAAATACCCACGATATCTCTAAATCACCAAATATGCTTAAAAACCACTAAAATGACCAAAATACCCCCTAAAACCCAAAAAATGACCAAAATACCCTCTAAAACTCAAAAAATGACCAAAATATCCCGAAACCTAAAAATTACCAAAATACCCTCCAAAACCTTAAAAATGACCAAAATACCTCTAAAATCTAAAAATGACCAAAATACCCCCAAAACCCAAAAAATGACCAAAATACCCTCAAAACCCAAAAAAATGACCAAAATACCATTAAAACCTAAAAATGACCAAAATATCCAGAAACCAAAAAAATGACCAAAATACCCCCAAAACCTAAACATTACCAAAATACCCCCCAAAACCTAAAAAATGACCAAAATACCTCCAAAATCTAAAAATGACCAAAATACCCCCAAAACCCAAAAAATGACCAAAATACCCTCAAAACCCAAAAAAATGACCAAAGTACCATTAAAACCTAAAAATGACCAAAATATCTCTGAAACCCAAAAACTGACCAAAGTACCCCCAAAACCCAAAAAATGACCAAAATACCCCCAAAACCTAAAAATTACCAAAATACCCCTGAAACCCAAAAATTACCAAAATACCCCGAAACCTAAAAATGACCAAAATACTTCAAAAACCAAAAAATGGCCAAAATACCCCAAAACCTACAAAATTACCAAAATACCTTGAAACCAAAAACCGACCAAAATATCCCCCAAAACCTAAAAATTACCAAAATACCCTCGAAACCCAAAAAATTACCAAAATGCCCCCAAAACCTAAAAATGACCAAAATACCCCCAAAACCTCAAAAATACCAAAATACCCCCGAAACTCAAAAAATACCAAATACCCTTGAAACCCGACAAATGACCGAAATACCCTCGAAACCTAAAAATGACCAAAATACCACCGAAAAATAAAAAATTACCAAAATACCCCAAAACCTAAAAATTACCAAAATACTTACGAGCCCTAGAAATTTATCGAAATAACCCTAAAACTAAAAGATGACAGAAATGCCCACATAACCTAAAAAATGGCTAAAATAACCTTAGAATCTAAAAGATGATCAAAATAACTTGAAACCTAAAAATTACCATAATTCCCTGAAACCTATAAAATGAATGAAAGACTCTTAGAACCTTTAATTTGGGTTTCAGGGGTTTTATCGATCATTTTTTCGGGTTTTGGGGTTATTTTGGTCAATTTTTATTAGGTTTTTGGGGGTATTTCGATCATTTTAAGGTTTCAGGGTATTTTGGTAATTTTTTTAGGTTTATAGGGTATTTTAGTTATTTTTTAGGTTTTAGAGGTATTTCGGTCATTTTTAGATTTATGGAGTATTTTGGTAATTTTAGGTTTAGGGCGTATTTTGGTAATTGTTAGGTTTTGGGGAATTTTGGTCATTGTAATAGGTTTTGGGGTTATTTTAGTCATTTTTAGGTCTTGGGGTATTTTAATAATTTTACGGGTTTGAGGTATTTTGGTCATTTTTTAGATTTCGGTGGGTATTTTTGGTAATTTTAAGGTTTCAAAGGTATTTCGGTCCTTTTAAGGTTTAGGGGTATTTTGGTCATTTTTTAGGTTTATGAAGCATTTTGGTAATTTTTGGGTTTTTAGGGTATTTTGGTAATTTTGGGTTTTGGGGATATTTTGGACATTTTAGAGGTTTTTTTTTTTGGGGGGGGAGTATTTTGCTCATTTTAGAGGTTTTGGAGGTATTTGTCTCATTTTGTGGGTTTTGGGTGTATTTTGGTCATTTTTTTGGGTTTTGGGGAATTTTGGTCATTTTTTGGGTTTCGAGGGTATTTTTATCATTTTTGGGTTTTGGAGGTATTTTGGTCATTTTTAGGTTTTAGGGTATTTTGATCATTTTTTGGGTTTGAGGTATTTTGGTCATTTTTTGGGTTTTGGGAGTATTTTGGTCATTTTTTTGGGTTTTGGGTATTTTGGTCATTTTTAGGTTTTGGAGGTATTTTGGTCATTTTTAGGTTTTGGGTATTTTGGTCGAGTTTTGGGTTTTGGTGGTATTTTAGTAATTTTTAGGTTTTAGGGGTATTTTGGTCATTTTTTGGGTTTGAGAGGTATTTTGGTCATTTTTTGGATTTTGGAGGTATTTTGTTCATTTTGTGGGTTTTGGGGGTATTTTTGTCATTTTTTGTGCTTTGGAGGTATTTTGGTCATTTTTAGGTTTTAGGGGTATTTTGGTCATTTTTGGGTTTTGAGGTATTTTGGTCATTTTTTGGGTTTTGGGAGTATTTTAGTAATTTTTAGGTTTTAGGGGTATTTTGGTCATTTTTGGATTTTGGAGGTATTTTGGTCATTTTGTGGGTTTTGGGGAATTTTGGTCATTTTGGGTTTTGGAGGTATTTTGGTAATTTTTGGGGTTTTGAGGTATTTTGGTCATTTTTGGGTTTGAGGAGTATTTTGGTCATTTTTTTGGGTTTTGTGGGTATTTTGGTTATTTTTGGGTTTTGGAGGTATTTTGGTCATTTTTAGGTTTTGGGGTATTTTAGTAATTTTTAGGTTTTAGGGGTAATTTGGTAATTTTTGGGTTTTGAGGTATTTTGGTCATTTTTTGGATTTTGGGGGTATTTTGGTAATTTTTAGGTTTCGGGAGGTATTTTGGTCATTTGTTGGGTTTTGGGGGTATTTTGGTCATTTTTTGGGTTTCAAGGATATTTTGGTCATTTTTTTTGGTTTTGGGGGTATTTTGGTAATTTTTAGGTTTTGGGGTATTTTGGTCATTTTTTAAGTTTCAAGGATATTTTAGTTATTTTCAAGAAATTTAGATTTTATGTTGTTTATTTAAATTTTAGATGGGTTTAGTGGGTATTAGTGGGATTATCCATTTAGACCCATCTAATTAAATAACCAAATGGGTCTTTACCCATTTAACCCAAATATTCAAATGGATTGGGTTAAGACTTATCCAAATAAGGTGGATAATGGGTGGGTTCATGGATATGGATAAAAATTGCCACCCCTACTTGGAATCAATGAAGAGATTGCATAGAAGAGAGTGAATCTAGCATCGTGAAAACAAGTTTAATAAAAACTCTCTTCTTCTTCTTTTTTTTTGTTGCTAGAAAGTAGAAACTATGTTAATAAAATGAAATTAATAATTGAAAACTTAGTTTTGTTAGGCATATTTTAATTCCTACTACAGGTAAATCATGTGGTCTCTACTTTAGTTGGAAAAATGACATTAATATATAAGTAATAGTCCAAAACTGACATTTCATTAATAAAAAACTTTTGGTCTTCAAAGTTCATGAATTATGATCAGTTACTGTCATAGCATGATATTTTAGCAACATGCTTTTTGAACAAGTCAATGTCGATTGTGAATTAGATTGAGAATTAAATTAATAGCCTCTTACACATGCTAATCATTCCATAGAAGAAGGTTAATTTAGCATCATTAAAACAAGTTTAATAAAACTCTTTTTTTGCTAGAAACTAAAATATATGTTAATAAAATAAAATCAATAATTGAAAACTCTAGTTTTTTTTTTTTTTTGATGGGTGAAAACTCTAGTTTTGTTAGCACATTTTGATTCCTGCTAAGGTGGTCTCTACTTTCGTTGGAAAAATGACATTGACAAAAGTAAGGGCCTAAAACTAACATTTCCTCCATCTTTTGGTCTTCAAGGTTCTTTTCTTTTCTTTTTTTGGTTCATGAATCATTATCAATTAGCCACTCAAATTGTCTTACCGTGACATTTCAGCAACAAGATTTCTTAGCATATCAATGTTGATTGTGATATTAGATTGAAAATGAAATCACTTATTTTAAGCACTAATATTTAATAGCCTCTTTACACATATGTAATCATTCCACAAACATATCGAAATAAAATAAAAAATAAAAATTCAAAACAATAGCAGCAGTAACAAAAAATTAATTAAATAAGAATCCAAATTGGTGCACCTTGGAAGCAATAGTGATTAGTGAGCGAAGGTAAATGTTTAGTAAAGCCCATGTTAAGCACCATCCTGCAATAGTTTCAGACAATAAACTCATCATCTTAAATTCCAACCAAGGAGATAAAAGTAAATTTATGGAATTAGGGACTAGAGATGGAAGAAACTCTTTTAGTAATCAAGAATGAGAGGCAAACGAATTTTTGGGGGGTTTTTCTAAAATTCAATTTGGTTAATCAAATCAAAGAAGTAAAGTAGACCTCTTCGTGACAAACAACCTGATTAATGCAGTATATAAGATCATCTTACAAATTATGACCACTGGACTGAAGGGTGGAAGAAAAGTGAAGTTTCAAATTGGTCCAGTACAATTTGGTCCCTCAACTATTAATTGTTTCAATTTAATCCCTCAACTTTCAAAATCAATTCAATTTTATCCTTAAGTCTTCATCAAGATAAAAAATAAATAAAAATTTATCCCTGAGTCTATTATCCGTTTAAAATTTTAATGGAATTATAGTTTGAATTGAATTACTTTGAAAATTTTTCATTTTTAATAATATTTTCATTTGAGGGATAATATTTAATGGAATAATATTTTACCATATTAAATAATTTCATTAAATATAAATGAGAAATATATTTTAGAATTTAGAATAAATTAACTCTAATATTAAACGTTGAGGGACTAAATCGATATGATTAATATTTGAGGGGTCAAATGGAACTTTATCATGTAATGAGGGGATCAAATTTGTAATTTTATTGAAGGATCATCCATAGATGAAACCAAGACTTTTATTTTTATTTTTTGTGGCCAAAAAATTAATATCTTCTTCTTCTTTTTTTGGACTATTTAAGAATAAAAAATACTAAAATTCAAAACTAGATTATTACATAAAAAAAAAAAAAAAAAAAAACCCGTATCTATTAAAAACTAACATAATAAAATGCACAAAATAATTGTTTCTTAATACCTTTCAACTTACTATATATGACCAATCTACATGAAACTCAACTTGTCTATGATTGATTTTGCTCAAGATCTCACAATAATTTCACTTTTAATACACAAAATGAAAGAGCTTTATAGAATATCATCTTCTAATTTGTCAAAATCTAAATTTGAAAATACTCTTTCCATAGTTGCAACAGAGGTTGGAAGTATACCCACTTTATAAATAAAAAAAGAATAAAAATTGTTGATCTATTTCTTTTTTAGCCCTTTCTAGCTATTGATACAATTCAAAAATATGTAACCCAATTTTGAAGTTTAGTTATCAAATCACATTATGCTCTTAACAATGAAGTTCCATATTTCTAAAATAATTTTTCGTGATTTGTGAACTGTTTATGATAAAATTTGTTTACTTAAAAATAAATACCATCAATTCTAAAAAAATTCATATACATCAAGGATCTAAAGATGAGCTAATCATAAAAAACTTCACTACATGCTTACTAAACCCATCATTCAATTATTATAATTTAGAATTTATTGTAGCATAAAAAATATATAATTGATATGATGCTCATTTGTCAAGTTATCTAGCTGAAAATGTTAAAAGCCCTAACAACATCTAAATCCAAAATTCCTAAACTTTTAATATTAGATCCTAAAAAAGCAAGCAATCAAAGTGTTACACCCAACACATGGTTAAATGCATTATGCATTCTTTATTCTGTACAGAGATTTCTTGTGATAAAGAATTTGTTTTTTGTTTTGTTAGTTTTTATTATCATTTTGCTTTGGAAATGAGGCCACTGAATACAAAATATAGGCTAGATGATCACTTTAAGTATTGTTTTTTTTTTTTTTTTTTTGGCTAATTTCATGTATGAGTTTTTTGAACCAAAACTTTAAGGTTTAAGCTATGTCCGTCCTATTTCTTGTGATAGATCGGCCACCGATTAGTACATCCATTATGATATTTTTAAGTAAAAACACAGGAGCATCCTCTATCCAAAACTCTGTATCATCTTTCATCTAACATATTGATGTTGTGCATGCCTAACCATAGCATGAGCCACTGTCTTTCATTTTTCCCTTACGTGGTTGACTTCCTTATCTTCTAAATTGCTGTAGTTGCTCTCTTCAGCAGTGGATAATGGTCCACCTTGCTCAGGATCTATTTCCCAGACCTTAAAAGCATTCACAGTGGTAAGGGAATCCCCTTCAAGGACCACTTCTTAAATTTCCACATCCTTTACAAAACTCAGCACTTTCTCAGGGCCACTTGCCTTGAATTCGTCGAATTCATACTCAAATTTGCCCCCATTCCAGTTACCTCCTTGTACGTCTTGCTTGCAATTATAATAAATTGTTCCTCCAGCTAGAAACAATAGACATTGTCTCAATTGCATTTTCCTACACATGATAACAATAATCATGTGACAAAGCAAGGAAATAAGAGAAAAAAGTTAGTATTGGGAAAACAGAATAAAGGAATGATGAAATATGAGTATATTACAAGTATGATATTCAGTTTTAAAAGCATGCTCAAAACAATCTTTAGAAGATCCAAATAGAGTCCTCAATGTCCAAAGCTCCTTTCATCTGTGATTAATGGCACCAAAGACAGTGAGAGGTCATTACAGGGTATGGTTGGTCATTAACTGTCTAGTGTTCCTCAAAAAAGACATTATCCAAGCACTTCAAAGGCAAGTTGCTTACTAATCTGCTCTCTTAAAAGAAAAAAAGATAGCAGAACATGTGTCCCATCTAGCCTTTTCTAAATCATTATGGAAGTCATCAGAATGTATGAACACTGTTGTGGCTCAAACCACTTATATCAGTACTGATCATAAACTTATAGAACTTTTCACTTCAATTTCTAAGGTACAAAACCAAATTGTACAAATTTTTTTGAATAATCACCTTATATGTAAGTGAGCGGGATCTATCCTCCAAACAAATGCATGATCTAGTGTCAGAATGGTCACCTGTTGGGTATGAAAATAGAGTAAAGCTTACCAGAAGAAAACACCAGAATAAATGGAAAACTGTTGTGTCCCAAGGCCCCATGGCAGATAATTATGCAGCAGTAGATGAGGATAAATAAGCAGTAGTAGATTAGGTTGATATTGTTTAAAATTTATATTTGATGGAAGTTAGTTCCAATTTGTTAGGGTAGTTATCTCACTATGAGTATTATATATGTACTATGAAGAAAGGAATGGAACTTAATCAGAGAATTAATCCCAACAATCCTTTCTCCTCAAGTTCAGGAGCTTAGTCTCCTCAAATTAACTAAGTAGTCTAAGTTATCTTTCAGTTATCTTGGCTCATATCAAAACCTTAATAGAATATTGTATTTTTAAATGTCCTAATATTGATAGGTACAAATGATTTTTAGTGAAATGATTATGAGGACAACCAACAAGTAAAAAGACTTAACTATAGATGTCTATCGCATGATCCAGTAAGCTGTTGAAGTCATTTGATAGAAGCAACTATTCCATAAGCACAGGAAAATCCATGGCCTCACCTATTGCTTTGCTGGAAGTTTTGTCATGTATAATTTACTGATCAAAACATGTAAATAAATGTACAATATGGTTCAAGTTAATTGACAACTAGATATTTCTGAGGGGAGAGAGAGAAAACTCAAGACAACAAAATCAACATGGTTTTAGTGCAATCTTCAAGAAATCTAATTACAAGTAATATGGCATATCTAAAGTCATAACTTGATCACAGAAAAAAATGCAATCAGGATCTACTTCAATTTGAATTGAATCTCAAGATTATGGGGTACAGTAAATTGGAATTTAAGTTCATGCACAATTCTAATCAGGACAAACTAAATAAATAAATGTCATTGATTATTTCTCAACATTGAAAATTAACTTAAAAATAATTTATGATATTAACAAAATATAATGGACTTTAAAATTCCAGGTTCACTTAATGATAATGTTTAAAGCCACAGTCATACATTCGGCATTTCTTCCCATAAGTTACACATACACCTAAGGGAGAACGTGATACAATAAAATGACTTTTGAAATATGTACAAAGAAAGAGCCCTAATTATTAGAAAACTAACAAGTCAAAATTTTATTTTGAAGACAATGCAATAATAAGTAGACCAGAATTTTTAAATACAAAACAACATTAATGGAATTGATTGAAACAAAAATTTGAAGGTCTACAAATGCTATGCAACAAAATATGATGCACCACATGGAAATAGAAGTTTCCACAAAAAATGAAGGGATATCTCTATGATATAACTAGATATTTGGAAATAGCAGTTTATTACAAAGTGGTGTTAGAGAAAAAAGAAAAGAAAAGAAAAAGAAAAGGACATGCGAGAGAACACAACAATTTATTGTGATGTTACAAGGGCATTCTCGGACCACTCTGTGCCAAAGTACATGAACACTAATTGGGAAATGAAGGATAACCAACGTCTGTAGATTGTATATGCCTAACAAATTTGGCAAATAGTATGGGAAATTGGAAGTAGAAAAAAGAAGAACAAAGGAACATTGATAGGTTTTGTTGGAAGAGAGAAATCAAAAGAGAAGTAGATGAAAAATGAGGGAACTCAGAAATTTTGATGACATAATTGCAATGGAATCAATTTAGAATTCCCTCTATTGTGATTCTTGGACTATCAACAATATTCTACCGATGGGCCACTCCCACTACTTCCATATCCATTTCAAAGCAAACAGTAAGAAACAAAACATCTAGCTGTACAGAACTTCTAGGATTCACATTGCTATAAGATCTCTTACCTCAATCACTCCGGCAAACTTTCATTCAACATTACATGGAAAGGGATCTCACTTCTTGCTTTGTTGGTAGGTAGTAGCAGTTGTTGTAACTGAACTTCAGTTTTTGAAGAGATGAAAAGTTTCCCCAACACCTCTAGAAAGGCTCCAACATCATCACAAATTTAATGCCTCCAACAAAGGACATATAGGTGCCAAAGTTGGCCCAACAACTTAGATAACCAAAAGAAGGTTAAGCTCCAGGATGGTGGTATGTGAGTATCCTTGGGATTTGAAAAGAATTCTCTGATACATTAGAAATTACTTTTGGCTCTTATATATCAAATTGTCAAGTGCTACCTGTGGGTTACAAATATTGATACAATGACATCAACACTTGAAAACTACATCTATCAGAATATCAAGATGGTAAATCTATTAAGTAACAGGTTCAAAGGATTTGTAGGAAAACTGGAAAAGTGAAAGGGAAGAGAGGATAATTACCACGAATGACATACTTATTGGATTGAATTTATAAATAATATATTAGACGAGAGGAGAAGATCTGAGTAAACTTACTAACTCTTATAAACTTCCTCTAGCTTGGGAGTATATTAAAAATCCATAATGTAATTAATTTTTCTGCAGCTGAACACAATAGATACGCTGTCCCTAGTATCTGCACATTAAGGCAACATATTGAACTCATTAAATAGAAAATAACCAAAAACAAAAACAAAAAGATTTAGGGAAACTGAAGAGAGAGAAAAAATGGGAGCAATTACAAAAATATTCCTAGGTCAATATAAACTATAATGTATGCTATAAGAGAAGAAGAGAGGATGAGCTAGGAGAAAACTTACTGGACATCTGTCTTAACAATGTATATGATCTTCAAACTGCTTGTTTAATGCATTCATTGATGCAGAAATTTGGATTATGGAAAATCTTGGACCACTCTACACTGCTCCCCTTTGCACATTTTTCCTTTAATTAGGGGCAATGACAAATAAGTTCTTCTAATAAGGTGAGGCATTGCATGGCTCGTGTGCCGTGGGAAGATACATTTAGATCTTGCAATTGTGAAGATTCTATAGTTGAACAGTTGAAAGGTCCTAAACATTCAGGAAAAGCTTCCATTCCATCAAATTCCTCTGATTCAGAAACTAGAAGTGGCTAGCTCTCATACCTTAAGAATTGCCAAGCGTGACCTGTGGATTAGAAATTTTGATATATTGTCCAATGATGCAATGACATCAACACTTAAAAATACATATATAAGAATATCAAGATAGAAAAGATGCAATGATGTCTAAACTAATTACAAACTCACCTTCTTTTTTTTTTTTTTGATAAGTAAAATTACAAACTCACCTTATAATTGTGCAGGTTTTGGAATTTGTTATTAGTATCGGAAGAAGAAATTTTTCTGAGCCATACTTTATTTTCAGCAATATCATATTCTTTGTTTCCCGTCTTGGGATTGGTCAAGAAGAGCAAGTAATGGTGGTTATTGATAAAGGGGTGCATTAAGGCTAACAAATTAATGCCCAAATAACAACATAATTAAGTTCATGGTAGTTAGTGATTCTTAATTTACGATTTCATTTTAGCTTAAGTTTTGTTAACTTCTAAGAATGAGCTAACAACTATAAATATAATGCTAGGATTTTAAAATGCAACTAAAAAGTTAGATTTCTAGTAAATTGAGGAATTATAGGATAAGTTGTCCCCCCCATGGCCCTCCCCTCCCCCCCACCCCCATCCCAAAAAAAAAAAAAAACTGATTATAAACTGACATCCTAGAATAATATAATATTTGCAAATTTTAAAATATCAATCACTTGCATAGTATAACTTTTTCCAGCACATTTAAGCAAGCATTTGAATTAAATATGGAAAACAATACAATTCTCAAGCATTATGTTATGTCAGTGGAAGGGGGGATAAGCCTTCACAAGCAAGAGAGTTGAAGTACTTGAACTTATTGGTGTGCACTAGTTGAAGTGCTTCAAAACTCTCCCAATTAAAAGCAACAACTAACAAATAACCCTACAGACACATCATGCCCAAATTTTGTGAATAAGTTGAAGAATTGGTATTTGATGCTATAATATATATATATTATAAAAAGTAAGATTTGGAGAACAGAAAAAGTAGGAAGTCTGTTTTACAGGGACATACTATTGGCTTTCTATGACATCACATAAAATTCAGTTGCTACCAGTTGAATGATCCAGCTATCTATTGGTTATGGACACTCTTGGACCTCCAAAATGGGTGAGGCAATGTGTGGGAGCAGATGGATCAGCTTTCTGCAATCATAAGTACAGTATGCAGTTTTTGAAGAAAATCGTCAGTCTTCATCAAGAGCAGAAGATTAGGGCCATCAGTAACAGATAAAGTAATTTTAACTGCTGAACAGAATTTTAACAACAATAAACAAAGTGTTATACTATGCAATAATGATTCAGAATAACCATCTCATATGTAAACAATGCAGCAGCTCACATACCCCGACAAGCATAAAACACTCAGGAGTTCATCATTTTAGATGCAAGTTTCCAGGTATTAATATCCAAATAATTTGGCGAATTCATTATACTAAAGTAAATCACTAGTCCAAACAATCCTCTAAAACATTCGAAATATAAAAATGGGAAAAACAGTAAGCAGAAAAAATTTTAAAAGCAAATATCACACCACAATCAATAAAAAGATTAATCATTTCCCCCCTTAACTTGAAAAAATCCTACACTTTTTATGCGTAAGGAACTTTTACATGATCTTGAAATCTAAATCTCACCATTTACTTAGTTGGATTTTCAAATTTTCAAAATGGATAAGCTATGCAATATTGATTGGCAATGATTGAATGGTTATACAAAGAACAAAAGACATAATTAGATTCACGAAAAAGTAGTGGCAACACATTATTAATTTAAAATAGCAAAAACAGTGAAAAAAATGAGGTTGGTGATGGCATGCCAAGTATACCTTCATGCCTAAATTGTAAAGGGTAGTACATTATAATGAAATGGTCTCAAATGTTGGAAAATGAGCAAAAGATTTCACGAAGGCTTTCCTCAGTTGACTGAAAAGCTACTACTAACACAAATCATATATAAATAATTTCCTAGAAGGCTTTCCTCAATTGACTGAGAGGCTACTACCAACACCAACGTGCAAAAATAATTTCCTAAAAATATAACGGATTATCAAAATTTTTTTTCTATTGCTAAGTAACAGCTTAGAAAATGTTGTTGGAACAAAGGGAGGAAGTAGGGGACAATTGAAATGAATAATACACTTATTGGATTGAATCAATACTTTATATACTATAAAACATTAGAAAATTGAGAAAACTTACCAACTAAAACATCTGTTGGCCTGGGAGGGGACTAAAACATCATAATATTTAATTTTTCATCCAGCTGAACACAAGAGAATTGCTGTCCCTATTGCCTGCAAATCAAGGCAACATATTTAACTAATTGAATAATATTTTAGGTCTATTAGTAATGCGGATCCAGGTGTTATTAATTCTGCTGAATAAGGATGGGAACCTGAGAGTAATTTGAGGTTCATTTTAGAGAAAGTATTGAAGTAGAGCAAAGTATTTAGTCTTGGAACAATTATGCTAGAAAAACTGATCTCCCTTTCTTTTCTTAGTAATACAAAAATTTTGTTTTTTCTTTTATTTCTTATAAATTTTATGAGGATTAATGGACTTAATAAGGAGGTTGCATAGTCATTTATTCATGGTGTCAAAGTGTGGCAAATATGTAATTCACTATCTCATTCTTTCTTATTTCATTTTTTATTTTTATTTTTAAGTTTGTTGTTATCTTTAGTTATTTGCTTTTGTATTCTGAATAATTTACAAAGAAACCTCGCAGGTGATACGAGTGAAGCTACAGTGACCCAGGCCTAAGTCTGATAGCAAAAGGCATAGAAAACCATAGAAAACCCAACATGCAATTTCAATCACTTGAGCTGCTGCTAATGGTGTGTCATCTTCACCCACCACACACAAAAAGTAGCACAGATAATTGTTACAAGTTGAAGCATCAAAATCTGATTAAGAGTACTGGCCCTTATAATGAAAACGCACTCAGTTTAACAATACAGTTTGAATCTGAGTTTGACAATCAGTTTGAATCTAAGTTTCTTAAGTACAAAAAGACTAGGAAAGCTAAGGAAAAAATTTGCAAGTCTATTTTGTTACCATGAAAATTTTACATTTATTACTTTATTACTCTTTGATTTAAGATTATTGTGGTAAATATGTTAAAAGTTATGTTATAGAAAGAACAGTTTGAGTTGTTAACAGAAGCCCATTTGTGAATATTTATAATTCATTACCCTCAGTTTCTACTATAAAATAAAAAGAAGAAAAAAAGTAAATTCCAAATCAAATTATCCAAATGATTGACAGAATTTGCTGTTATTAGGTGACAGTGACACAAAGGCAGTTGTAATTTTTCTGACAAATGGCAAATAAATGACTAGCAATTACTTTGTTATATCCATGTCAGCAACTAAAAGAGTCACAGCAAAGGGCATTTCACACTGTTCAGGCTGAGGCCGCTGAGCTATAATAACACCTAAAGCACAGAATGACTTTCATGTCAAAGAGTGTCAAACCAAAATTCAGTGATTTGACTGCACTCAACATAACTCTATACATTGTAGATATGCACATTGGCTACAGATATTGTGACACTACAAATATATATAAACTGAATTTGGTTTTGTAAATCACCATTTATGAAGTAAATTATGTATCAATATCCCAAATGGTAAGAGAAAGCAAACCTAAAGTGCATTTGCAACAGTTGTCATCAACTTAATTATTTTCCAGATGCAAACTTTCTGCCAGCTTCCTGAGTTAGTCTTCAAAATCTTTGCAATGTGGGTACCTTCAAAAGGTAAAAACCATGTATAGATATATAAGAACCGTCAACACCTTTAGTGCTGTCTGATATTTTTTAAGTTAGAATTTGCTTGCACTACTAGAACTGGGGATCACATAATTTCATTAACAGTGAACAGTAAAACTGACCTTCACCCACCCAACGTGAAAAGAAAATCAGCAAGACCCTCACCCACCCAATTTCTCATTCTTATGCAACTAAACTCTTTTTCTCCACAATATCATAAACAGAGCAATTACGACCTAGCCCAAATCTACTGTCAAGTTTTAGACAGCCCTAAGCAAAAGAACTGATCCATGAACTCTTACTGTATCAAAATATGAAGGTTACAAGAAATGCTGAGAGAAAGAAAATTTTTAATTTGAAAAAATTGATAAATCTAATATTCCAAATTTCCTAATCTCCAGAAAATTTCGATTTTGAATAAATTGCAGAAAGAAAATAGCTTAGCAAACAGAAATTGAATCGCAGCAAGACAAATTGGTAACAGAGTCAACTATTTCAACAACCGGAATGTGGTTGACCTAAATTGTACAAGTAAACTATGCTTTTAGCAACTTTTTAAGTCTTGTGATATTTTGCAGAAACCAAAATTTGAATAGCACCAAGACAAATGACTGCAAATAGTAATTTCATAAATTGAAATTTTCAAGTATTAACAGAGTGGTTGGTAATATTAATATCTACTACTTATTTCAAGAATCATTAACCAAAATTGCAGCATTTATACATTTTCTTAGTGGTGTCCAATTAAGTATTAATACTCTTACCCATTACAAACAGAAGAAGATATAAGGTATGAGTAAACTGATTGTTTAAACAATCTGATTGTTTAATTTGGGGCAACCATATATCATCACCGTTTTCAATTCGGTGAGGCGTCGCATGGTTTCCTCGGTGGGCAGATGCACCAAGATCTTGCAATCCACAATATACAGGTCTTGAAGAGAGGAAAGGTTGCCCAACCACTCTGGTAAAGCTACCAGTTCACCAAATTCCTGTATCCACAGAATTTTAAGGGCAATGAAGTATTGAATTTGGTCCAGGAACAGGACAGAACCATACACTTTGAGCTTTTGAGGGAGGGGTGAATGGAAGAAGTAGAAGGCAGACAATCCCCATTCTCCATATATTCAACAGACGATGTATAACCCTGTACCCCACTGAGTGGTGTTGATATGGTCCCAATTCTTTGATTCGATAACCTTCATCTCGACCCACACCAAAAAATGGCAATGTTTGAAGGCAAGTTAACCGCCCCATATTTTTGAGTAATTTACATATGTACGATAACCCCGTCAAACCACCAATATTTATATGTTTCAAGTTAATCAAATTGCTTAGGTCTTCCGGAAGCTTCATGAGTTTAGGCCATTCTTCAATTCTTAAAGTTTGCAAATTGGAGAGTTTGGTAATGGATTTTGGTAATTCCTCAATTTTAGTGTGCGAAGTGTGAAGAAGCCTCAAAGGTATCAACTGCTCAATTGAATGTGGCAACCCTATTATACTATGCCCAGATAATTTTAAAACACGTAAGCATTTTAAATTTGATAACATGTCATCAAAGTCTAGACCTTCTGAAATTAATGTGCGCATTTTTATGAAACCATCTCCACCAAATGAAGTACCTAGGGTTGTTTCGCCATCAGATTGGACAAATAAAGGTTGTACTTTGCTAACATTATCCACATAATCTCCCTCCAAAATCAGAATTTCAGATTTTGAAATTGAGATGGCAAAATCATGCACCAAATCATGCATTTTGCAACTTATAATATCACCATAGGCATCCTTTTTAGCATTTTGGAAAAAGGAAGTGGCCAACAAAATATTGAAATACATATTACCATTATCCTCCATCACCATATTAGCTTCTTTAGATGGTTCAAGAAACCCTCAGCCGTCCAATGCTGAATTACTTCGTCCTTTTTCATGTCATAATCTTTAGGGAAAAAATTGCACAAAGATGCGAAACATCGTTTCAAAGATGGTGTTTGAAGATGATCATAGCATAACTTTAATATGTGAAACACTCCATTATTATCATCATCCGGTAAATCCCAATTTTTATTATTTTGAATCGATAGCCATTCACCTTTATCATGTATAAAGTACATTATTCCCCCTAAAAATCTTGCAGACCATAGAATCCTTTGACATTTTTTAACAATCTCCTTTCCAATTTTCTCCAAATCTAGAGTTAGAAGTCTCTCATTTGCAGATGCTCTTTTCTTGAATATGGACCAACAATCATATTCTGTTAATTCATATTGGGGAAGAGTCTCCGTGATTTCTGTCACACTATCACAATAGGTTGCTTCAACAATGTTATTTCCAACATTTTGATTAACTTTTGAATCATCAAAGGAGTCTATCTCCATGTTAAAGCTAATCTCAGGGATTGAATTCACAAACTCCGCTCGAAGATCATAACTAGCAATGTCATCTTTAAGTATATTTAATGATTCGTTGATGGTCTTAATATTTTCTGTCATATTGAGGGGGGAGACAATGCAATTAGAGAGTAAATAGGAGCTTAGTACCTTCTGCTGAAGAATCTTATAGCCAAACTCATCTAGCACATCATCAATGTTATAAGCTACATCTCTAAGGTTTCGAGAGTATTTTGATCATTTTTAGGTTTCGGGGTTATTTTAGTTAGTTTTTAGGTTTCGGGGTTATTTTGGCCATTTTTTAAGGTTTCAGGGGTATTTTGGTCATTTTTAGGTTTCGGGGTTATTTTGATTAATTTTTAGGCTTTGAGGTTATTTTGGCCATTTTATAGGTTTAAGAGGTATTTGGTACTTTTTTAGGTTTCAGGGGTATTTTTGACATTTTTTGGGGTTTTGGGGTATTTTGGTCATTTTTAGGTTTCAGGGGGTATTTTGGTCATTTTTCGGGTTTCAGGGGTATTTTGGTCAATTTTTATGTTTTAGGGTATTTTGTTGGAGCAGAGAGTTGGTACTCAAGCTCAACAACACTGGTTAGCCAAACTCGCAAGGTAAAGAGAATAAGGTAGTAGATGCTCTTTCTAGACAAGAAGAATGGGATCACCTACCTCAGACTAGTGAGGTCAGTTGCTTGTTTATGATCTCTTTTCCTTATCCCTCTTGGATTGATGAGTTGAAGGATAGCTATATGCAAGATAGTACAGTGCAGAATCTAATACAGCGGGTCAAGTCAGGAGTGAATGTTCCCAAGCATTACACTGTGCTTAATGACTAGTTAATATATAAGGGCAGAATTTATGTGGGGGTCTACGACTCTACTGTACCATGTGCACTGTAGTCCTCTAGAGCGGCATTCTGGTTTTTTAAAGACTTATCACAGGTTGAAGAGAGATTCTTATTGGATTGGTATGAAGTCTGATCAAAAGAAGTTTTTGATGGAGTGCACCATTTGTCAACAAATGAAGCCTGAAACTTGTGCCCCTGCTGGTCTCTTTCAGCCACTGCCTATTCCTACTAAACCACGGCATGAGGTTAGTATGGATTTTGTGGAAGGTTTGCCCAAGTCTTAGAGACAAGATGTCATCTTCGTATATGTCCACTTCATTCCCTTAGCTCATCCTTATTCTGCTGCTAAAGTTGCTGCCTTGTTTCTTCAGCATATTTTCAAGTTACATGGTATGCCTGCTGCTATAGTCAGTGACAGAGGTTCAGCTTTCACCCCAGCCTTTTGGTCAGAATTAATGAAGTTGCAAGGAGTCTCCCTTATCATCGTCAATCTGATGGGCAGAATGAAACTGTAAATAAAAGCCTAGAACACTATCTTAGATCTTCTGCTTCTGATCGACCTACTGAATGGGTGGATTGGCTTCCTCTTGCTGAGTATTGGTTCAATACAGACTACCATTCATCTGCCAAAACCACTCCTTTTGAGGCAGTGTATGGATTTCCACCACCAAGATTATGTGATTGTATTCCTGGTACAACTAATTTGGAGGCAGTGGACTCTTTTTTGCAGTCCAGAGATCAAATTTTAGCTCCTCTTAAACAGAATTTGGTGGATGCTCAAGCCAGAATGAAGGAACAATCTGACAAGCATAAGAGTGAGAGGTCATTTCAGGAAGGTGATTGGGTTTATGTTAGGCTACAGCCATTCAAGCAGAAGTCTGTGGGGCTTTAGCTCCACAGGAGTATATTCTTCTCAATAAATTCTTTTTGCAAAAAGGTCGGCAAAGGAGGCAGAACTTTGCCAACAAATTGCCAAGACTCTATCTAGCCACTGTACAGATGTGATGTGTTCCATAGTGTCAAGCTGTATTGCCAGTTGTTAGTTACAGACTGTTACAGTTAGTTACATAGCTGTTGGGAATTGTATAAGAAGTGGGTAATTGTAATTGTGAAGTCATCAATGAGAATTCAGTTGTTTGTTCTATTGTTTCCTTATGCGTTCCATCTCTTCTCTATCTCTGTTCCCATCTTCTTAGGAGGCCCGGTTCCCTCGAAGAACCACCAAATTCACTAAATAATCTTAAGAACCTTAGCAGGTTCTTAACACAAAATCAGAATCATTTAGATTGGAAACAAATCATGCCATCAAATGTCTAGAATTTAAATCCTTTCAGGATACACCAAGTGCATAGAGGAAGGTAGGTATAATTTGGGGGGGGAGGTTAAAAAGAAAACTTGACCCATCTACTTACGGAAATTATGTAACAACAACAGCCTCTATAAAAACATTTTCCATTGAAACCAGAAGGGGAAAAAAATATTTAACATTAGACACAAACCAAAAACACCTTCAAGAAATTTCTTTTTACATCATCCTTAGGAGCATCCAAAAAACAAAATGTAAAAAAAAAAAAAAAAAAAAAAAAAAAATCCAACATGACGGAAAAGACAAAAAAAATGTTGTACCTAGCTAACCACTTTCGCAGGGTTTGAAAGAGATGATTGGTAGACAATGTTACCCCTACAAATTAATATCTAAAAATGAAGAAAACCTTTTCAAAAACCTTGAATTAAAAGAACACAATTTTAAAAGATCAGTAGACCAAATACCACATTTGCAAAAACAAACAAAAACTAACTTTAGTTCAAACTATTCACAAAGCTGAAACCAAAAGACAAGCTAAAGCTATACATAATATTATATATATGAAGGCAACTCACACGTACATTTAAGGAATACCATGAGATATGGCCAACTCCCAAGACCATGCACATATGTACTGATCCACTCAATGCCCAATTAGATGTTTCTCAAGCATGACCTCTCTATGCAACCCAAAATTTAAACAATAATAAAGCCTTTACATCTTAGAACACATCCAAAAATAGACAAAAAATCTCCAAAAGAAAGCACCAAAATATCAAACTCCACATAAATTATATAACAAGCAAAGAAGAAACCCAAAAAAGAAAAAAAAAAAAGAAACTATAGCAGCAAAATATACAACTAAAACAGTAATTAAAAGACACCGACACACAGAAATTAATATCTAAAACTAAAGAAGCATACCTTGCTTAGAAACTTTTTTATTTCAATAAGATCAAACCTTGCTCAGAAACCTTGAATTAAAAGAACAAAATTTAAATAGATTAGTAAACCAAAGGGACAAACTGGACACAAAAACACAATTTCAGTCACACTAACAAATAAAGAGAACAAGTAAGCGGGAAAATCCTAAAATTTAAGTAAAAACATCACTAACCATTTTAAAAACTCCAAGTGATGAAGAATGGCAACCCCCCAACACAGCATCTTTGCCAAAGAATGCATACTGCGCCACATCAAAAAATGTACCATGAATTAACAACAAATGATATAGCATAAAACATAGCCCAAACATGAAACCATCTAACGTCAATGAAAAAAAAAAATTGAAGGAGTGGCATTTCATGAATTTGCACAAATAAGTCATTCTATCCACTACCGTGACAATTCCAATTTTTCTACAGCACCAGACAAGATGTTGGATTTGTGAATGTAGTGTTATACAAAATATGAATGGTTCTGATTCATGGGCAACTAAACAGGCCTAAGAGATGCGCCTAATGAGGGAAACATGAAAAGAAAGATCCATTATCACCTCAAATGTTATTTTCCTTAGTCAAATAGTTCGATAGTCGATAGATTCATAATTTCTCTACAACTAAAAGTAATGGCTTATAGGAATTTATCATGACCAACTCTAGAACGTGACAGAGACTAATTTTACAACAAAAGGCTTGCATTTCTTCTCAGCGTCAAAACCAAGGTCATTGTTTCAAATTTGTAGTAGATTAATATAACAGCATGGTATCATCCAAACTTACTCAAGCCCCTGAGAGCTGGATTTGATCAACTAAGTTCACAAGTTAAGAGAAGTTTTCAGTTGGTGAATGGTGATATCCTATGCGTTTTATATGTAGGCTCTATAAAGTTAGAGGAAGCACTAAACATGATGTGCCCGAATTCATTAAAGCAAGCACTTCTCATAGCAAAACGCGAAAATAACCAAATACCTGTTGGGGAATGAGTCGTGGGCTACCGCGAAAGAATGGTCTGATATCGAGGCCGGTTCGGAGATTGAAAGCACCCATGGTCGTGCCGTAGCCCTGTCCTGTGAAATCAATCGGTACAGTGTTTGGGAGAGAAAATTAAAATTAAAAAAAAAAAAATTGATAACATGAAAAATTATGCGATAGCAAAAGTCATGGGGGCCCATCGGACAACAAAAGTCAATAAATGACGATGTGGTGCTTTCGGGTTGGTTTTAAGTCATGACAAGATAGAATTTAAAATCCAAAAGTAAAATTCGGCAAGATCCCAAAATAAAAACCCCGTCGCAAAAATCAAAGTATTATTCCCGTCTTCTTTTCTTCACAGTCTGAGTTCTTACCCCAAAAAAAAAAAAAAAAAAAAAAAAAAATCTCCGGATTCTCTCTCTTCCCTTCTGCCTACATTCTTTCGGCAGCAGGCTTTGGAACCGAGTGTAAGTTAAATCTTAAATATTTTATTCAGTCAAGGAATTTTTTTTTTTTTTTAACCTCCTGATAATTAATCCCCTTTGATTATTTATTTATTAAATAGATCCGCCTAAAACGGTACATCGAGGAATTTTTTTTATATTTATTAAATAGATTTTTTTTTTTTCAGATATTAAATATAGTCCTGGAGCCCCTTGACGGTAAGATCCAAACTGCTTTCTTTGTTTATTTAAGTTATGTTTCTTTATTTATCTATTAAATAGATCCGACTAAAACGGTACATCGAGGAATTTTTTATTTATTTATTGAATAGATCCGACTAAAACGGTACACCGAGGAATTATTTATTTATTTATTTATTTATTAAATAGATTTTTTTTTAATCAGACATTAAATAGAACTGCCTGGAGGATCTACACTGCTTTCTTTTTTTATTTAAGGTATGTCACTTTTAATTATGGTTTTTTTTAATCTCCTGATGATTAATCTTATTTGATTATTTATTTATTAAATAGTTGGCAGTACGTTGAGGAATTTATTATATTTACTAAAAATACATCTGTTTTTTTTTTTTTTTTTAATTAGATATTAAATAGATCTGACTGGACGATACATTGAGCAATTTTATTATATTTAAGGAAAGATCCACACAACTTTCTCAAAAAACTATCTCTCTCTCTTTTTTTTTTTCTTTTTCTTTTTCTTTATTCTGTAGATCTACACTACTTTCTAAAAAGAACATCCCCTTTTATTCTCTTTTTTTCGGTTTTTTAATTATTAATTTCAATAAATATAATAAAATTCTTTAATGATAATTTTTTTTTTTTATAGATCCCATTTATTAATCTCCTTTAATTTGCTATGAATCATGTATTCTTTTAGTGAGTAATCTTCTTTTGAAAAAGTTAATGATGCTTTATGGGCATTAGTTAGTAAATATTTATAGAAAAAAAAAACTAACTAATTTTTTTGACAATTTTTTATGAATAATACTACAAGTACAAACTATTTTGCAATGTTTTTATAAAATATTGTTGTGGTCAGCTTTTTACTTGTTCTCATTTGGGCTCACCAATAACATTACTTTTTTTATTTATCAATAATCACTCATCACAATAGTAGTTTGTAAAAAAATTTATAAAAAATTTGTATTTCTAGCATTTTCGATTTTTTATATTTCTCATAAAAGTGGTATAAAATTTTTTCTTAAAAAGTCTATTAACAGATGCACAAGATAACTAAGAAAAAAAACAGTAACATTAGTTATTTAATGAGTAATTAATGTTATAGTCATAAATTATTTTGCAACATTTTTGTTACCAATTTGGTCCTCCTCTTGTTAAAACTTAGAAACAAGCTAAAAAGTGAAATTAACCAGAACTAGCTCAAGAATCGGTCCTGTTCAACTAGTTTTGTATGATTTGTAGGAATGAGAATTTAAACTGTTGCACTTTACAACAAAAAGGAAAATTTTATTAATAACATTCTTTTGGGTCTTCCATACATCATGGGCTTATGACTGTTTGGAGAAACTATACTTTACCATTCTAACCTATACTCTTAATTACATTTTGCATCATAAATTTTTTTAATGCACATTTTACACTTTAAATTATGATCATTATTATATTTTGCACTTTGACATTAAATTTACCGTTAAATTAGATGGAAAACTATGGCACCATGTGAAAAGACTTAATTGTTTCTCTTCTCATTTACTTAACAATAAAGAAGAAATTACATTTTACCACCTTAAATTATACTTCTTATTACACTTTACATCTTAAAACTTTAAATTTTCGTAAAAATTAACAGCAAACATAATAAATCGAGTTTATGGTGTAAAACGTGCTTTTAAAAATTTTATGGTGCAAAGTATAATTTAAGGTATAGTTTAAAATAATAAAGTATAATTTTTCCAAAATATTTAGATTTTCAAAATTATTGACGGTAGTGTAATAATTATGAGAGAATTAAGGATGTGAGAGAATAATAATTGGGAGAGAATCAAGGATTAGTATAACTATTGATAATATTCGTGTGTAGCATTGGGAGAAAATTATGGTGTAGTTAAGGACGTGACTCGTGCCTTTCTTTTCTTTACCTTCTCTTATTTTTTATTTTTTTGACTTTGGTGCATTTATGATTTTTGTTCCAGCGCCATAGTTTTACCTTGCATTTTGGTTGCAAACAGTCACGTGCATTTATGATTAAGTCTTTTCACAAGGTAATGAATCAAAGGGCTTTGCTTCTCTCCTTCTTCTTCTTCTTCACACTCTCAACAGTTTCAAAAAGAGAGTTTAGAGTGTGTATGGTTGGGTGGTTGCCCCTCTCTAAACCCAATGATTTCTATTAGGCCTCGTCAATGGGCCGGCCTGACCCATTTTTACTTGGCCCATGGGTCTAATGGGTTGGGCTTAATGGGTTGTTGACTAGTCAATGGGCTGGGTCAGGCTAGGCTGGATGGAAAAACTCTAGCCCATGGCCCTACCCATGGGCAATGCCCATTTGGGCTTTAGCGGGCTGGGCTAGTGAGGTGAGTTTAATGGGCTACCCATGGACATTTTTAACAGGTTTTCAATGGGGTTATAAAAATTTAACCAAAAAAATGATAATTATATGTTATTACAAACTATCAAATTGAACAATTAAATCTACTAAAAAGATTCTATTAAAAAAAATACTAAGGCATACCTCTTAAAAAGGTACCAAAATAAGATTAATTAGCTTTTATTGATAAGAATAAATAAGTATATTGAATTAAATATCAACTCTTAAAGGAAATATTTGAAGAATAAAATATCAATTCTTAAAGGAAATATATGAAGAATCAAATATCAACTCATTAAGGAAAGAATTTCTTCCAACCAACAGTAAGCTTTTTTTTTTTTTTTTTTGAAGGAATTTCTTCTATAATTGTAACTTGTAAGGAAAGAATTGGAATTTATCAAAGGAAAGAATGGCTTTCTTTCCGGAGGCACAGAGGTACGGCAACAGTCATCTTAGTAACTTTGTTTTAAAAATCAAAGCTACTAGACTAATACCAAAATATATATTTATTATGCATATTGTATCACAATTATTCCAAGTATTTAGTGGTTAGGTGTGTGGTCTTAAAGTTTTTATAATGTCTAAAGTTCAATCCCTCACCCACCCAACCCCCAAATTATTTTGTTATAAATTTTGGGCAATGAGTCAAGCTAACGGGTTGGGCTACTGGGCTGGGCTAACGAGCCGGCCCACCGGGTGCCCATGGGTAAAGAAACCAACCCATAGATACATCGTAGATACACATTGTAGATACACAAAAAGTAGTAAATATTATATACATTTGCACAAAAAAAAGGTAAATATTATGCAAAAACATAAATTTACATTGAACGTACCATGTATACATAAAGATATTGCGAAAATGTTGTAATGTATGTGTCAATTCCTTATGGGTCAAAATAAAATAAAATAATAAAATATCATATCGAGATCTAACACAACGAAAAATAAACGTATTGTATAGTGAAAATGTCGTGATTTTTTTTTTTTTTGTTATTACAATACGTTCACAACTATTGATGTGTAAGCTCCTTATAGGTCAAAATAAGATAATAAAATATTAGACTGGAATCCACCATGGTTAAAAATAAAGGTATTGTGAAAACGTTGTAATATTTTGTTGTATTCATAAACCCCCCTTTTTTTTTTTTTTTGGTCTGGTCAAATTTAGTAATCTACATATATAAAAAAAAATGAATGGAAAAAGTTACCATAGCTTTGCTACAGTAGTTTTGGCTTATTCAATTTTCAACGATTTGCTAGCCGTTTTTTTTTTTTTTTTTTTTTTTTGGCGAATGCGTAAAGCTACAGTAAATTTGCTACATTATTTTTTGTTTGTCCAATTCGCACGGTTTCACATTATAATAAAATATTAAAACAACAAATTGACACAATATTTTCACAATTGTTAAGGTGTTAATTCCTTATAAGTCGAAATAAAATAATAAAATATTATACTAGAATCAACCATAACTAAAAATAAAGGTATCGTAAAAAAAGAAGTGCTACATCCACAATATTTTTTACAATACTTTCATAACAAAACATAGGTGGTAAATTATTTTTGGTTATAATTTAAACATACTAATGAAACTACTTTTTTACCCATCAATAACAACCTACTACTTTTGATTTATTGTGAGAATTTCGTGGACATAGCATTTTTTTTTTTTTAATGTTAAGACATCTTATTGTCGTTACAATATTTTCAAAACTGTTAAGCTGTCAATTCTTTACGAGTTAAAATAAAATAGAACAAAATTTTCGAAACTTTGATATATGGTGTTTTATTTGTTATCTAAAGAACATTGATTTTATAGGTTTAAATTTTCGAAACTTATAATTTATCTAATGGAAAATTTGATGACACATGCCTTTTATTATCTTTTATTATTTTTATTTTTTATTTTCTTAACAAAACTCAGTCGTTTATTGTTGTAAGATGATTGTATTCGTTATCATTCTTAAAAATTTTTAGTGAGTGGATATATTGACTTTAGCAAATAAGTACTAAAAAACTATTATAGTAAAACAAATATTTATATGTTAAATTGCTATCCTAACTTTGTGGTTGATCAAAATTCTTATACGAATGAAATTAACTTTTTATAACATAATTATCAAAATTCTTAAAATTAATATTTCTTTTGATTATTGTAAATCTCTATGTACTTTAAAAATCAAATAATTTATATCTTTATTTTGTGATACAAATAAAATCTATTTTTGACCTTAATCAATACTTTTTTTTTTCACGACAGGCAAGCACGTGCCTTGCACGTGCAGCCCTCACTAGTGTTTTTAATGAAGGCCAAAATTTTATCTCAACTTTCAATTTTTGAAGTGAATGGTAGAAATTTTATTGAGCATAAGAGGTTGTTGTAAATTACATATGATGGGTTGGATTTTTCCCAGCCATATTTGTTTAGTAGGAGTACAAAAGGCTTATTGTGCTAATCATTTGCCTCCTTGTATGTTGGTCTTTTTTGCTGTGTGCCATTGGATTATCTGAAACTTATCATTGACATTTCAAGCTTCCTCTAACGCACGAGTGTCCAAAAGAGAATAAATTAAAATTTTACTTAATTTTTTGTTGTTGGATTCTTTCTAAAGTAAAACTCTTTAGAAACTCTTATAGATATACGGTAATTAAGTTTGGTAGGAAAACATAGCAACTCAAAAATGCTTGATTTGCAAACGAGCCAACCTAACAAATTTCTTGGTGTTCCATGCAATTGTTTCTTTGCCGAATCTCCCACTTTGGCTATGGCAAGGTGCTCTTTAGTGGATGAGTATATGTTTTGCAGGTTCTAGAAAATGATGGTGTGCCTTTTAATCAAGTGGAAAGTGATAAATAAGGAGAGAGATAAAAGAAATCTAGTATTAATTAAGTAATCAAGAGAAAATAATGTCATTTAATGATATTTTTTCAACAGTTAGATCTTTAAAAAATTTACAGTGTAAAAAATGTATAACTTTTAAATAGTTACATTAGATGTAACTTAAACCCATATCATATATATAAATTTTTTTTTCAATGCGTTTTTCAGTCTATCTTGATTGTTATTAATGCATTTACTTTTTTTTTTTTGATAAAGTAAAATATTAGAGCATAGTGCATACATTCATGTGAGAGAAGAGAGTACAATTAATACACACGATATTACATATTTACGTTGATGGATTTTCTTTTGAGAGAGAGAGAGGGGGGGGGGGGGGAGAGCGATTTTCATTATCCAAGATGTAGCCCCAAGTCACATGGTATTAGATACGATGTGCTCTATTTTTATAATTTAAAAATTATTAATTAATTATTTATGATATCATTGGTTCGACCAAAGGACCGACCCTAGTCAAAATTAAAAATCAGGACCCACTTTATAATCCGATTCTTTGACCATTCCAGTTTTTAAACCACTTGTGAAAATTTTTTATTGGTTTTTAATTTTTCAGCTAAACCAACAACTAACATCATTTTTTCACTTGCCAATAATTACTTACCACACCAATAATTTGTAAAAAAGTTTGTAACTTTAGAATTTTCCTTATTGGAGTAATTACATTCCTTTTCTTTAAGGTTTGGGGAAATGACACTCCACCTCAAATTTGAAGGGAAAAAACATTTTCCTCACTTGACATCCAATTGACCAAATTTTGTTAAATTAATACTATTAAAAACGCTGTGTGCTAACTTGCCATTTATTTTAAAAAATTATCCTCCATTTTAGAATTAAAATTCATTGTTTTAAAATTTTTATTAAAGTGTATTTAAAAACATATTAAGCATGAATTTTGCTTATTATTATTTTTTTCCTTTTTTCAATGAGTTGTGAAGAGATTTACCATTACAAGTGTCTTGGTGCTTGATACTTTCTGCATTTTTATTCTAAATTTATCCGTCTTTTTTTTTTTATTAACTATGATTAAAATTTTGTAAAGAAATTCTTGTAGAAGTTTAGAATATTTCATTACTAATATAAAACAAAATGGAGTATTGTTAATTTTTTCATACCTTAAGGGAGGTGAGTGTTTTTCCCATTCAAGTTTAGAGTGGAGTATCATTCCCCCAAACCTCAAGGGAGGAGAGTGTAATTTTCTCTTCTTTATTTAATTAATATTTTCAAAGGTCTATAAATTTATTTATGTTTTTTGATAGATCCAATTTTATTTAGATTTATGGGTAAATTTCATAAAAATACTCTGAGATTTGGACTAATGCCAATTAACTCCATAATATTTAAAAATTAACCATATTAGTCCATATGTTATAAAAAAAAAAAAAAAAAAAAAAACCATATTTGTCCATAAACCTAAACAAGTTCTAACACTGTTTTTTTTTTTTTTTTTTTTTTGTCTCTCTATCTTTGAACTCTCTCTGCTCTTTCTCACCTCTCTTCTCCTCTTCCTATGACTCTCTTGTCTCTTTTCTCTAACAAATTTTCTCTTTCTTCTCTTCTCTCTCTTCCTCTAACCATCTCAGTCCATAACCCTCGACACTCTCTCTTCGTCTTTATGGTGGGTTCACGATGGTTTGTGGGTTTTGGTTAAGATCACTGTTAAAGGATTTTGGGTTTTGTTGTGGGTTGGTTTGGTTTGGATTGGCATTAGAGGATTTGGGTTTTTTGTGGGTGTGTTGGAGTTTTGTGGGTTTTGGTTTAGATCACTAGTTTTGGCTTTTTTGTGGGGTGGTCGGTGGCGGATGGTCTTGAATCCATAGAGGAGATGTGATGAAGATAAGTTGTGAGTTTAACATGTTTGTGAATTTGTTGATGTCTTGGTCTGGGTTTGTGGGCTTTATTGATGTTGATGGGTTTGTGGGATTAGCTTCCGAGTGTGTGGGTGGTCGGTGTTCGCTGGTCATTTGGTTTTTCTATTTGTTTACTAAGAAAGGTTTGTGTTCTTCAATTTTTTTTCTTCTTCTAATCTGAATAGAGAGAGGGAAGAAAAAGACTCGAGGAGAGGGATGAGAGAGAAGAGAGTGTGTAGACTAAATATTTAACGGTGTTACAAACTATTTGGGGTTAGGGACAAAGATGGTCCGTTTTTAATTGTTCTGGACTTGATTGGCATTATGCCAAACCTCAGGGTATGATTGTGAAATTCACCCTTGATTTATTATTTGATTTTGAAATTAATATTTTTTGTATTTATTGTTAGGGAAAAAAACCTATGGGAGGAAAGAGAGATAAATTTTGGGAGTATGCTGAGGTATTAAATACCCGAAAACATCGTTTCAAATGTAGCTTTTGTCAATTCGATTATGCTGGAGGTGCAACAAGACTTAAAGAGCACCTTGCTGGAGGAGGACGACATCACAATATTGCAGCTTGTAGACATGTGCCTCAAAATATTCAAGAAGAAGCTTGTTTAGCTCTTGGTGAGGAGAAAAATCAATCTTAAGTTTATCCGTATCCATCAAAACTTTAAAGTGTAAAATGCAAAACTGAACCTCTAAGTTTCTTCAGATTTCATTTCAATTCTTTAACTTTACTTTTGTTCATTTTAGTCCATTAACTTTCAAGTTTATTCAATTAAGGCTTTTCCATCAACTTTTGTTATATGTTGTGGTTAATTTTTCAATTTTATAAATTTTTATTCAAATTTTATAAATTAAAAATATTCAATTAATGATTGAAAAATATTTTCTAGTTTTTTTTTTTCAAAAAATTTTAACAAAAATTAACGGAAAGGCCTTAATTGAATAAATCTGAAACTTAAAGGACTGAAATGTACAAAAATAAAGTTAGAGGACTGAAATGAAATCTGAAGAAAGTTAGAGGGTCAGTTTTGCATTTTAGCCAACTTTAAAATAGGTCATGCTAACAGTGCCCTTAAGGCAATGGTTAACAATCCATTTTAGGAAAGTTTTGGCACCGCTTTTATAGGAAATGGAAAATGTTGTTAGAATATATATTTTTTCTTTTACTATAAAAACTTTTTTTAAATGAATTATTAACCATTGTCCTTAGGGCATCTGTTAGCATTTCCCTATTATAAATTATATTTGTGAACTATACAGTAGACCATTTTTTGAAACTTTTTTTTTAATCCATAATTTGGAGTCGGGTGATCTAAATTAAGGTTATATATAGACACACACACACATATATATATATCACATTTTTTTTAGAGACTATCATTCTCATTGATAAACAATAGAATTAGACGTCATAGTGGCGGAGCTAGGGGTCATGACTCCCTAGCTTTTTAATTTTCCATTAGAGGTTTGGAACCTGGGTATAACCTAAAAATAAAAAAATTAGACCTAAAGTTTTATAATTAACTCCTATAAGTCTATAACTTTTGGAGGATATCATAAAACTCAGGAAAAAAAATTGTACAAATACAAAACCTTTTTTCTTCTTAACAAGTTCCTAATTACCATAGGTCTAATTGTCTTCTTTTTTAGAGAAGTGTTACGTCTATAACAGTTTCACAAAGAAATCGTAAGTGGTAAGTTATTATTGATTCTAATTTGAATCTAAAACTTAAATTACTTTTTTATCCATCCATAACAACCTATCATTTAGGATTTGTTGTGAAAGTATTGTAAAAATATTATGGATATAGCATTTTTCTTTTACAAAACCCTAATACCCAGTATAAACGGAAGAAGATCTCTCTTATGATTACTTTGCACACAGGTCCCCGCAACCTTTACAACCGTCGAGCTGCCAGTCACTCCATTGCCCTTGATCCTCAAGTAGCAACACCCCAGATTGGAGGACCGATGGGCGAGGTTTATCAAAATGGAAATTCATTGAGGCAACAGGGGATGTCGCAAACTCAAAATTACACAATGCAGCAATCCATGATTGAAAGCCCAAACCATCCATTTGAAGAAGATCATCTTTTGTCAAGCACTTATAATTCTCTTTCTCCCTTGAAAGAGAATCCCGATTGGCTTGATAATGAACTAGGAAGCATGGGTGTGGATTCAGGTTCGAGTGTGGAAGCGGATACAGCAACTCAGTAGTTTTTGAAAAAATAGGATGCGAGTGTGGCGGGATATGTTTATTAATAAATTATTAAATGTATTTTTATTTATATTAAATATATATCATATCATATACTATACTATATAATAAAAGTTGGACTTAGTGTTAGGATTAGTGCCTTTAAATCCTATTGTATGATACTATGTATGACATTATCTATGACATTATGTTGTGATTAATAAAGTTGTTTTATTATTATCTAAAATAATAGTAACGTGAATATTTGGACATTATCATGTAGTCCATGAGATGCATAATATATGATTTATGTGATTTAGTTACAGAAGATATAAATCACAAATTCTTTATATATTCAACATCTTAGTTTATAGTCGGTGATGAAATTGGGCATTTGATCTGCGAAGATTATAACATATCAACTAAGATGATTTGTCTTGATCATAGAAGTGGAGACTTCTAATTGATATATTGATATGTTTTAAGTATTAAGACATGTTGAACTAGACATTTGTGAAATTTATTATTCTACTAACGATTGTCAAATGAATAATAAATCTCACGACTTCTATTTACATCAACTCTTAATTCTGAAAGAATAATGAACCCGACCATGAAGTGTATGTTGCTTTGATATATCAGGAGTGAGATCTAAAATCACAATCAAAACCTTAGTATGTTGGGCAGCCACATTTAATGTTGAAGGAACATATATTCTTAAGATGGAATTCATAATCTCTTAACAGAAATATAAAATATTCCCTTAAGATAAGTTTAATGGGTTTGGTTATTCGGAGTGTTAGGCCTAACCACTTTAGTAACTTAAAGGAGTAAATCGGGTACTCAAGGATTAAAATGTAGTAATCTTCAAAGTCGTAGTCAACTTTTCATGACTTTGTATTAGTTCAAACGTTTTATGAAGTGGTTGAATGTATGATAAAGTCTTGGGATATAATTTATTAATAAGGCCTAGAGTGCAACCATATTTATATAGTAGTATTAAATATAGTTAATGGTAATTTTGGGCTTGTCAAGACTTAACAGAAAGGCCCAAAACCCATTAGAACTAGTGTCTTATTTGTCCCTTTTAGTCCCACTCCTTAGTCTCACTCCAAGCCACATACTAATACCCAATTGGAATGGCCTAATATGCTAGCCCAATTAGATAATCAATTATATATAAGGAGAAAAAAATACAGAATTTTAATAATACATTGTAATGTATAAAATGGTGTGTATGTGAGTGTAAGCCACTCTCTTATTCTCCCTTGAACTGATTGAGAGACCACACTTCTTGGGCATAAGTGGAATTGGAGTGAAGATTAAAAGTGTTCCCCCAAGCACTCCTAATCTTTAGTTTTGAATTTCACCACACCAAGGTACACTCTTTTGTTCTTAAATTCTGAAATTTACATAGTACATATTATCAATTGCGAATGAAGTAGATCCGTTAATTTTTCGCTGCGTATGTTTTGTATGCGATACAAACATATGTTTTTCCAACAATTGGTATCAGAGCGGTCTTCAATTTTGAATTTGTATAACATGTTTTGTGAGTTTTGGAATCAAAGATAATAATGTCATGATGTTAGAAGATTTTGCAATTAATTTTCTGCATGGTTGTTGAAATTATTGTTTGATAAAAACTGATATTGATGTTATAATGTTGTTTAAGTTTGATATTAAGTGTGTTAGATTGAACTTTAAGGCTATAGCATCAATGGAATTCAGTTTTTGATCTCAAACTCTATCTATTATGTTCATATGATGGTAGTTTGTTCATGAAAAACCGTTGAAAACTGTTTGATGAAAATTCTGGAAAATTAAGTTTCACGAGTTTCAACCGATCAAGAATTCCCTTCGATCGAACAGGAATCGAGAATCAATCGAGTCAACCCAAGGCATTATGATGAATTTCTTTAAATTTTCAACCGATCGAGAATTCCTTTTGATCGATCGAATTTGTCTTTTCGATTGATCGAACAGGAATCTAGAGTCGATCGAGTCATCTAGAAAGTTTATTAAGATTTTCTTCATATTTTCGATCGATCGAGAGATACATTCGATCGATCAAAAGATGTGAATTTTGAATTTTCACCAAGTATTTTCACATTTAAAAGTGCAAGGCTATGTGTGATGAGATTACACATGATTTCTAATTAAAAACTTTTATTTTAAAATATCTAGTGGAAGAGAGATGCAAGGGTTAGATTTTACGGCCTCCATTATCGGTTCATAGTAGTGTGGGTAAGCACCTCGTCTTGCATATATGCCTCGCGATCCCAAAGGAGGGTGTTTACTTCATAGTACTACAAGATTGAACTTACCTGTTTAAAGTAGTGTGAACAAGCACCTCGTCTTGGCGTATATGCCTCGCGATTCCAAAAAAGGGTGTTTTGTTTCATGGTACTACAAGTTTAAACACTATAAGGGAGATGAAATGTGGCTACACATGATTCTAGATAATGGTGTACACTAGACTAAGTGTAATGTTAACCTCCCAAAAGAGCTATGTCATTATTTACTCCGAGGCTAAAGTTAATACAGCATATTATTAGTGTTTGATAAGAGTTATCATGATAGCACTAGTAATGAGAATAGTTCTCGATCAATCATGATGTTTATAATATACTTGCTACCAAGGAATTATAAACATGGATTGGGTTGTCGTTGCATATTTTATGTTATGGTTTTATTAAGGTTCCGTATCATATGTTTATATGCTAAATTGATAATGTCCGGTTTACTTATTATATTCATGTTTGTTATTTTCATATTTAAATCATGGCATCATTTAGCCCATTTTTTTGATATTCTTAATCAAAACAAACTAACTGGATCCAACTATGTTGACAGGAAAAGAAATTTGGACATTGTTCAAACTACTAAAGAGGACAAGTATGTGCTTAGTCAACCTTGTCCTAACTTTTCATCATTAGATGCTCCTTTTGAGGAAAAACAACGATATGATCGTTGGCAGAAATTTAATGAGATGGCCAAGTGTTATATCATAGCATCTATCTCAAATGTTCTACAACATCAAATGCAGGATGTAGAACTAGCTTCGCACATAATGTTAATTCTGAAGGAGATGTTTGGTGAGCAAGGCTGTTTCGCAAGGCAAAAACTATGAGGCAGACTTATAATACCAAAATGGTTGAAGGTGCTTTAGTGAGGGAGCATTGTCTTAGGATGATCTCTCATCCGAATACACTGGAAGTTTTAGGTGCCGACATTGATGGAGAATCCCAAGTGGGTATGATACTCCAATCACTGCCAGAATCATTCAAGGAATTCAAACTTAATTATAACATGAACAAATAGATTTATACCTTGTTTGAATTAATGAATGAATTGGTGGCAGCAGAAGGCATTCTTGATACAGAAAGTGTTGAAGCTAATATGGTTGACGCTTCTTGTTATCAACCTTAGTATTTTTATATGTTTACATCGTAGATACACATTGTAAATAAACAAAAACTAGTAAATATTATACACATTTGCACAAAAAAAGGTAAATATTATGCAAAAACATAAATTTACATTGAAAGTACCATGTATACATAAAGATATTGCGAAAATGTTGTAACGTATGTGTCAATTCCTTATGGGTCAAAATAAAATAAAATAATAAAATATCATATCGAGATCTAACATAACTAAAAATAAAGGTATTGTATTGTGAAAATGTCGTGATTTTTTTTTTTTTTTTTTTTTTTGTTATTACAATACTTTCACAACTATTGATATGTAAGTTCCTTATAGGTCAAAACAAGATAATAAAATATTAGACTGGAATCCACCATGGTTGAAAGTAGAAGTATTGTGAAAACGTTGTAATATTTTGTTGTATTCATAAACCATTTTTTTTTTTTGTAGGTTTAATCAAATTTAGTAATCTACATATAAAAAAAGTGAATGGAAAAAGTTACCGTAGCTTCGCTACAGTAGTTTTGGCTTATTCAATTTTCACCGATTTGCTAGCCCTTTTTTTTTTTTTTTTTTTTTTTTTTTTTTTTTTTTTTTTTTGTTTGAATGCGTAAAGCTGCAGTAGGTTTGCTACATTATTTTTGGTTTGTCCAATTCCCACTGTTTCACATTATAATAAAATATTAAAACAAATTGGCACAATATTTTCACAATTGTTAAGGTGTTAATTCCTTATAGGTCGAAATAAAATAATAAAGTATCATACTAGAACCAACCACAATTAAAAATAAAGGTATTGTGAAAAAAGAAATGCTACATCCACAATATTTTTTACAATACTTTCATAACAAAACATAGGTGGTAAATTATTTTTGGTTATAATTTAAATATACTAATGAAATTACCTTTTTATCCATCAATAACAACCTACTACTTATGATTTATTGTAAAATTTTCGTAGACATAGCATTTTTTTGTTTGAAAATGTTAAGACATTATGTTGTCGTTACAATATTTTCAAAACTGTTAAGTCATCAATTCTTTACGAGTTAAAATAAACTAGAACAAAATTATAAAGGTATTATGAAAATGTTGTGCCATTCTGTTGTGTTTTTATAAATATTTTGTTGGTTTAATTAGCTTTATTGGGCCAAAATTCACTGTTTCATATACAATTTTCTTTGATTAACTTTTATTATTATTTCTTTTTCTTTGCGCACCATTTTAAGTAAAACCATATAGTTTTACACACAAAAACAAAAGCAAAAACTTAGGATAAAAACATTTTTCATTCTTTATGTTTGAGGTAGTTTACAATTCCTCCCTAAACTTTAAAATCAATCAATTTTTCCCTTAATATTTTTGGAAAAGAGCAAATATGTTATATTGTTATTCTCTCAGTTAGACTTTAATGAAAGCTTATGATTCTTAAAATATTTAATTATGTAATGTCTAAAATACTCCCACTAAATTTTAATATCCCAAAAATTTTCTTCACATATTTTGAGTTTTAGATGGTAGAAATTCTTGGAAAATTGGAATGATGATATAAGGTGTTTTATTTGTTATCTAAAGAACATTGATTTTTTAGATTTAAATTTTTGAAACTTATAATTTATCGAATGGAAAATTTGATGACACATGCCTTTTGTTATAATTTTTATTTTTATTTTCTTAACAAAACTTAGTTGTTGTAAGATGAATCAGATGATGGTATTCGTTATCATTTTTAGAAATTTTTAGTGAGTGGATATAATGACTTTGCCAAATAAGTACTAAAAAACGGTTATAGTAAAACAGATATTTATATGTTAAATATCGATCATAACTTTGTGGTTGATCAAAATTCTTATACGAATGAAGTTAACTTTTTATGACATAATTATCAAAATTCTGTGGCTTCCAGCTAGCTCAACTGGTAAAGTTTCTGATGGTTGAATAAGAGATTTGGGGTTCAGGCCTACACCAAAAACTGATTAATGTCTTGGTCTGATGATAAAGAGCAATCATCAGAAGCGAATGCCATAGGTTGAAACTCTTTCTAAAAAAAATTATCAAAATTCTTAAAATTAATATTTCTTTTGATTAATGTAAATCTTTATGTACTGTAAAAATCAAATAATTTATATCTTTATTTTGTGATACAAATAAAATCTATCATTGACTTTAATCAATACTTTTTTTTTTTTTCACGACAGGCAAGCACATGCCTTGCACGTGCAGCCCTCACTAGCCTTTTTAATAAAGGCCAAAATTTTATCTCAAACTTTCAATTTTTGAAGTGAATGGTAGAAATTTTATTGAGCATAAGAGGTTGTTGTAAATTACATATGATGGGTTGGATTTTTCCCGGCCATATTTGTTTAGTAGGAGTACAAAAGGCTTATTGTGCTAATCATTTGCCTCCTTGTATGTTGGTCTTTTTTGCTATGTGCCATTGGATTATCTGAAACTTATCATTGACATTTCGAGCTTCCTTTAACGCACGGGTGTCCAAAAGAGAATAAATCAAAATTTTACTTAATTTTTTTTGTTGTTGGATTCTTTCTAAAGTAAAACTCTTTAGAAACTCTTCTAGATATATGGTAATTAAGTTTGGTAGGAAAACATAGCAACTCTAAAATGCTTGATTTGCAAACAGAGCCAACCTAACAAATTTTCTGGTGTTCCATGCAATTGTTTCTTTGCCGAAACTCCCACTTTGGCTATGGCAAGGTGCTCTTTAGTGAATGAGTATATGTTTTGCAGGTTCTAGAAAATGATGGTGTGTCTTTTAATCCAGTGGAAAGTAATAAATAAGGAGAGAGAAAAAAGAAATCTAGTATTTATTAAGTAATCAAGAGAAAATAATGTCATTTATGGTGTAAAAAATGTATAACTTTTCAAAAGTTACATTAGATATAACTTGAACCTATATATATATATATATATATATATATATATATATATATATATATATATATATATATTTCAATGCGTTTTTCAGTCTATCTTGATTGTTATTAATGCATTTTTTTTTTTTTGATAATGTAAAATATTAGAGCATAGGGCATACATTCATGTGAGAGAAGAGACTACAATTAATACACATGGTATTACATATTAACGTTGATAGATTTTCTTTTGAGAGAGAGAGAGGGGGAGAGAGAGATTTTCATTTTCCAGTACCTAGCCCCAAGTCACATGGTATTAAAAACTGTGTGCTCTATTTTTATAAATTTAAAATTATTAATTAATTATTTATGATATCACCAGTTCGACCATAGGACCAACCCTAGTCAAACCTAAAAACCAGGACCCACTTTATAATCCGATTCTTTGACCATTCCAGTTTTTAAACCACTTTTGAAAAAAATTTATTGGTTCTTAATTTTTCATCTAAACGCACAACTAACATCACTTTTTTCACTTGTCACTAACTACTCACCACACCAATAATTTGTAAAAAAGTTTGTAACTTTAGAATTTTCCTTATTGGAGTAATTACACTTCTTTCCTTTGAGGTTTGGGGAAATGACACTCAACCTCAAATTTGAAAGGAAACCTCGCTTGACATCCAATTGACCAAATTTTGATAAATTAATACTATTAAAAACGCTGTGTGCTAACTTGCTATTTATTTTAAAAAATTATCCTCCATTTTAGAATTAAAATTTATTGTTTTAAAATTTTTATTAAAGTGTATTTAAAAAATATTAAGCATGAATTTTGTTTATTATTATTATTTTTCCTTTTTTCAACAAGTTATGAAGACATTTACCATTACAAGTGTCTTGGTACTTGATACTTTCTGCATTTTTATTCTAAATTTCTCAATCTTTTTTTTATTGACTATGATTAAAAGTTGGTAAAGAAATTCTTATAGAAGTTTAGAATATTTCATTACTAATATAAAACAAAATGGAGTAATGTTAATTTTTTCATACCTTAGAGGAGGTGAGTGTTTTTTCCATTCAAGTTTAGAGTGGAGTGTCATTCCCCCAAACCTCAAAGGAGGATAGTGTAATTTTATCTTCTTTATTTAATTAATATTTTCAAAGGTCTATAAATTTATTTCTGTTTTTTGATAGATACATTTTTATTTAGATTTATGGGTAAATGTCACAAAAATACTCCGAGATTTGGACTAATGCCAATTAAGTCCATAATATTTAAAAATTAACCATTGTCTCTCTATCTCTGAACTCTCTCTACTCTTTCTCACCTCTCTTCTCCTCTTCCTCCGACTCTCTTGTCTCTTTTCTCGACCTATTTTCTCTCCCTTCTCTTCTCTCTCTTCCTCTGACCATCTCAATCCATAACCTCCGACACTCTCTCTTCGTCTTTGTGGTGGAGCCATGGTAGTGGGTTCGCGATGGTTTGTGGGTTTTGGTTAGGATTAGTGTTAGAGAATTTAGGGTTTTGTTGTGGGTTGGTCAGATGCGCATTAAACTCAACTGGAATGTCAACAGTTTTGCTATCAGTGAGTCTAGCTCGAGACAAGAGTTCAAAGGTATACTTGGCTCGAGTAATATAAAGTCCATTTGTAGAATGAGTGATTTTAAGACCCAAGAAGTAGCCGAGATGTCTAAGATCTTTCATCTCAAACTGCTGACCGAGAAAATCCTTAAGTTCTTGAATGCCACCGAGGTCATCACCAGTTATAATCATATCATCCACATACAAGAGAAGTAAAATAGTGCTTTTGTCGGTGCGACGAAAAAATAAGGCAGAATCATAATAACTGGCCATGTAACCCAAACGAGAGATGGTAGAGCTGAATTTGGCAAACCAAGTTTGTGGAGCTTGTTTAAGGCCATAAAGAGCACACCGAAGGTGACAAACCTTATTTGATTCAACTGAAGGACCAGGAGGAGGTTGCATATAAACTTCTTCACTTAAATCCCTATTAAGGAATGCATTTTTAACATCCATCCGAAAAAGGTCCCATTTATGGCAAAGCAAAGAAAATGACTAAGAGGGCACGAGGATGAGATACGAGCAACCGAGCAAAGGTCTCTTCATAATCAATCCCATTCTCCCGTGTAAAACCTTTTGCAACAAGACGAGCTTCGTAGCCCTCAATGGACCCATCAGAGCGAGTCTTAATCTTGTAGATCCACTTACAACCAACCACAGATTTCCCTGGGGGGAGAGTCACCAAATCCCAAGTATGGTTTTTAGACAATGCATCAAGTTCCTCTTTCATTGCAACCGCCATAAAAGGGTAGAGAAGCCTCACGATAGGTGTAAGGCTTGTGCAGTGTAGCAAGGGCAGTATAACAATGATAATCAAGTAAATGTGTAGGAATGGATCTTACCCGAGTTAAGTGACGAGGTGTAATGTCTTGTGCAAGATCTTCAAGCGGAGTAGGAGCAGAGGACCCAAGCTCGGGGTTAGGTAGCTCGCCTTCAACCTGTGCATCTTCCACTGTTCATTAAAAGGTGAACTAGGAAAGGGATCAAAGGTATTTGGTGGTTGGATAGAAAAGTCTATAGGAGAATCGGGAGCAACTACAGGAGGATTAGGAGTAGCTACGGAAGGAATATGTGCCTCATCCGGAAAAAGATCTAAAACAGAGGAGGAAGATAGGGAGGCATGGAAGTGAGAGAGATCGACAAAGGAGCGATGTTCCCAAAAGACAATATTGCGGGAGATACGAAGACAATGAGGGACAGGATCATAATATCGATATCCCTTTTGAGTTTCGCCATAGCCAAGAAAACAACAAAGCCTTGATTGAGGCTCAAGTTTATTATGCTCATGTGGCTCAAGAAGAACGAAACAAGCAGAATCGAAAGAGCGAAGGTGGTGATAGTCTGGAGGTGACCCAAAAAGGCGCTCATATGGAGCTTGATTTTGAATAACAGAACTTGGAATGTGATTAATAGCATGAACAGCGTGAAGAACAGCTTCACCCCAAAAAGGAGCAAGAACTTTGGTAGAGAGAAGAAGAGTACGAACAATGTCAAGAATATGACGAAGTTTTCATTCGGCTTTACCATTTTGCTGAGAGGTACCTGGACAAGTTAGTTGATGAACAGTGCCATAGGAATACAAAACAACTTGGAAAGCATATTGAGTGTACTCAAAAGCATTATCAGATCGAAAAATTTTGATACGTTTTAAAAATTAAGTTTCAACAATTTTTGCAAAATTAGAATATGCTTGCAATAACTTATAACGATGTTTCATATTAAAAATCCAGCTATAGAGAGAGTAATCATCGACAAAGATAACAAAATATCGAGACCCACCAATACTAGAGACAGAGGAAGGCCCCCAAACATCAGAATGAATAAGGTCAAATATATTAGTGAATATTGATTCACTAGTACTGAAAGGCAAAACTGGTTGTTTTCCTAATCGACATGAAACACAATCAAAATTTTCTGTAGAGACCGAACCTAACAAATCTCTAGAAGCCAATTGTTGTACCCAAGAGGAAGATGCGTGACGAAGTCGGGCATGCCAAAGTGCAAGGGAAGGAGTAGAAGAAAGTGCAGCTGCTGCAGCAATGTAAACAAGAGCAACAAGTGGAAGACGAAGGTTGCCCACGGGAAACAAATGCCCAACTCTGGGACTAGTCCCAAACTCCCGTCCCATCCTTGGATCTTGCACAATACATCCAGAATAATCAAAGATAATACGATAACCTAACTCAGCTAATTGTCCCACAGAAAATAAATTGTAAGAAAGGTCGGGAACATTAAAGACACCAGGAACCGAGAGATTGGAGGTCGAAATAGAACCTATATTATGACCGGACATTGTGGAACCATTTGCTGTGTGAATATTAAGAGGATGTGGTGCGGGTTTGATTCGTAAAATAAGAACGAGTGAGGAGTCATGTGATTGCAACAAGCAGAATCCATAAGCCAAGAGGAAGGAGACATACCAGATAAAGTTGAGAGAGAAGAGGAATAAGATGCATTACCAACCATACGAATGACATTGGCGATGATATTTTTAAAGTCATTTGTGGACATGGTGAAAGTGCGTCCTAAAGACTTAGACAATGCGAGACGGGAGCCATTGGTTGGACACTCTCAGTGTTAGCAACACTAGCAAATGAAATTGAAACTGTTGATTTGTTGCGATGATAGCAAGTCTCAATATTGTGGCCAAAACGTTTGCAAAAATTGCAAAAACGTTTGTTGGATTGTTGGCAACGATTATTGCAATGAGAAGAAGACCTGTCCTTATTTTTCATTTAGAAGCAAAATATGCAAAAATGGACTACAAAAATGAAATCTACGTGAAAAATTGGGTAAGGAGCACTTGGATTACAAAAAGTCAACTCTGCCAAAAAGTCAACGGTCAAACCAGGTCAAAGTCAACCATCAAAGAGAAGAGTCAACGGATGACGCCGCAGCCGATAGGCTATGACGTCAGTAGATGATGTGGCATCGACGTAAGCAAGTGACGTCGGCTAGGGCCGACGTGGCGGGGATGACGTCAGCAACTAACCCAGTGCGCGTGAGGCACGTGGATCAACTTCGCTGAAGATTTGGGCGGCGCGTGAGAGAGCGAGGATGGTCAGATGTGGATTTTTCTGGTGGCGATGTGTAGAGCGAGTGAAAATCTACACAGTTATATGTCTTATGTCCTAATCGGAGGTCAGAGGTGACAAATCCGATGATGGCAGTTGTTTTGGCGGCAAAGTAGGAGCTTCTGGCAATGAAGATTCAACCCCGAGGACCTCTAACAGCGGAGGAGCAGTTGGGAGAGGGCATCGAAAGGGTTTATCGACCACAGAAGTTGATGCGGGGTAAAATACCGACAAAGCAAGATTGCAAGACACAAGAAAATTAGAGCAATGGCTCTGATACCATGTTAGAAAAATCTTGAATGAATTGTATTGTATTGTATTTCTTAAGTAATAGAATATACATAAGTGCCTTTATATAGGAGGCAGAGTGTGCAATATAAGTAAGTGTGCTATACAAGTAAATAAGGTGGGCTTAAAACCCACATACCCTAATACACGTTAACAAAAGAAAGAACTAAGAGTTTAATTTTTCTAATTCGAATCTACTGCTTAAATTATTTTTTTCCATTTATAACAATCAATAATAATCAAGCATTTAAACCAAAAATAATAATAATCAAGCACGTATAATTTGTTGCAAAATTTTTATACCCACAGCACTAGCATTTCTTGCTAGAAGCAGACAAAACAGAAGAGATTATTTTAACTCCGATTTGTTAATACAATTAATTAATTTGCCTTAACCTTGTGATTATCAAAAAATTTTCCTTAACCTTTTGTTGTCTGAAAAGTGAGCTTCGAGATCTGAATGGACTTGTCAAATTCAGCAGCAGATCAGACCAGATCACGTGAATAAAGTGTAGCTGGGATGTGATAGGACCAAAGTGATGTCCCCAGTGGCGGAGCCACATGCCAAAATTTTTAGTTTATTTTACAATTTAATTATATTTTATAAATATATAAAGATTATTTGAAAAAAAATAGGAGTTTCCCCCCACCCCCCTCCTCTCCAAAAGAAAGTATTGATCAAATAATTTAGTAATTTTTCTTAAAAAAATAGAGTTTAGAGTTGATATATAATTACAATAGAATGAAATAGTTAGGTAGTAAGTCTTGTGAGTAAATAGTAGAAGTGTGGAATTCCTAATTTTTAGCTCAATTTCAATTATAATTAATATGTTCAAATCATTCAACATTGATAATATTTGCAATTTGGTTGAAATTTCCTATTCTCAAGATTTTATCAAGAAATAAAAAAGCTCATATGATAATTCAATTATAACATTATGATATTGATTTATCAAACATGGATGAAGTTTTACAAACAATTTATAAATTTTATATTTACACACACACATATATATTGTGTAAATTTTTTAAGGGAGTGTCTATTTTTTATTTGAGTTTATCTTGACAGAATATATAATTCGGCGCCCCCACTCAAGATTCCTGCCTCCGCCACTCCCAAGTTGTTGGTTAGATTTGAACCTTGGATTATTGAAGAGATTGCTACATGTCCAAACTCAACCAACCGAGAAATATACGCTGAATCAAAAAACTCTTTTTCTTTTTCATTTTTTGCTAGAAATTTAAGTGGATGTTAATAAATGAAATTAATAATTGAAAACTTCATTTTGTTAGGAATATTTTGATTCTTACTAGGGGTAAATTAGGTGGTCTCGACTTTCGTTGGAAAAATGACATCGATATATAAATAATAGCCCAAAACTGACATTTCATTGATCAAATTATTTTGGTCTTCAAGGTTTATGAATTATGGTCAGTTGAGTCACGACATTATGAATTATTGTCGTAGCACGACATTTCTGCAACAAGCTTTTTAAGCAAGTCAATGTCATAGGAAGATGCCTAAAAAAAAAAAAAAAAAAGAGAAATGTCATAGGAAGATGCAGTCAATAATGGAGGTCAGGAATAGAGAGAGAGAAGGTAATAGCCGTGGGAAAAAAAAAACTGTTTATTATTATTTTTTGATGAATAAAAAACTGTTTATTATACACCGACACAAGCACTAGGTTTTAATTATCTGAAATCATAATTTAAAGTCACTATTTGAGTTAAAAATGCATGTGTAAGAGTTATTTCTCATCCATTCTCCGATGGCTATAATATCAAAAGGGAAAATTATGTTACACATAATTTTTTTTATTTATTTTTATTGGTACAAGTGTCCAGGACTTTGTCCTAACTAATCTTGGGGGTACACAGACATCGGCAAAGAGTTTCCCACAAATACTCCTCGGGTAATTCAAAGGGTGATTAAATTCCCCAGTACACTTACATTAATACAATGTTGCACACACGAATCAATTTCAGTTTTTATTTATTTATTATTATTATTATTTTTTTATTTTGTGTGTGTGTGTTAGTGAGTGTGTAATACACAAACAAACAAACAAAAAAGAATAAAAAATTAGTGAGTGTGTAATAACCCTAATGATCTCAAAAGTTCATCTGATTCTTAGGTTGCGTTTGGACAAGCTTATATTAGATATTTCTTTTTTTTTACTATTTAGCTTATTTTTGCTATTATTTATGAATTCTATTGCACTTTTTAATACTATTTATAGATTTCACTATACTATTTCAACTAACTTTTAGTTTTATCTACAATAATTTCAATAAAAAAATTTTAATTTTAACTAAATAAATTATTTCCAAAATACCCTTAAACGTATTTAGTTTCAACGGTCAAATCTTCACGTGAAAAGAGAAGTTTGGAGGGCCGATCCAAGTCTTTTAAAAAAGGTCAAATATTTAGGCCGAAGAGAGAATGACACAATTATTAGAACGAGCAGGACCATCAATGAATGCGCCACAAGATGGGTTTTGCTGTGTCTTTCAAAATAGGGCCCAGGCTTGAACAAGCAGGACCAGCGTTGGTATTTTAGAAACAGTGTTCAGAAAACATGGCAAAACAAGGGCAAAAATGGCCCATTACCATCAATTTTCAAAATAATTTGCCCAGAAACACTGTTTCCAAACTATATAGCAATATACCACTTTTTTAGGTACTCGAGCTTGCCAAGCTCGAGTACCATGTTTTTTTAATCCACTATCGCCCCATATTCAAGGAGACCTATAGCGGCGTTTCTAAGCCTTATAGTGACGTTTTCGGGCCCTATAGCGGCGTTTTTACGCCCCTAAGGGGCCCTATAGTGACGTTTTCGGGCCCTATAGCGGCGTTTTCCTGCAAAATTTTTTTATAAGTCCCCATAACAGGTTCAAGGGGCCCTATAGTGGCGTTTTTAAGCCCTATAGTGACGTTTTTGGGCCCTATAGCGGCGTTTTCCTGCAAAATTTTTTTATAAGTCCCCATAACAGGTTCAAGGGGCCCTATAGTGGCGTTTTTTGGCCCGAAAACGTCACTATAGGGCTTAAAAACGCCACTATAGGGTTCCTTGAATATGGGGCGATAGTGGATTAAAAAAACATGGTACTCGAGCTTGCCAAGCTCGAGTACCTAAAAAAGTGGTATATTGCTATATAGTTTGGAAACAGTATTTCTGGGCAAATTATTTTGAAAATTGATGGTAATGGGCCATTTTTGCCCAAAACAAGTCCTTAGTTTTGTGCTTTGCTTCTCGTTAACTTCTAATTTTTAAAGATCAAATTGATAACAAATATAAATTTGAAAAATATGAATTAATGAGAAATAAAGATTACAAGTTAACGAAAACCAAAGCACAAAACTAAGAACTTGTTTTGCCATGTTTAAATTTAAACAATTTCAATCTTGTTGTATAAGAAAAAGAGTTGTTTAATTTTGTCCTATATATCAATGATCATTACACGTTATTACTGTCGCTATTAAAGGTTAAACAACATCACAAATGTTTTAAAGCCTAAATCAATCTGAAAATTAGAGAAAGGGGTACTCTCAACTTCAAAACTGATTTTTATTTTGTTCCAGTTTAAGAAAAAATAAAAACATTAAAGCATCTCTTTTTGTTAATTTCTTTTTTATTCCAAGATAACAGTTTTTTTTTTTTTTTTTTTTTTTTTGGGTGCAAACATAACAAAATTAAGTCCTTTATTTTATTCTTTGTATCCCTACTTGTAATTACTTTTATTTATTTTTATAATTTTATATCTTGTTAGCGCATATCTGGATTTTAAAAAAGAAAACAAATTTGGTTCCTCAAAATTTAGATTCTTTATTAATTTTGCTTGATTCCCTAATTTTTTTATAAAAAAAATTGGCAAGAAAGAAAGAATATTTATGCCATTTCCTTATGAAAGAAAAAAGGATTAAATGATAAAACAAATTTAACAGACAAGAAAGAAAAAAGAATTAAATGATAAAACATACACATTGAATAATATTTATGCCATTTTATTATGAAATATGCATACTTGGTCAAGATGTAGGGATTTGGAGGCTTACATGAATAATCTTGCGGCATTTGCTTTAAACAAAACACCTGCAAAATAATTATTTCTGGCTATTTAATTTCATCTTTGCGAGGAATATTAAAAATAAAAGGAAATAAATAAATAAAAGAAAAATATAATCTCAAAGCTTGAGATTTATAGATATTACATTGTAAAAAATTTATTAGAAAAAAAAAATTGATGTTTTAGCTTGAAGTATTTGGAAAGTAGAGAAGAATTGTAACGTTAAAGACTAGTAGCAATGCCAGCAACTGCTATTATCCATTTATAAAGATGAAAAGCAACTACTATTTTTTTTTTCTTTTATTTATTTAGTGGGGAACATCTTTTCCACACGTTTATCAGGTCCGCGTCTCTTTTCTAAAAGGAGCCTTACGGGATGGGACATTCCCATGTGCTGGAGCTTGATAGATCATCATTAAAGATTTTGTTAGATCTTGATAAAGACTTGCACACACTCGCTTCACTCATTCCTTTGAAAAAAAAAATTTTGAAAACAAAAATTCAATTCAAATTGCGAATCAATAAATTTTAGTTAAAATTGTGTTCACAATTTTAAAAAACTGTGTATAAAATATATACGAATTTGATACAAAATATTTTTTCCTAAGTATAAGATATTCAGTACTTTTAGGGGGCGTTTAGTTTATTGTGATGTGTTTTGATGTGACATTAAGGACATGTTTGGTAAATTGTAAAGGTAATTACATAGAAATAGATATTATAAGGAATACAAGATACTGTAATAAAATACTTGTGGGGCTAGAGAATTTGTGACCTTGACCCTACCCACTTTACATTAGGGTCCAAGGCTCGATCCGAAGAGAGGTATTGCCGATGACGTATAACGAAAGACTAAATTGCCTTGAGGTACGGCCGATGATGATTCTGTCCTCGACATCCCGTAGTGCCCCTAAAAGAAAGGGCGAGTACAGTGCAGGAGTGACCCAAGTAAAAGGTCGCCAATCCGCAATAAAGAACTCTGCCCCTGACAAGTTCATATTCTTCGTCATGCTCTTCAGTTTTTACAACCACCTCCAACCACTTAGGTATGGGTTGATGGGACAAATCTCAACCCCAGAAAGTTGAGCTCACACGTGGACACTGGAGAGAGGGTAAATGTTAGTATAAAAAAGAAAGAGAAACAATACAGAAGGGGGGGACAAATTGTCTCCCAAACCATGAAGTCCAAAAAAGGAAGGATAGTAAGAGCACGGAGCTCCATAAACTCTTCGGACGAGGTTCAATGACCGGAACCACCTAAGCCGCACCGAGAAAGGGCCTACTACGACCAACCATCGTTTGGTGACCAAGGCCTAACCTTTCAAGTCCACGCTCTACAAATTATATTGTTTGGACCCTTAACGTGCGAACCCAATATCATTTTGGGGTCGTTACAAACTAAGTCCTTACAATACTTATTACTATTCATTTATTTGGTGACAACACAATAATAAAACTCTAAAAATAATGAAATGAAAGTATTTTAAATCAAACTTATGATATATTTTAGAAAATATCTTACTGCTATAATTATATTTCCTAAAAAATAAATTTTTTTTTTTTAATTTGAAAGAGAGATTAGTTATTTTTTTATGATTTATGATTTTCATAATTGTTATGTGTATATGGAAAGTTTGTTTATTTGAAAATATATTAATTTTAGAAATTAAATACATCTTTTAAGGAATAGTTATTACGACCCTTTTTTAGATGAATAATTATTTCTCATTTTAAAGAATAGCTATTCATAAGGAATGATTTATTCCCTCTAACATTACTATAATCTAAAATTACAAAATATATAACACTACCTTAATATCATCACTTTCATAAACAATGTAATAATTGTATTTTTGTATTGATTACATTAATGTAAGATTATAAAAATGTAATATTACAGTGTGGTGTAATATCACGACAAACCAAACGCCTCATTAGGAAATGCAAATACATAGTTACATACTGGACTGACCTTGTCAAAAACCAGCTTAAAGACTTTTGTTTTAATGTCAAAATTTTTTATTTATTCCGATTTGAGGTTTATGCCTTAGTTTAATTAGATTTATGTATTTGTTGATCACCAAAATAGTGAAGTGTGGGATGAGACATAATTTAAAAAAGATGATTTTTATTTTTTTTTTTGGGAAAAAAGTTAATGAACAACAAAATAGTATTGAAGTTATTATCAGTGCGTGCGTCAGTGCGTGTGGGTTTATTCATTTTTTTTGGACTATGTCTCATCCCATTCAATGGAGTCTGCACTATTTGGATTATTGGATATGGCAAATGCATCAATTTCGCTGGATTATGAGATAGGAATGAAAATTATGACTAAAAAACCTCTAAACAAATATAGTGCACACAATTAGCCTAGTTTCTGTTATTAATAGAGAAATGTTAGAGATACAAATTTTTTTACAAAAAATTTACAAACTATTGATGTGGTGAATAATTATTAGTAAATGAAAATATGATATTAATGGGAAGTCTAGATGAAAACCAATAAGAAGTTGGTCATATCAACAGTTTGTAAAAATATTGAAAAATAGTGCATAAATTTTGTTGGATTATGAGATAGGAATGAAAATTTTGACTAAAAAACCTCTAAACAAATATAATAGAGAAATGTTAGAGATACAAATTTTTTTACAAAAAATTTACAAACTGTTGATGTGGTAAGTAATTATTAGTAAATGAAAATATGATATTAATGGAAAGTCTAGATGAAAACCAATAAAAAGTTGGTCATATCAACAGTTTGTAAAAATATTATAAAATAGTTTATGGCTGTACCATTACATTTATTAATACTATAGAAAAATAAAGGTAATTCATTTAATTAAGACAAAATCACATTAAATTGTCAATAAAAATCCATATTAGAGAGAAAGGCATAAGTTAGAGGTCTTTTTTTTTATTTTTTATTTTTTTTTATGCATCGGTACATTCAAATTCCAAAACTAATCAAAAATATTAAAAATTGAAAAGAAAATTATATCCAATCGCTTGGTCTATACTATTGTTCTCCATTCTTCATCAGTGAATTTTCAATCCAAAATGGACCCTTCCTTCTCAAAAGTGAAAAATGCTAACCATAACACATGGCCTCTTCTGTATGTTCCTTGAAACCCCAGGCAAGGCCAATTAGGTCAGTAGCAAGTGAAATCAGCTTGCCTAGTATTTCCTCAGTAGCAACATTAAGGATAGTCTCAGCCACTTTTACTTTGGTACTCCAGTATGTCACAGATATATATGTTGTAAGTATTTGGAAAGCAGAGAAGAAACAACCATTAGAATAGGGGAACTTCACGTCTATTAAGTCAGTTTTTATTTTTTATATTTTTTTTTAATTAATATAAATGGAACCTTGTAGGACTGAAGCCATCACTCTCTTCTTTAAATTCTCATGTTCACATTCACGCTTGAAAATTTTTAACTTTTTTTTTTCTTCTCATGTTCACATTTTTGGATAGAAATGATGTCACCTTCATTGTTACAAATTGTCTTTCACCGATTTCAAAGTCTCGTTAGTACTCCACTGTGCATGAATCACTTTCTGCTTTATTTATTTTCATCTTCAAAGAAATTGCTCTTTTGAGAGATTCCTCTAAATGCCCCTCTTTGGAATAATATTTCACCTTTAAACATTTTTAAATGAAAAAAATTAATGAAATCTCAAAAAATATTTATTTTTGAAATATTTTTAAAATTTTGATTAATTTCTCTTTAATTTTTAATAGAAAAAAAAATTTATGAGTTAATTTTTATTTAAACTAAACTCCTATCATATGTGTTTAAAAATAGTGTCTCTTTTTGATTGAGGTAGTTTTAATTCAATCCATCTTGACCCTAACCAATTTAGGTGAAACACAAATACAATAACCTAAATTTTGGTGAAAAATCAAACCTTACCTGATGTCTAAATTTTGGTCCTCTTCACCATGTCAAACCCAAACTCAATGGTGTAAACAAATAAAACAAAAAAGCAAAAGCAAAATAAAAAATCTTACCAAAAGTCTGTCTAAATTTTGGCCGTCGTCACCATCCACATGAATAAGTTTCATCCTTTACAATTATTGTAACTTTTGACCATTTTTGTCATTATCCAATCAACACTTTTTACTTTACCTTTTTTTAGTTTTTCTAATTTGTACTTTACGCCTTTCTAATCAATTTTAACTTTATACTTACTTTTGTTATTTCATTAAAAAAAAAAAAAAAAGCCTTTCTCAAAATCATAAAAAAAAAAAAAAAATTCTTTTAGGCAATGCACCTGCGCTTGTCTACATAATTTTTTTTTTCTTTTAAGTTTCCATTTTGAAATTACTTTTTTTTTTTAATTTATATATACATAATATGAAATAAAAAAAATTAAGAGTTAGCTTATTTTTAAAAAATTATAATTTAAATTATTTGAAATAAAACTTAAACAAAAAGTAGTGTGAGATTTATAAATAATAGATATTTTAAGTAAAATGTTAGCTTTTAATGAGTTGTCAAATGCACGCAAATTCTACATCAATTCTTATGTAGTTTTATTAATCATATTTTATCTTTTCCACTTTTAAGTAAAAGCTAGTCAAACACACCTTTAAGTAAAAGCTAGCCAAACAATGAGCTGTTATATATTACACACACTTATATTTGCACCATTGTTTAAGAGTTGTTTAATTTTGTCCTTTTATCAATGATCGTTACTTGTTACTACTGTTACTATTAATTGTTAAACAACATTACAAATATTTAAAGCCTAAATCAATCTCAAACTTAGAGTAAGTGATACTCTCAACTTCAAAACTACAACTACACACTCTTGGTGATGGTTACTCCACAAGTATAGCAATATCTATGTGGTGTAGAGGGCAAAAGTCGAGATTCAAGTCTTTTAGAGGGATATTTATTTTATTCTAGTTTAAGAAAAAATAAAAACATTAAAGCATCTCTTTTTGCTAATTTTCTTTTTTATTCCAAGATAACAGTTTTTTATTATTATTATTTTTTTGCAAACATAACAAAATTAAGTCCTTGATTTTATTCTTTGTATCCCAACTTGTAATTACTTTTATCTATTTTTACAATTTTATTTCCTATTAGCGCATATTTGGATTTAAAAAAAAAAAAAAAACCTAGTTGGTTCCTCAAAATTTAGATTCTTTATTAATTTTGCATTGATTGCTTAAATTTAAACCATTCTAACTTATGGTTTGGATTTATTCAATATGATCATTCAATCTACAATGGTTCATTGTGTCAATGTTAAATGTCAAACAACATCACAAATGTTTGAACTTTAAAGTGCGTATCCACCAAACTTGAATCAAATAATAGTTCAGTACCAAGGATCACAACAAATACCCAGCTAGAAATAACAAATCATTAAGGAAATTAGAATTGGATTATTGCTAAGAATAAAATCAATGTTACATCATTATCAAAAAAAAAAAAAAAAAACAATATTACAACTTACAACCATATAGTCCTAGTTTTGTTGAAGCTTTTGCCATAGTTTGGGCTTTACTTTCGGCCAGAGATGAAAAGTTCCAAAGTATAATTGTTAAGGATAATTAAAGATGATTCTAAGATTCATGTGATATCTTAAATAAGAATTTGAAAGAAGCATGTTAGGAGATTCAACCACTATTGAACGATGCATCAGTCTTGGCTAATTCTTCTGTGTTGTTATTTTTGTTGGATCAAAAGGGATGCTAACTCTATAGTTCATGAACTAAGCAAGTATGTTTTATAATCAAATATATCATATTTTTGTAAATGTGTATCGCTTCCTCTTGCTGCCTTGGAGGCTTGGGAAAGTAATGTAGATATCCCTTCCTTTTGCTCCTTCAATGAAATATTCACAATTATCCACACCATAAAAAAAAACAAAAAAAAAACCTGGTTTACAGCCTCCAATAATGCATGGAAGCAGGAAAGAGATCAACTTAGATAATGGGGGAAAAGACCCAGCATAACTAGCCCATCTTGTCAATGATTTTTTTTTTTTGGGTTACATTAGAAAACAGCAAAACGGAAAACCCAATTAGCACCTGACTGAACATTTTAATGGCAACCCAACCTAAACAGTATGATAGAGCATTCACAATAAAGTAGTCAAAATAACTAAAAAGCTAGTTTAGCACCAACATACTAAAAATATCCTCAACATCAAAGTTGCCATACCTATAAATTTTTAACTCTTAGCTACAGTGAGCTGCCAAAGATAGCAGCTCACAGTAGCTAAGAGTTAAAAAAAAAAAAATAATAATAATAATAATTGTGGCACGGTACATTACTATCCTTTTTTCTCTTTTTAGTTTTTTATAGTGTTTATTATGTAGGATATATGATTTTATTGTGTTGTTTATATTATTTCAATGTGTTGTATGCTAAAGTAGAACTTTTAATGTTAGGTGTATTGTAAAGTGAGTTGTTAAAATAAATAACGTAGCTTTTTGAATTGTTAAAAGCTATATTTTTTAGATATTTTGCTGTAAATGCTCTAAGACAATGGTACCACTCAGTCAGCCAAGCGAAGTCCATGAAATGAACACATATGAGGTGGATGCTAATCTTGCATACCGTCTTTCTCAAGCCTATTTTTTTATTTTTATTTTTTGGTGCTGAATCTGTCTTTCTCAAGCCTGCTCAAGTGTGTATCTGTCTATTTGAAACTGTTTCTCAAGTTAAGTGTTTACATGAATTAACAAGGGCCTTATACACCTTTGTTTGAAGGATCATATTGAGCCAAACCCAAATCAAAAGGCCCAAGTTACACTTTAGCTTGCCCAAACAGAAACACTACCTTTTTTAGAGCATTCACAGCAGTGGAGCTAAAAATTTAGCATTTTAGCTCCACCAAAAGTTACTTTATCTATTTTACCTACACACATACTACTAACAAAGGTGGATCTATTTTAGCTTTCAATACAATAAAATAATATAAACATCACAATAAAATAATATAACTACTACAATAAAATAATCCATCCCACTACAATAAAATAATATATTCACTACCCACAATTATCACAGCCACACACTCCATCAGCAACAACCTTCATGTGACAACCACAACACACGGCAACAACCTTTATGTGACCACCACAGCCCACGGCCACAACCATAACCCAACATAGCCCACGGCAAGAAAAAAAAAAAAAAAAAAAATCAAACCACCACCAACACACACCACAACCACCAACATAGCCCACGGCAAACACAACCACAAACTACCAAACCACCACCAACACGACCCACCGAACCTCCATTTCAATTACAATCCACAATCACAACCAAACCCAACAAAAAAAAAAAATCAAACACCCAAAAACCCACAAACCCAAAGAATCCAAAACCCATGAACCTGAACGTCCGCCGATCATGGGTCCGTGGGTCCGTGGTGCGCTTGAGATCGATGGGTCCGTGAACCCACAAACCCATGAGCCCAAAAATATTGACCGAGCATAGAGCTTCGATGGGTCCGTGGCGCGCTTGAGTTCGATGATGGCGAGATGGGTCAACGGCGTGGGACGGCAATTGGGCGACGACGATGAAGATCGGCGATGGCGAAGCGTAGAGTAGACGAGTCAGCGGCGTGGGACGGCAGAATCGGGCAACGACGATGAAGTTGGGCGACGATGAAGATCGATTATGAAGATCGGCGACGATGAAGATCGGCGACGATGAAGATCGGCGATGGTGAAGCAGAGAGAGTAGACGGGAGAGAAAAAAAAAAATGAGAAGGAAAGAGGAAGAAACAAGAGAAGCCAGAGAGAGAGAGAGAGAGAAAATAAAGAAAAAGGAAAAATATTTTTTAATAGAAGTGGAGAGAGAAATTTAATAAAATAATATTTTTATTTTAGATGATATGAACAGTGCACATCTATTTATAGATGTGCACTGTAGCAATGGAGCTAAATTTTTTAGATTTAGCTCCACTGCTGCAGCCAAGTTTTTGTGTTTGTGGAGCTAAATTTTAGCATTATAGCATTATAGCTCCACTGCTGCAAATGCTCAGCAATCAAGCTATAAAGACCAACTCCGAACTTAGTAAACCATGGTAAGAATCTGTGTCATTGACTCATGGGCTTCGGTTTTGGACTTAATAATGGCCTGATTTAATAATAAATAAATAAATAAAAACCTTTTTCAGCCATTTTGTTGTATTCACCAAAGGTTTTAATAAAGGTTTATGTTCTGTATTTTCTTGAAGATTTTAGAGTTAAGTTTATTAACTAGTTTTATGGGATGTCTACAGAGTTGCAGATTCAATACTACCAGATGCACACTCAATATTGTGGCTACCCCACAAATTCCAACAGCCACCGTACCAACACCTAGATGGAAGATCATTCATCAAAATGAAAATTTGTTGCAGCAACATGGAATGACTAGAGTCGCGCATCAATCCGTGATGCAAAATGATAAAAAGTGTTTAATATAAATTGTGTCAATCTCAAAAGCATATCTAAAATGGCACCCTATGTTAACCAGGACACGAACAGAAGTACTTCCATTGCCAACAACACTCTAGAAAACTAATAGATATAGCACTTAATCACAGATCTGTCATAGTGATTGTAGCCATGTCAGTACAGTACATAAAAATACATCTTTACTTGTCAACGATTATTTTTATACACTAGATTTATTTAAGTCTTTCCAAAAATTGTTGACTGCTTAGTATAGTTTTAAAAACTGGACCGAAACTGACCCACTGGTACAACCGTGAACCAAAAGCACCATTCAATTTAGTAAGTAGTAACAAACCCCCCAAAACTGGTCAAAATCAAGAACCGGGAGCAAAAAAAGGTTCTTTGATCTCACTGATTTATAAAACCATGCTGCTTGCACTAATTAGCAAGTTTACAACCTAAATCTCTCCCCAGTAGGAGTTTCTCTCTCCACCTCCGTGTGGTTTACCTATCACCTCTGTGTGATCTTTCTTTACCACCTCTATGTGGTTCTTCTCCACCTCTGTGTGGCTCTTCTTCCCACTCTCTCATCTAAACCTGATTTTTCTATCAATCTAACCCCTAAACTCAAAAGAGCCTTACCCACATTTTCATACCCATTTCACGTGTGTTTGCTCAGGGAGGCGTCCACTCTCACCATGGATCTTTCTTTTAACTAAACCCGATTTTCCCATCAATCTATCCCCAAGACTCTATAGTCTTACCCACATTTCGTTACCCAATCTCGCATGTCTACTCAGGGAGGCGACCAATTTGTTCATCAGTGGGTCTGGGTTGTTGTCCCTGTACAGCGATCGGTTGGTTCTCTCTTTAAAGGCGGATTGTGAGAGAAAGAAAGAAGATTTATTTTAGCAGAGAAGACTGAGAGAGAGAGCGCAAAGCTATTTCAACAAGCTTCACCCAGAAAGAAACTGTGAACAATCGAAGCTTTCAATTGGTCCGATCTACATCTGAGTGTTCTGTTTTTTTCACTGCTTCAGTTATGGAGGATGGGTGCGGCAGTACTGATGGGCCCGGGAAAAATGAAGAGAATAATATGAGTGCTTTTGGAAAAAGCAGCGGCGCTGGATCGGAGAAGATGACAAGCGAACAAACCCTACAGGCGAGTGACTATCCCACACGTGCGAGTCAACAAGCTGCAGACGCCTCAGTGGCACGTGCTGGAACCAGCGCACCTCCTACTGGGCTCCCACGTGACTCTGGTTTAAACATGCCAGCAAAGGAAGCTCTATCACTTGTGGGCCAAAAAGCCCAAATGGAAAAGGATCTCATGGATGTGTCTAGCCCCATCAAGCCCACCCCGTTGCCAATTAACACAGACAAAGGAAAACTGGAAGTTAGGACAGCAAGCACAAGCCCACTACCGAGGAAAAAAACAAAAACAAAAGTCCAATTAAAAAAATTGGCTAGGGAGAAGGGGAATAATAAAGGCCCAACCTTTGATACTATGTCTCCACCGGTAGGCTCTAAACGTGTGGAAAGCTTATATTTGAAGATGAGGAGGATGATTACAGAACAAAGAAAAGATGCACCCAGTCAGGTATTTCCCAACCAATTCTTGATGAGATATCGGCGGTGGCTGCTGTGCAGCACCGTCGGGAGCAATGAATCCCCTTAGTTGGAACTGTCGGGAGCTTGGGAATCCTCAGTCAGCTAGAGCGCTGCATGACATTGTGCATCGTTGGAAGCCCAAAATCGTTTTCCTCATGGAGACTAAATCGAAAATTAAGCGTATAGAGAGAATAAAAAATAGAGTCGGTTTCGCTAATGGTCTTATTGTTCCCAGTCAAGGCAGAAGTGGGGGTGTTGCTTTATTTTGGACTCGTGACATTAATCTGGAAATTAAGAGCTTCTCTGGGAACCACATTGATGCCATTGTTAGGGAAGCAGATAGCAATTTCTTGTGGAGGATCACCGGCTTTTACGGCCATCCGGAAACTCATCGAAGGTATGACTCTTGGCGCCTTCTCACTTTTTTACATAGTCGGTTCCAACTCCCATGGCTATGTCCGGGAGATTTTAATGAGATATTGTCAATGGATGAAAAAGCGGGACGTTCTATTCGTTCTCAGAAGCAAATGGATGGTTTTAGAAATGTTGTGGATTTTTGTGGATTCTCCGATTTAGGCTATTGTGGAACTGATTTCACCTGGAGCAATATGCAAGAAGGTGAACACAATATTCAATTGAGGCTGGACAGAGCTTTAGCTACCCCTGAATGGGTTTAGAATTTTGAAGGAATGAGAGTCTATCATCTTGTAGACTCCACCTCGGATCACTGTGCTTTGTTTCTCATTTGCTTCTCCGCCTCGACGTTCTTCCTATGTCAAACGTTTCCATTTTGAGGCACTGTGGACAAAAAACGAGGCATGCGGAGAAGTTATCGAATCTTCTTGGGGGATGGGTATTGACTTGAGCACGCCTGAAGGCATTATGGAGAATTTGAAGCACTGTGCCTCCGAATTATCAATCTGGAGCTCATCTGTGTATGAAATATTCCTAAGAAAATTCAATCTAAGCGAAACGCCTTGAGCAATCTCACGCAGCAAGACAAAAATGGGGAGCTAAGTTCTGATATTAAATTTCTTCGGAGAGAGCTAAATGAAACTGGATGATGAGGAATCAGATCTTTGGGGCCAAAGAGCTAAAGCTCACCGGCTTAAAGAGGGTGACAGGAACACCAAATTTTTCCATGCTCATGCTTCGGAAAGGTGAAAACAAAACACAATTTTGGGGATTTGGGATGAACACGGTAGATGGTGTGAGGAAAAGGAGAGTATTGCTCAAGCTTTGTTGTTTATTTTGAAAACATTTATTCCTTTGCTAGTCCCACACGGGTTGAAGAGGTTGCGGCGGCTATTCCCACTAGGGTGTGTCGAGGATATGAATGAAAGCTTAACTCAAGTCTTCACCAGAGAGGAGGTAGCCAACGCCCTCAAACAAATTCATCCAACCAAAGCACCGGACCCGATGGTATGTCCGCTATTTTTTATCATAAATACTTTGGAATATTGTGGGAAATAGTGTAACTAATATGGTCTTAAATGTTCTCAATAACAACCCGCCAATTGCTGAAATTAACAAAACCAACATTTCCCTAATCCCAAAAAAGAACAACCCCACAAAAATGATGGAATTCCGGCCCATAAGCTTATGCAACGTAATCTATAAACTCATTTCCAAAATACTTGCTAATAGGCTCAAACCCCTCCTCCCACACATCACCTCAGAAAACCAAAGTGCATTCACCTCGGATCGCCTCATAACAGACAATGTGTTGGTGGCTTTCGAGCTTATGCACTTTTTAAATCATAAAACAGTGGGAAAGAGGGTTGTATGGCGGTCAAGCTCGATATGAGCAAGACTTTCAATAGGGTTGAATGGGGTTTTATTAAGCAGGTCATGGAAAAATTTGATTTTTGCTCTAGATGGGTGAATCTCATAATGCAATGTATCACATCAGTCTCTTATTCAGTCATTATAAATGGGGCTGCCTTCGGAAACATCACTCCATCTAGAGGACTTCGACGGGGAGATCCCCTCTCTCCCAGTCTATTCCTCCTTTGTGCTGAGGGTCTCTCGGCTATTATTCATGAGGCTGTCAGAAATCATCTCCTCACAGGCATTTCCATTTGTAGAAGCAGCCCTAATGTCACCCACCTTTTGTTTGTTGATGACAACATCCTCTTTTGTAAGGCAAATCCAAATGAATGCCAGGAGCTCAAGCAAATCCTTCAAAAATACGAGGATGCTTTGGGCCAGAAGATAAACACCGATAAATCCTCTATATTCTTGAGCCCAAACACCTCCCAGAATACAAAGGAAGCAATCTTCTCCATTTTGGGGCCGATGATTGACTCAACACACACCAAGTATCTTGGTCTTCCATCCCTCATTGGGAGATCAAAAAAGCAGGTGTTTTCTTCTCTTAAGGAGCGGGTGGGGCAAAAGTTAGCCGGTTGGAAGGGCAAGCTTCTTTCTATGGGGGGTAAGGAAATTCTTATCAAGGCGGTTGCCCAAGCAATCCCCACCTACACCATGAGCAGTTTTCAGCTCCCTCAAGGTCTTTGTGAGGATCTTGAGAGTTTGACAAGGAGTTTCTGGTGGGGCCAAAAACACCATGAAGCAAAGATGGCTTGGGTTGGTTGGAAACAAATGTGCTATCCGAAGTCAAGAGGGGGTTTAGGCTTCCGGAATTTGCAAGCCTTCAACCTTGCCATGTTGGCGAAGCAAGCTTGGAGAATTCTTACCAATCCAAGTTCCCTTCTACTTTGTGTCCTCAAGGCAAGATATTTTCCCACCGGTGACATCCTTTGTGCAACACTTGGTTCCTCACCATCCTACTCTTGGAGGAGCATTTTGAGTAGCCTTAGGGTTATTAGAAAAGGTACTCGGTGGCGGGTGGGCAATGGGAAGCAAATCCACATATGGGATGACAAATGGCTACCTACCCCTTCCACACACAAAGTCATCTCCCCCGTTAGCCTCCCAACCTATCCGATGGTGTCCTCTCTCATTGATTCGACCACAAAATGGTGGAGAGCTGATTTGATTAGAGCTTCCTTCCTCCCCTTTGAAGGCGATGCTATTCTAAAAATACCCATCAGCCACTCTCTACCCGATGACAAACTGATCTAGATGGGGAACAACTGGGGTGAATTTTTTGTAAAAAGTGTGTACCATGTTGCCCATTGCTTGATTGAAGCAAAGGATGATGTGGAATGCTCCATGGGGGACCTACTCAAGCCTCTTTGGAAGAACCTTTGGCGCCTCAATCTTCCCGCAAAGGTTAAAATCTTTGCTTGGAGGGCCTGTGTCAACGGGCTGCCAACAAGGGTAAAGATTTGCACTCGAGGCATCACTACTAGCAATGAATGTCCAATATGTGGTAAGGAACTTGAAACCGTCCATCATGCTCTGCTCCATTGTGATTTTGTTAATCTGGTTTGGAATTTCTGGTCCGAGTTTCCATGAGATGATCCATAGGAACAAATGGACTTTCCATGATTCGGCCTTATACATTTTAGCCCACAAGCCTCCCACCGATTTGGAGATGTTCCTCACTGCTGCTTGGGCAATTTGGTTCAACAGAAACAAAGTTACACATGATGATAAATGCTCTTCTCCCTCTCGGACTTGGCAGATGGCCAAAAACTTAGTTGAGGAGCTCAATGACGCGGTAAATATTGACTTATTCACGCCTAGACCCTCTCACCAAGCTGGCTGGTCTCCTCCTCCACCCGGTGTCTTTAAAGTCAATGTTAATGGGTCTTCATCCGATCTTGAAGAGTCATCCAGCGTTGGAGTCATCATTAGGGACTGCAAAGGCCAAACCGTTGCTGCCTTCTGTAAGCCTCTTCAGTCCCATTACACGGCTGATCTGGTGGAGGTGTTTGCAATGGAGCAAGGTATCTTGCTTGCTCAAGAGTTACAACTCTCCAAGGTTATGTTTGAAAGTGATGCTCTCTCGGTGATCAATGCCATCAATGAATCTGCCTTTGGAACCCCTCACGGACATGTTATTTAGGACATTTCTCATGCTCATCAATCCTTTGTTTTCTGCTCCTTCAGGCACCTCAATCGGGCTTTTAATGGTGCTGCCCATGCGCTGGCCCAGTTTGCCCGTTGTAATAGGACTGTCCACTTGTGGAAAGGGGTTACCCCTTCTTTTCTAGATCCTATTGTACAAGCTGATATGCAGCATTAACCTGCTTGGCAGATTCTATTTGTAACCTCCTTTTATTTGCAATGCAATATTACTTTCTCTTCAAAAAAAAATTAGCAAGTTTACAGTTTTAAAACATCATCTTCCTTTTATACAACTTCCTAATCATAGAGGAGATTATCTCCCTATCTAGACTAATCTCAACTATTAAATTCACAAACTCCACTCTAAGTCCAGAGCCCAATAATATTATCTTGAATTCTATCCAACGATTGACAAATGGCTTAAGTTTGTTTGTCATATTGCAGTAGAATACAACAGGATTGGAGAATGAAAAGAAGTTGCATACCTTTTCCTTCATTAGGCTTTAAACTTTACCTTTAGCCACAAGATCTCATAGCCAAACTAGCCTCTACTAACCAGATCCCCACAAATTCATCACTTGCATCATGCAATATGACTTGATTCTTGGTTACTGAGACAAGAAACTTAGTTCGCTTCGTGAAACCCCAATCAGAACCAATATGTTTAGTAGCTGGCTAGCTAGCACCCTCCACGACAACACAGGAAAATTTCAGCCATAAATTCTTCCTTACCTTACACAAAAGAAACTAGTATGGAAAGCTTTGCAAAGAACTGAGTATATGCTTCTAGTAGAAATAAAAAACCATATAGAACTTGAGCTAGATAAATACTTGTATGACATCTTTTCCTAAAGTAATTAACAGTTAGTAAGTACACTCAATATAGGACAGGCACACAGCCTCTTTTAAGAAAAGTATGTTTCAAGAATTTGGAGAAACAATTCATAAATAGTATATGGGCATAACATGGTTAAATTTAATATATATGGAATTTTTTTTTTCATATTTTCTTTTGATGAATACAATGAGATTTGTATAACAGCCACATAGCAGAACCTTAACAATTCAATTTTAAATAATCTAAACTAGTAAAGAAAATTACTACAATAACCATGATAAACATATTTAGTACCATTATAATGTTTTGATTAATTAAAATGTCTCAAATAATTGATCCTAAGTAATCAGTCATCAATATCCTTTTCTACTACTCTGCTGAATGCATCATCCACCAAAAATTGTTCATGATCAACATATTCGGGAAGCTCATACGGTTTGTAAAGATCAATTGGCTCCGTTTCGAGATTCACCTGTGTTGAATTTCTCCATCATCATTGAGTTCAATCTTACGTTTACCATATTATCCAACATCTCAGATGTCAACATGTTTGTCTTCTTTGTTTGTGCTAGCTCAGATGCATTCCAACAACCCTTGGACAAGGTAGAACTACATAGTTGACTCAAAATTTGAATGGCATACTTTTGTAAGATAGGAAGACGATCTCCACAGAAATCCCACCATATTCCTACAAATATAATTACAATTTATATGCTCATAAAATTTATCAAGAAATAATATAGTTAAATATTAAAATTATATCAAAGCTATTGAACTTACTAGGATGAGATGTTTTCAACATTGTCTTTGCCGTAATTGTAATCAAGCTCGGTCTTGATTGCTATCATACTGTTGCTTAATTGTTTCTTTTGCCATTTCCATTGCTTCATATAAGTATCCTGCAGTTGAAAAATCATTATCAACTAATCGAAGAAGTCGAACCAAAGGCTCCAACACTAGTAACACCTCTTTCACTTGACTCCAAAATTCTGCACTTTGAATGATACTAGCAACTTTAGCAATGTCCTTTTCATTATGATTCAACTTTTTCCACTTAGAAGATACAACAAGTAACTGCAATTCATCTTGAACGTTCAAAATAGATTAAAGAATCAAGAAATTAGAAGAAAACCTCCTTTTACAAGGATGTTTCAATTCCTTATGGTTTGTGTACTCTCTCATAAGTGACGAAATGATACTATCCTTATACATATATGAAACAATTGATTTTGCATCAATAATTATCTTCTGAACCCAATCAACTTCCTTGCATATTTCCTTCAAAAGCAATTTAATGCCGTAAGCAGCACATTGAGTTTTGTACAACCAAGGGTACTTGCTAATGAGCATATCTCCAGCAGACTCAAAATTAGTAGTATTATCAGTGATCAACTGAACAACATTATCTGACCCAATTTCTTCAATTACTGAAGAGATAATATCTTTAATATATAGAGCTGTTATTTTATCTCTTGAAACTTCAAGTGACTTCAAAAATATTACTCCACTAGAGAATATGCAATAATATTGATAAATGCTCTATGCTCCACATCACTCCATATGTTTGATATGAGAGTACAACTAGATACCAACCATGATTTCTTAACATTTCTAATATACCCTTCCACTTCTACCTTCAAGTCTGGAATTAGCTTCCTTTGGGAAGTCAAATAAGAGGGTAACTTATTGTCAGGACCATATTCAGCAACACCTTGCACAAAGCGAATAAAGGATGTCGTTTGAACAACATCAAATGATATGTTATTTACTATAACAAGTTGTGCAAGCAATTTGTCCACTGCGTTCTTATCTTTTTTACCACACATCTCTGAATTGGTAGCGTGGCACATATCTTTCAATATTGAACACAATGTGGTTTTACTCTCTTTAGCATTGCTAGAACTTGATGCACTCTTCAGTTTTTTGTTAGTCCCTCCAACTGCTAGATAAGCTTCTTTTTGAACATCTTCAGGGACACTTGTACAAATATCTACATCATTACCTTTAACTCCAGCCAAGTGATATTTAATCCTAGAAGCACCCCCAGCAAAATTATGCTGACAAAAGTTACATTTGAAACGGCCATCTAGGTCTTCAACATATCTTCAAAATTGATCTTTCTTTCTAACTATATTTATTTTCCCCTTAAAAAAGAAAAGAAAAAAATATAATATTTGAAAAAAATTAATTAATCTAAACAAAGATTCTATTAATGAATAAAAATAAATTTATTCTACCTCTTTCAAATATTAAATACTTACTTTTTATTGACCAAACCTTTCCATCGAAGGCATTCTCTAAATGATAACTTTATGCAAGACTAAAAATATATCTAAATTAATATGACTAGCACTTTTTACAAATTAACATCTAACTGTTATGATATATCATTACTCATACTAATTTTTCTTAACATAGCTGAATGGTGGAGTTTGAATGGGAGCTCAACTCCAAATTTGCAACAGTTAGCAATAAAAATATTGAGCTTGACTTGTAGTGCATGTGGCTGTGAGCATAATTGTTGTGTGTTTGGGCAAGTGAGTATTTAAGTATAATAAGTAGATTTTATCATTTGATGAGCAGCATTATTCCATAGAAAATTCCAAAGGTGTAATTAATCACTAATACTTAGTTTTCATAAGTACTTGTAGATTCGCACAAAAATAAGGAATAGACTTGCACAAAAAAGACTAAATGATTTGTTCTTTGTGAAGTATGATAAAAAAAAAAAAATGAAGGCACGATATGATAAGTGTGATGTTATTGATCCCATCTCCTTGGATGATATAGGTGAAAGTAATGAATGGCTGTTGGGGAAAATTGGTATTGACCCATCTATGGATGCTGAAGACAAGTTGGTTGATGATGATGATGGTTTGATATGGGGTGCAGTGGCAAGAGCTGCCACTGTTGGAGAAGCAAGGAAGAACACTAGATTCTAAGCACAATCAAGGGCAAACTTAAAGGCCTCAACATCACAACCAAATATATAAGAGGAAGATGTTGATTCCGAGGAGACCGAGGAGGAGAATGTTGATGGTTATAAATCAGGTTCAAGTGGCTTTGAAAGTGATGGCAACTTGAATGAAGAGTCTAATGATGACCTTTAGATTAAAACTTACAACCACATTCAAGCTTTTCTTTTTTCATAGGTAACGTAAAATATTATTAAAAATCAAAGCCAACCCGAGTACTTACAACCACATTCAAGCTATTTCACTGTTCAATCTTCAAATGCATTTGTTTTTTCATGGATAGTCATGAAGTTTAATGTTTTGTTTAGGAGTTTTCTTCTTTCTAATATGAAGTTGTGAACAGTATTTTGGTATAATATTTAAACTTAGTTGATGTTTGGATAGACTAATTTTTGAATGGTAATATATGAGTATTAATTGTTTGTCACAAACATAGGCTCTATTCGGATTCGAACCCAAAAACTAGTTTTATAGACCAACTCCTATCCATTAGGAACAGTGTTAGAAATTCGTTTATAATATTCTTATACATCTAATACATTAGATTTGAACTCTAAATCTAAAATCTATATTTAGAATTTGGCATCTTGCTTTACTCGGGCTAGCGCCTTCTTGGCGCCTTAAGGCTACATTGGGCATAACCCATGCTAAGGGACATAGAAAAATTTCCCCACGTTTTTCACACCTACTCATTTATTCAGCTGACTTAGGCCCACCAGTACACAAATTAAAGACTATTAAGTTGTGCTTAAAACTCTCTTTAAGAAAAAGATTCCTGCTAGTGACACAAAAATTCCACGAATTTGTTGACACCATTAATGCATTCTTACTTAAACCCCACAATTATACAAATATGAACAGCAATTTACATTCAAAACACATTAGTACACACACACAGAGGAAACCAGAAAATAACGTTACAAGGTGTCAAGCTTACCAGCAGTGGATGTCAAGGGGAATGTTACTTATATCATCTCTCTTGATGAGATTAGGCAACGTTTGAAAGTTTTAAGAAAAGTAGCATCTCGAGTTTTAAAAACTCGAGATCCAATTAAAAATCGACTTTTATAAACTCGCTTTGCTGTTGTTGTGATTTCTTGAGTTGGCTTGAAAATGGCTACGTAAATCTCGAGTCTTAAAGACTCGATTTTTACATAGCAAAAAACGAGTCTTTAAGACTCAAGATTTAATTAAACACACGCACACTTTTTAATTAAAATTGGAATAGAACTTGAGTCTTATAGACTTGAGTTCTTCTGACATTGAATCACTAAAACACGCATTCTACAGAATTTTATAGAGTCCTACACTCGGCCTCGGTAACCTCTCACCCAAAAATAGAGGATCCTCAACTCTCACCCATACACTCGGCCTCACTAACTCTCACTCACCCATAACTCTCACACCACATTGCCTCTCACTCTCACTTACTACACTGCCTCTCTCTTCGCTCTTCCCTCTCAACAATTGCATATCTCAGGTAAGGATTTTTTGATTTGATTGTTATTGTAGTTGGGTATTAGTTTTCTACCGGATGGTTTTTTGTATTTGATTAATGGGTTAAACATCTTTTGACCTTTTCCATAGCATTTGCAAACTTGCAATGAGTAGATAGTATAGAGGATTTAATTTTCTTTCATACAAAAGCAAAATCAAATGACCCTTGTTGATATCGTTATTTATTTTTAAAATTTTAATTTTGTTAAATCTTTCTGGGTTGGAGAGGTGATGCTAAAAGAACAACATGAAGTGCAAAATATATTGGGTTAGCGTATTGGAAAACTTTTGATTGTTTTTTCTTAGTGAGTCAGCCCTTAGCGTATTGGAAATTCCTCTTAAGATGAACTTTAACATGTTTTCAAGCATGTAAGAAGTAAATATTTGTCCAATAATTAGCAAGGTTAGAAAATAGACTTTAAGGTAATCAAGGTTCTAGTATCTTCCTTTTGTTCAATAATAAGTTCTCTACTTCTTTTTGATAAAAGGTTAGAAAATAAGCTATCTACTTCTAGTACAAGTTAATATAGATGTGTATGTGTGAAAAAAATATTATGGACTTTAATCTTGTAACGACTTTTCACGAAATCATTACCAAAGTGCTTTGTATAGAATAGCAGAGGTTCACTTATTCTTTTTCGAAGGGGCTTTTGTTGAGAATAGTCACAATCTTGAAGCATATTTAATTTCTAATGAGTGTGTACCGTGTGTTCATTAGGCTAAAATGTCCAATTTAATGTGGTTATTAAAGCTAGTCTTGGAATTTTATAAAATGGTTGATTGGGATTTTGATTGATACTAATGTCTTAAGCATGAAATATGTTGGAAATACTAAAAAGGTCTTGATTCTTTTTTGTGGGGGGGGGGGGGGGGGTTGTATGTGATACAAAAAATTTTGGCTATGTATGTGTTACAAAATTATATGATATATCTTTTGCAATTATTTAGTCCCCCATTATCTTTTGCAATTTTGTATGTGTTACAAAAAATTGTGTTTGCAATTATCTTTTGCTTTACATGTCTTTGCCACTCATACCATCCTGCTGTAATTAGCTTCTTGTATATAGGAAGGACAGATGGATTTGTATATGTCCAATTGTTAAATATAGTCATACTACAGCCAAAATTTTAGAAAAAAATGTTCAGTTTGTATCATAAAAATCAAATTAAAAAAATTTCTTGGCCGCTTCTTTTTATTAGAAAGTTAAAGACTTGCTTCAAGTTTCTTTTAGATCAGGGAACTTGAAAATGTTTTTTAACTAACATAGTAACTTGACTTTAACAGGTTCACAATGCCCGAAATTGATATAATCCTATACCACGGTGGTCCGTTGAAGAATGCCAATGTGAACAAGGGATTGCCATTTGAAGGGCCAGGTATAAAGACCTATTATACCCAAATTGATCGTAGGTTGAAGACCCTTGACGAATTGAAGATGATGGTTATGGAAGAGTTGTGTGAGAATCCTGCTGTGTACAACATACAAATTACTTATCGTATGCCAAATGAAATCTTGAAGCACCGGATTAATTACAAGTATATGGCGATAGAAGCAGACAAACATGTGAAGATTATGTTTGACAAGTTGGAGAGAATACCTGAAGTAATTAACATTGAGTTGTACATACAGTTGGAGTCACGTGCAGAAGTTGATATCGAGGAAATCCAATAAACACAAAAAAGTTTACAAGTTACGATTCGGATGCTCAATATGAGTATTTTACACATGTAGAGCATGATGATGTTCATGCCAATGATGATGTTCATGTTGATGATGATAAGGATGAGGATGAGGATGAAGATGATGATGATAATGACGACTATGTTGATGAGAGTATTGCCATTGACGGTGAAGATTTTGTCGATAGAGATGAGATTGAAGACAGGATTGAATAAGGGGACTTTAGGGACTTTGAGAGGGACATTGATGACGATGAGACATTGGACGGTAGTGAACCCGATGCAGGCAATGTTCTTAGTGTCCAAAACATTACGGACACAATCCCTACCTACTCACCTCTTGCCTTGTCATTTTCTGCAAATATTTGAGAAAATATGGTTGATTCTTCACATATTGAGACACCATTTATGTCTACTTGGAAAGAGGGGATGAATTTGTGCAAAGGCTTGACTTTTGCTAATAAAGTGGAGGTGCGGCGCGTATTGACAAAGTGTGTCCTCAAGGAAAACAAACATTTTATGATCAAGAGGGTCGACCATGACAAAACTTTGTGCGAAATGCGTGGATGAGTCATGCAAGTGGTATGTCTGCGCAATCATGAAGCCCAATCTCCACAGACTATGGATGATCACCGTGTACAAGGGTCCTCACACGTGTATACGGATTAGGGTGTGAAATGATGGTAGAATGATGAATTGTAATTTTATTGTAGATGACATCCTTAAGAAGTTATGTGAGGATCACACTACCCCAATCAAGCATTCCGGATCTATGATAGAGTCGAAATATGGGGGTCATAAGCCTTCTTACTACAAGGTATGGGATGCGAAACAAAAGACAATTGGGAAGATGTTTGGGAATTGGGAAGAGTCTTACCAAAGGTTGCAAAAGTTGCTAATGACATATATTGATCAGAACTCGACTACCCAGGTGTTCTATCGTACCACATCCATCAATGAAGATGACACAGTATTTTTGAATTATGTGTTTTGGTCTTTCGGTCCAAGCATTGATGGATTCAAATATTGCAAGCCGGTTATCAGTATTGATGGGACCTATCTGTATGGTAAATATCGGGGAAAGTTGTTGGTTGCAATAGCAACCGAGGCTAACAACAAGGTATTCCCTCTTGCCTTTGCTATTGTGGATTCTAAGTCAGGGTCCAGTTGGAGGTGGTTTTTACAATGCTTCAAAGATGCGATTGGCCACGTGATACCTAACGAAGACATTTGCATAATTTCTGACCGACATCTCGGTATCAAAAACGCCATTGTAAACTAGCCTAGAAGGGATGATGGAAGAACACGGGTGTTTCATAGATATTGCCTTCGACATGTTGCTAGTAACTTCAACACACATTTTCAGAACTTGACTCTAAAGTCTGCGGCGTTGAAAGCGGGGTATGCTACTCAAGTAGTTAAATTTGATACCATAATGGAGAACATTAAGCAGGTGGAAATTGAGGCTATTAGAAATAAGAAGAAGGTGACAGGGAAGGATGGCAAGGAAAAGAATCAAGATTATCTTCTATACACATACCTAATGAGGGAGTCTATGGATATGTGGACCTAGTTGCATGATGGTGGGGGACGTTTTAGGGCAATGACAACCAATATATTAGAGTGCTTCAATGGTGTATTGAAAGGTGCATGGGGCCTTCCTATTGCCGCGTTGGTTAAGTTCACTTGGAACAAACTTGTTCAATATTTCCACGATCGGTGCAAAGAATACCATTATGAGTTGTCAGAGGGTAAGAAATGGAGTGAATATGCCTTCTCCACGTGGGATGGAAATAAGTGTAAATCCGAGAAACACTATCTCAAGCTATTTAGCAATGAAGAGCTGATATTTCAAGTAGTTACCCAACTCAACACGTGTAGCGTAAGAGGGGGAAACCACGATTATGAAGTTCGATTCTGAGGAAAGAATATGCAGTTGTGGGAAATGGCAAAACATAAGGATCCCGTGTTCACATGCAATTAGAGTATGTGATTATTTACATATTGATTCAACCATATATATTCACCCATGTTATGGTTTGAACAATGTCCTTAACACTTATGAGCATGCATTTGTAGTTCCTAAGTCATAGTCATTGTGGAGGGATCCTATGGGGTCAAAGTGGTTGCCTAATCCAGCATTGTTGCGGGCCAAAGGTCGACCGGTGAAGTCGAGAATAAGGAATGAGATGGATGGAGTGAGGAATAAGGATTGAGAATCGGGATGGCGGAGGGAGGACGCAGATTTGATAGAGAGTCAACCCAAGCAAACATGTGGACTGTGTCATTCTTCAGGGCATAACCGCAGAAAATGTCCATGATCCCGTGGCGCTTCTACAAGCGGTCATGTTCCACACTAGGTAGGTATATCGCAAAAAGTTATACATCGGTTAAATAATTGTTGTTCATTCGATATTTACCTAATGTTTACTATTTTGTCTCCTAACGTGATTACTCTATGTTTTTCAGGCATGCTTCCATGGACGACGTTTTTGTTGTGCGGACCGCTGATCTTACTATTCTATGCAGTCTATCATCGTAGACAACATCGTCGGGCGGCTCCTGCGCCAACCTAAACTGTCGAAGGACATGGTCCGGGTAGTGTCTCTCTACTATGCAAAAACACACAAGCGGTGCCTTTTGCTGTCCACGTATCCCTCCCTACAATGCAGAACTCGGGAAGGTGGCCGAAGTTTGCCACGTATGGCCGCCACACAATCTACAATAGAAACAAAAAACAATTATCATAGCATCTTAAAATGTGAAACAAGGGAGAATACATAAAAAGGGAAAAACAAAAATTAAAACAAAAGATATGTTAAAGGATGAAGCAATCATATTCTTAAGGAAAATTAACATAACCAAACAGAATTTTTGAATATTATGACCTGGTTCGGCTGCATTGTAACTAATTGCTCACGATAGTGGATCAAGGCCATGCTGGATGGCCTACTCTTCGGGCTTGGCACCTACACCCACCTACGATTCTGAGCGAATAACATAAGAACGATAATACCATTTAGTTACTAAGAAGAGTACATTGCATAACACACTAAATATCAGGAAAAGACTTACTTAAATGCAAGTGGAGCATATGGCCATAGGCCATAATCACATCCAGGTGGGGGCTCTATCCTCGAGCATAAGAATGGCAACCTTGCCCATGCCCAATCTTGGGCCAAGGTGCACGCCCCACCAATCTGCGATGCCCCTTTCTCTCTTGCCCAACACAACTCCCTATACAACCAGGCCAGGCAACCACTACCCTAACTATCTTGTGGCGGATCACGAAGGTTCCGCATGAACTCCAAGAATATCAGATGCACCCTATCTCCTAACTTGTCCATGAAAAGTTTATCCCTTAGTAGCGCTAAAATATAGCACCGGGCATACTGGTGTATCTGAATCTCCGTTGCGTTAGGAGGCGGTGGCACTGAAGTAAAACCAAGCAACTCCCTACAGTTGACTCCAATCCCCATCCACCACAGCAGTTGGCCCAACCAAGACCCCACCATCTATAGGAAGTTCGAAAATGACCTCCACAACTTGCGGGGTGATTAACATCTCACCATGTGGAAGATGGAGTGTATGAGTCTCCGGCCGCCATCGCTCAACTAGAGCCGATATTAGGCAATGATCTATCTCTCTAGAAGGGGCTCTAAACAATCCTTCCAGCCTTAGTAATTTGATAATGTCAATCACTCGATTATCTTGCATCCGAACGTTTGCCATCTCCTTAGTGTGACCATGGCACGTAAGTGGGCTCGGGTCTTACAAAATCGATAAAAATTATAGCGGTATTTAGAACTAGAAATACAACTTTGAAAGAACTTGCTAACTAAAAGTCAAAGACAATGTAAAAATTAAAGCGGTTGTTAGAACTAGAAATTTCACCTCGCCATTCCAAATGGCCTCTGATCGATGATATGGTTGTCGCGTCAACAATGACATCCGAAGCGGACAGTGCAAGATCTCTAGCTCCTCATCGATCAGAGGCTTCATCTTTGCAAAGAGTGCTACTTTGTGAGATCATTAATAGTGTGGGGGCAAAGGAATGCTATTCTACATGCGAGGAAAATCTATCTTGAAGAGCAACTTATTGGCATTATTTAAAAGGATGCTAAAAGAATGGAAAGCAAGAAGAAGTACATCTATAACTCGTGATTAAATAGAGTACTTTGTCTGTAATTGGGGATTCAATCCAGCCTTGATCTTTGCTGTTCCTATATAATTGCTAAGTTATTTTTAAAAATAATACCTCAATCCAAGTGGAATCCTTTATTTCTCTAGCCTTTTCTGACACACACGTACACATGTAATATGCTTTAATGGATTTGACCAGGAGTCTTTATATATCTCTCACACACACACACATACACATATAAATATCTACATGAGAGATGGATTTGAAATTTCACAGCTAAATCATGAAGAAAAAGCATTTAAAATAGTAAAAAAAAAAAAAAACAAAAAAAAAAAATCATAAGGATAATAATTTCCAAAGAATTCAAGAAATCAGCTGATTTTACATAAAGCACATTATTTTTCTCCATTAACAAATCCTACATAAAGCACATTATTTTTCTCCATTGACATTTGGAGTAGATAAAGGCATAAGCTATTATACAAGCAGTCTCCATGCTAAAAGCAATTAAAAATTTTTACCATTGGATGATTTCCATCCCAATTTGGGAAGCAATACAGATTATTTAAACAATAATCAGGCAACAAATTGTTCTTTAAAGGGTGGTGAATAACACAACATAAAAATATCAAAGGATCTTAAGTAATTTAGTTGAACACATAAGTGAAAAAATGAGATCTTGACTTGGTCTTGAAGCAAAATACGAAGGTACAGAGTAAGAATCTTGTGTGCAAATATTTCACTCTTTATAATGCATCCTTGCGATATAGGTAATAAATTTGCGAGGCATGGCTCTTGAAATGCTTGTTTGCTAGAATATTTTGGTATTGGTTGTTTAGAGGGCGGGGCAAACAAAGAATATGCAGCATGCGGGTAACAATACTTCTCTTTCAAGTCGTTAGGCTTCTTAGATCTTATTGAACAACTTAGTCAACCATTATCTATTTCACAAATACCTAAAGATAGCACTATTAAAGAATGAAGGATAAGCTTTCTTCTCCTTAACAAGGAAAAACCTCCTTTCAAAGAGACTTATTCCTTTGAAACTTATTTTAAATTATTTGGACTTTCATCCATTATGTATGAGATTAGAAAATAAAATGATATTCATCCCCACAAGTGCAAGGGTTACCTTGCAAAAAACAAGATATTGTGGGAATATCTATCAGTGTGTTACACATATATGTGCACTTGTTTTTTATGTATCATTTTAGGGATAATATTTGAATTATATTGGATGTATATAGCATAAGGAGAATATAAAGCAAACTAAGTAACCCATAGTACACTCAGCCCTAGAAAATGCTTCACAAACCAGAGGCGACTAGTTTGACTCTCCCCTTTTCCCCTTCCCTTTAGGCCACTCACTTATCCAAAAGAAAGGCAATCTCTTCAGAACACTTGCTCAAAAAAAAAAAAAAAAAAAAACAAAAAGGATAGAGTTAAAGAAAACAAAGTAAGGATAAAAGTCTAAGGAAGCTTATCCATAAACAAAACTATAGATTTGTAATGGGCTCCCTTAAAAGGAAGCTTATCCATAAACAAGTCTAAGGAATTTACAGTAAAGGGCACCCTGATTGGAATTGAAGAATGAAACTTTATGTGTTGTCTAATCAAGTGGGCCTCATATTTTTCAACATATTTACAAAAGTGTTGTTGAGCAACATTGTTTAAAAACTAAAAATTGGTAAGATTAATTTTCTAAATTTAGTGTTCAAACACCTTAAAATGAGCAACGTAATTCAAACACTCCAAAAAAACACATTTACCAAACACGTTTTTTGTTACAACCATAGTTTTCAGTATTTAAACATTGAAAACTATTGCTTGAAATTACATTCCAAACAGGCCCCTAGCCATTGCTGCCTAAACTCATTAGGTTCATCTACCCGAAACCCATTGCCACCCAAACCCATTATTGCTTGATTCACCCCCACCAAAACCCAAATATAAACCCATTCCCACCCTAAAATGTGATCCCACTATAGCAAACAACGACAATTAACCAACAACTTCTAACTAGTGATATTAATGGCTTCGGACCAATAATATTGACCCATAAGCAAATGATGATATCTATTCAGCTTGATTTTGAGAGAGAACTAATTTGTGAATAAATGGTGGAGAAAGGAGAAAGATATCAAAGAGCAAAGAGATTGAATAAAAACAGAAGATAAAAGATGTAAAAAACTATAGTTCCTTTATATATTTAGAAGCATTTTCCAAAATTTTGAACAATGATGCAAAACTAGGTGTAAAGGGTGTTTTTGTGTAAAGGAACCAAAAAAAAAAACCATTTTGGCTTCTACATTTTGAGATTACTATCAATTTGGTCCTTACATTTTGATAGTGGTCAATTTGATCCCTGTTACTTTTAACTTGCCTTGAGTTTGGTCCCCTCTTTGTCAAATCATAGCTTTTCTTGCACTTTGTAAGCAACCAAAATATAAAATCAAATTTACTAGTCTCCAACTTTGGTAGACATAAATATCAACTTAGAAACTAAAAAAAAAATGCATATTTGGACCTAGAATGACTACAATTTGAAAATAATAGAGATCAAAGTCACTACAAGTTGAAAATAATATGGACCAAATTGATTCTTGCTAAAATGTAGAAACTGAATTGATAGTAACCTAAAAAATGTAAGGACCAAAATGATATTTTTGGCTTATGTAAATTGGTGTACAACACCAAGTGTGAATATTCTAATCCAACTTATAAAACTTTTTTCACCCCAAGTACAACTGCTTTTTAAGCCAAATATGTCAATAAAATAAAATGTCCATAAATGGACATTTAATAGTATAAACAGTATTATTACCCCTTCAATTATTATTCAAGTCTCTCAAACTCTTGAGATTCATGAGTTCCTAGTTTCGAAACATCTAATCAGCATCTTGAGAATATATTTAAGAAATTCATTTATATAAATCATCTAATTTATGAGAAATATGGATTAGACACGCCCAAAAATTGTCAAGCATTCAAATGAATATAAAGAAACTCATTTAAAAGGAGAAAAATAATAAGTCTAGACTCTCTATGGTCCAAAACAATAAAACCACTTGCGAAAACGGCTTGATGGTAAGAAGTCATCACAACCCATCACCATCACATTGCAAATTCAAGGTTGTGATATGCCCCCATCTAGTGCCAAGGTGGTTCGGCACCATATATGATAGTGTTTTAAGTGGGCCGAGATCGGTGAACACACCTAACAATTTCCTTAAAAAGATAATTTTGCCAATAAGAAAAAAGCGTACAGTATTTGATTTGACACTGGCATATGTATTTAGGGGGTTGGGGATTGGACAAGTCCTCATGCAAGAATTTTGAGGTGTTGTTGTGGCAGTCCTAATAATAACACAATTTCAAGGGTCAAAAAACCAACACTACCCTTCACTGTAAATTTCAAACTGTACCCAAGTCTAAGGAAGATAGATTCATAGATTTGTGATTGGCTCCCTTAAAAGGAAAGATTTTTGCACTTTTAAAATCCAAACAAATGAAGATAAAGAAATGTAAATGCCCTTAAAACTTACAATTATCTTATCTGTGCTCTCATATTTCAAAGATTGTTTCATATTTTTCAAAAAATGAAATCTTCAAATGTCACAAGAAGATCATGGAGGACATTCAAGAAAAGATTAAAATCATAACAAGCCCACAGAACCATTCATAAAGGACATATTTTGAGTGTAAGACTTAAAACATGGTGGATAATCGAATTTTCAAGATGACAGTTTTTTGGGGGAGGACTTCAATTCAAATTAAGCATAAATTAATGGTAAATGGCTATTCAAAGTTTTTTTTCCCTAAACTTAGTTTCAAGAATCTAAGGGCAAAAATAGAAATGTCAATCTTGTTGCTGCTCTTCTTGTTTTTTGCTTTGCACCGGAGGGGAAAAAAAAAGGTAAAACTATTGGCTTGGATTCGAATGTTCATGTAGCAAAAATAGTCATTCCCCATGCCATATTGCTGCCTAGAGGGAGTCCTAAGAAACACAATAATATACTAAAGAAAAATTATCAAAAATATTTTTATTTTAACCCATACTTTCTAAGCAACCAAACAGGCCACAAGAACAGACATTTATGTATTCTAATATCATGCCATTATTCTCACTTCATAATATGTTTTATTATGACAAAGAACAAAAATATCTTCAACCTCGAAATGAAACTATGACAATAATTGAAATTCCATTGAAAGATATTCTATTAAAATGCATAAAGTTCAGAATCAACAAAGTCCATTGTTAGGAGACAAAATTGGATATACCCCATTTTATCATCCAGAGTTTCAAATTCCAGCTTTCGGATAATTCATTTTTCTTGTGAAGATAAGATAATACAGATTTTCAAAGAACCAGGTTGAAAACAAATAGTTAAAAGAATTCATGTATAACTATTAAACTGGATGTTTCGTATCCTGTGCAAGAAGTAACCATTTTTTTGGTCACTGGGAGGCAGAGGAACTCCTGTCCATTGAGCCCGATCATATAAACATTGCTGCCAAAGCAAACTCATGAAGCTATCAATCAAATTAATGAAAATTTTCTTTTAGTAAGATCAATTCCAACAAACTATTTCAGCAAAGTAATCCACACCCAATAAGCTTAGTAAACAATATTTCAGCAAAGTATTTGCCTCAAAAGTAAATCAAAGTTCCAAAGTATTTCTAAAAAAAATCAAACATGTCTTATTACATCAAAAAATACTTTAATAGAGAGTTACTCCTTTCTTTAGCCCATTTTGAAATTGGTTCCTTTAACACAGAGTTTGATCGATTGCAATAAAAAAAAATTAGCATTAAGCAATGTATTTCAACACAACCCAACATAAAATATCAATTAAAAGGGCTGATATGGTCCTTTATATAGTAATGTAAATCAGTAAAATCATCATATCAGTATTTTAGTAAAAAAAGAAGTCACCCCTTATATGCACAAGCAAAACAAATAACGCCCACCCAAAAAGAGAAAAAAAAAAAATGGTAATGCAACAAAAACTGTTACAGATAACGGACAATTGCAGTTTTGACCAAAAGGGATTTAATTTTTTTTTTTTTTAAAAAAGAAGAAGAAGTAATTGCAGAGATTGTAGGATATCCCACTATTATAATCATTCAAGAGGGGTCATTTTCAACCGTCTGATTGGAGAATCTAGTGGTGTAGGAGAAGACGGAGCTAATGATGATATAGGAGCCCGTAAAGGAGATTCCAATGATGATGATGATGATGAAGAAGAAGAAATACCACATTAAAATTTTTTTTTTTTCAATTCTAACAATCACATAAAAACTAATGTCATTGCCAAAACAAAACCATATTCTTAGAGCATCCACACTAGATGTGGTAAATGTGCCAAATGTCAAATATTTGGCACATTTACCACATCAAACACTAAAAAACCTCATTTATCAAATGTTCCAAATCTTAAATTATGCAACACTAAACAGTAACCTCATATATTTGCCACCGCACGGACGAAATGTGGCATAAATTTATTATTTTTTTGTTCGGTTTTTCTCTCTCCTCTCACTTCTTTAATTGATTTTTTCTCTCCCCAACAGGTGTTCTTTCCTCCCCTCACAATCTGTCTCTCTCCCAAACCGGTGTTCTTTCCTCAAATCAAACCCAAAAAACTTCTTTCTTCAAATCCAAAAATCAAACCCAAAAATCCTCAAATCCAATTCCCAGTTTAAAACAAACCCCAGAAATGGAATCATCACAAACCCAGAAAGAACAAAGGAATCGGCAATGGAGGCGAGGTAGAGCTTGGTGCCAGGGACGGCGAAGCCGGGAAGATCGGCGTGCGAGCAATAAGCGAGGTTCGTGAGGGCGAGGTCTGCCGCCGGAGTGTTCGTCACGATTATGGGATTGGAATCGACGTGGGCATCGACGTTGAGGTGAGATCGGAATCGACGTTGAGGTGAGATCGGAATCGTGGGTTGCTGGTGCTAATGGGTTTTGGTTGCCGGTGCAAGTGGATTCGTGGCTTTGGGTTGGCGGTGCTAGTAGTTTCGTGGGTTTGGGTTGTCGGTCTAGTGGGTTTTGGTTGTGTTTTTCGGGTTTGAGTTCTTTGTGTTTTTCGGGTTTGGTTAATGGGTTTTCTGTGTTTTCCGGGTTTTGTGGTGGGCGGTGGTTATGGTGGTGGTTTTGTTCAGTTTTTTGTTTTGCAATGGATTGTGGCTGCCACGATGGTGGTGGTGGCAGGTGCGGCGGCAGTAGATGTTGTTGTGGTTGTTAATTTCTGTTTTAGATATATTATTTTATTGTGTTGTTTATATTATTTTAATGTATAGAATTGAATAATAAAACATTTGATAAATGGGATGTTGTAAAATGATGTGGTAAAATAATAAAATAGGTATTTGGTGTGGCAAAATGGCATAAATTATGCCACAGCTGCTATGGATGCTCTTAGAACACTAACAAAAGAAACACAAAAAAAAAAAAAAAAAAACCCAAAAAGATCCGAAAAACCTTAGGTCATGGTGGAATTCCAAAATCTAAATTGGAGAAAGAGAGAGAGACAGAGGAATCTAAGAAGCAAAAACAACAAAGTATTGAGAAGAAACAAAGAGTACCTTCGGCACAGTGGGCTACGAATGGCGACAGTGAGCTACGATTGCTTGAGAGACTACCTTCGTGATGGTGGGCAACGAATTTGCTTCAAAGATGGGCTACTGATTTGCTTTATGAATGAGTGAGTGAGTGAGTGAGTTTGAGAGTGAGTTTCAGAGGGTGGTGCGAATGGGTGTTCAAGTGAGTCAGTGTTTGAACTTTGAGATTTTGTAATGAGCTGTTTGAAATCGTGGAAGTGTTTATATTTTGCAGATTTCGAGTCTTATAAACTCAATTTCCATGTGGCAATTTTGTCCAACTAAGGGTGGCACAAAAACATGAACTCGAGCTTTAGAAACTTGAGTTCTAATTGAATCTCGAGTTTCTAAAACTCGAGATGCTAGTTTCACAGATTCTTTCAAAACCGGGCAACTAACGAAAATGTTAAAATATTATTGTTATTTGGAAAGGGTGTTCTGAGATCAGTATTAACTCTTTCTTGGGCTGTAACAATTCACATTTCTTGTTCGGATTCTTGAGAAAGTTATGTTCTTTTTAAGTGGTGACACCCCCTCCAAAAAAAAAAAAAAAAAAAAAAAAAGAAGGCTATCATTTTTTGGGGGGGGGGGGTTGGGGAGATAATGTGGCAACAAAAATTAGGGGAAATTTTTATGCATGGAACAAGAACATCGCAATTTTATTTGGATTGACGAGACTCTGTGTCCGCACAATGCAAGACCTAAAATGTAAAAGTTTTTTTTTTTTTTTTTTTTTTTTTTGAGAAAATGACACTCTACCTCCACACTTTTTTTTTTCTTTAACATTTGATTGACCAAATTTTTTTTTAATTTAACACCATTAAAAATGTTGTGTGCTTCTCATCTCTCTCTCTCTCTCTCTCTCTCTCTCTCTCTCTCAATTGAGTCAATTCATATTGGCATTGCCTCAAATAATATTGCAAAAATATGGGCTATTAGATATGGTTTAAAAATGGCCTGAGAATTAGGGTATAAACATATAAATCTAGAAATTGATTCTCAGATTCTCCCCAATTGGCTAACAACATATGGTGTTCTAGCATCGGAATGTTCTGTTTTTATTTTGGATTGTAGAATGCTACTCGGCCAAGAAAGGATAGTTCTTTCAGGTCATGTCTTTCGTGAAGCAAATGGCGTGGTAAATGAACTAGCAAAGAGGGGACAGGAGCACCAATGTAGTGTTAGAGAATATAATGAATGTCCAAATTTTGTTTATGTAAAATATGTGTGTGATATTTTGCAATTAGGCACTCCAATGGACAATACTTGTAACAATACTCCTTAGTTAAAAAATAAATCTTTGTTTTATAAAAAAAGAAAAAAGAAAAAAAAAAAGAAATAGAGTCTTCAATTATAGTAATTAAATTAATTATTTTAACGTATTTGTAGTGCACCACATGATTATGGAGAACAAATGGAAAATTAATAATAGAAAAAAGAGAGTATTCACTTGATGCAACTATAATATCTTGGACACTACTTTATTATATAGAATATGATATGGGAGAGAGGGATGACGGCTTTTTCGGTGAACTTCCTAACTATTCCCCTCCGGGTTCAGGTGTGGGGGCTTCCTTTTGATCTTTTTAATGAAGAGGTTGGTACGGATATTGGGAATGGGATTGGCACGGTTGTTTCTTTGTTGTGATAAATCTTTGGCTTCAGACCAGGCCCGATTCTTACAGATTCGAGTTGAGGTGCCATTGGATAAACCGCTGCGTAGGGGTGCTTCGGTTTTAAGTCCCGAGGGTGATACTGTTTGGGTTGTTTTTCAATATGAGCGTTTGGTGGGGCTTTGTTTCCAATGCGGCAGATTAGGCCATGAGGCGAAAGCGTGTACTACTCATTTGCCCGAGGGTTGCACACAAAAACCATATGGTGACTGGATGAGGGCGGGGTCTAGGAGACAAAGGGATAATCAAGAACAGGGGTTTCGACGCTCACTTAGTCTGTCGACAAGGCGAAGGGAGGAGGAGCAAGCCGGGGTTAGGGTTCCGCCGCAAGAGTCCGATACGGAGGACGTTCTAAGTCCTGTGAATGGTGAATTTTCTGGGGATAGAGATAAGCAATTAGCCGTGATAACCGGTGTTCCCAAACCGGGAGGCTCATGTCCGATTCGAGTACCAACCGGGATTTGGATATTTTGTTGCATGCCGGCTATGCCGAGGAGACTCAAGCTCCAGGAAACATTGGCCATACTCCTATCTATCCAGAAGATGCACTGTTTAGTGTGCCAGTACAATATGATGTCATGGAGATGAGTGTCATGCAAACCATGCAAAACCATGCTACATGCTCTAGTACTCCAATAGAAGACCACCCTCAAGCCCACTCAGGAACGTGGAAGAGACTTGAAAGGCCAAAAACAAGTCCAAACTCGGATGTAGTGGATGGTGTTGTTAGAGAGGGATTGAAACGTAGGTGCCAACCAACCGAGGCGGTGAAAACGAAGATTGAAAATGTTCGTAGTAAACGAGTAAAGGTTTCTAGCTCTGGCCCATCAAGTATAACGGTGGAGGCTGTGTCCCAGCACTGTCGAACACAATGATTCTCCTCGGTTGAACTCGCGGGGGCTTGGGAACCTCGTGCGAGTGCACCGTGCTCTCTCATTTAGTGAGGGAAAAAGCTCCCACCGTTCTGTTTCTTATGGAGACAAAACAAACGGTAGAAGAGATGAAACAAATTCAATCGGACTTGCGGTATTCCGCCATGCTTGCGATCCCTTGTGTGTGAAGGGCTGGTGGTTTGCCCATGCTTTGGAGGGAGGAAAAGGTGGATTTACATGTCCAAACGTACTCAATGAACCATATTGACGCTCATGTTCCTAATGGGCAGAATCCGTGGAGGATTACCGGGTTCTATGGCCATCCCGAGCATCACCGAAAGCATGAATCTTGGCAGCTTCTAAGACACCTACACTCGCGAGATACGTTGCCGTGGTTGTGCATGGGTGATTTTAATGAAATTTTATCATCCGAGGAAAAGCAGGGGGGTATTTCGAGATCTCTTCGGCTTATGGATGATTTTAGGTGTGCACTCTTGCACCGTGGCTTGATAGATATGGGGTTTCTTGGGAATATATTCACTTGGAACAATGGACGGCCTGGGGAGGCTTTCATTCAAGAACGCCTAGGCTGAGTTTGTGCAACTACGACGTGGCAAGACTTGTTCCCACAAAGTCAGGTATACCACATTCAAGCTTTTTATTCGGACCATATTCCAATTCTTATTAATACGCAGGTTGGGGACAGGGGCATACGTAGAAAGCGAAAACCAAAGAGATTTGAGGAAAGGTGGGTTGCCTACCCCAAATGTGAACATATAATCCAAGAAGTATGGAGTGGAGCGGGATTATCTGGCAGTCCAATGTTCCGTCTATTTGACAAAATCCGGAGGTGTCACATGGCTCTAGTTAGGTGGAGTAGGACCTAGGGAAATTCAAAACAGAAGTTGGAGGAGAAGACAAAGGAGCTTGAGGGGCTCACAGCACTAAATAACGCCGCCAACAATGAGGTGATAAAGAAGGTAAAGGCCGACATAAACTCATTATTGTTTCAGGATGAACTTTTAAAGCGGCAACAATCTAGAGCTATTTGGCTGCCCATCGGGGATAAAAACACTAAGTTTTTTCACCAACGAGCTAGTCAACGACGCCGTAAAAATCACATTGCTGATTGCTGGTTTCCTTGATAATAATGGACTATGGAGCACATCAGAAGAGGCCACGGCTAGAGAGGTTGAGAACTATTTTATGGACCTTTTCACCTCCTCCAATCCGAGAAACAAGGGACCAGTCCTAGATGTTGTGGATAGGGTAGTCACCCTAGAAATGAACTCTACACTTCTTTAACCATACACTGAAGAGGAGGTTCGGCAAGCTCTCTTTCATATGCACCCATCCAAATCTCCGGGTCCGGATGGTATGTCTCCCTTCTTTTTTCAAACATACTGGCATATTGTTGATGCGGTAATCTCTGTCTTGAGTTCTGGCCATTGTTTGAAAAAAATGAACTACACTCACATTGTGCTAATTCCTAAAAAAAATGACCCTCGGTTGGTTTCTGACTATCGACCAATTAGCCTTAATAATGTTGTATCCAGGATTGTGTCCAAAGTTCTAGCTAATAGGCTTAAACTCATCTTGCCTAATGTCATATCTGACTCACAGAGTGCTTTTGTTCCAAACCGTCTTATTACCGATAATACTACCGTAGCTTTTGAAGTCTTACACGGGATGAGGAATAAGCGAACAGGAAGGATTGGGCAAATGGTCGTTAAACTGGATATTAGTAAGGTCTATGATCGTGTTGAATGGAGTTTTCTGGAGCTTATTATGCATAAGTTAGGGTTAGATGCACAATGGATCCAACTTGCTATGGAGACTGTTTGTACGACTTCTTACTCAATTCTCATAAATGGGGAGCCTCAAGGCTATATCACTCCTTCTAGGGGTCTTCGGTAGGGCGACCCCTTATCACCATACCTTTTCCTTTTATGTTTGAAGGTCTTTCTGCTTTGATCCGAAATGCAGTAAGTAGTCAGAGACTTCATGGCCTCCTCTCATGTACTAATGGAGTATGCATCTCCCATCTCCTTTTTGCTAATTATAGCTTCATATTTTGTCATGCCACTATTGATGAATGTCATCGCCTTTTGGCCATCTTGGAGAGTTATGAGGAAGCTTCCGGTCAAGCCATTAATCGACAAAAAACATCTCTTTTTTTCAGCAGGAATACTAGGCCCGAAATAAGAGCAGATATTCAACACATGTTAGGAGCACGAATTATGGAGGATTGTGAAAAATATTTGGGTTTGCCCATGGTTGGAGGTAAGTCGAAGGTTAACACCTTTAGAGAGCTTCACGAAAAAATCAACAAGAGAGTCTTGGGATGAAAGGAGAAGTTTATATCGAAAGCGGGGAGGGAAGTTCTGATAAAAACAGTTGCACAAGCCATTCCCACCTATTCGATGAGTATTTTCAAACTTCCTAAGGCGTTATGTGACTCGATAAACTCCATCCTAGCTAAATATTGGTGGGGGCAGACGAAGGATGAGAAGAAAATCCATTGGATTAATTGGAAAAAATTGTGTCTTGTTAAGGCCAACGGTGGTATGGGTTTTTGAACATCCAAGCTTTTAACACGGCAATGTTTGGCTAAACAAGCATGGCGACTCCTTCACAACACTCATTCTCTTTTCTATAGGGTTTACAAGTCTAGATATTTTCCGGAGTGCTCCTTTATGGATGCTGTTTTGGGCTCTAACCCCTCTTATGTGTGGCGAAGCCCTCTTGGCTCGCTAGGGATGTTCTCAAGGAGGGGGCATACTGGTGTGTAGGGGATGGAAGGCATATTGGTGTGCTTACCCATCATTGGCTGCCACACAGGCCCCGTTTCCTTGGGGAAGAGCGACCAGATCTGTGGGTTTGCGAATTAATTGATAGCACCACCAAACAATGGGACCGGGAGAAGATATTTGATCTCTTTAATCATAGAACGCGAATGGAGATTCTGGCCATACCACTTCGGGACAGGTATCGTTGAGATGAGCTCGTGTGGAAGGAAAATAAGAATCGGGTCTTCTCTGTTAAGTCTGCGTATCAAGTTGCTCTCGGCTTACGGATTGTGTGCATGCGGAGCACTCGGCTGCTAGATTAGACCGTGCTACATGGAAGAAAATTTGGGCTTTGAATGTGCCCCCAAAGGTACGTACATTCGTTTAGCGGGCATGCTCCGATATTCCGCCCACACGTGATAACCTTCACCGGCGTCGGGTGCGGGTAGACCCCAGGTGTGAGCTATGTTGCCAACAAATGGAGTCAGCGGGTCATCTTCTATAGGAATGCCCTTTGGCTAGGAATGTTTGGGCTCTATGTCGTGGACGGATTCAGAAGTGCTCTAATTCGGCTCAGGATGTGTTTGGTTTGTTTCATCGGATGGTTGGCCGTTTATCTCAACAAGATCCGGAGAAATGGGCTGTTATTTCATGGGGGATTTGGAATGCTCGAAACAAGTTTTATTTTGAGAAGATCCAACTTCATCCAAAGGTTATTTTTGATGGTCTTTGTTGGTTATCCGGGACGAGTATCAACGTTTGGTTGCTGCTCAATAGGATGACTGATTTTTTTGCCTCTGGTTGATAGGGCCCTTGGCTTTATTGTAGTAGGGTAATAGTTTTCTTTTGGCATTTCTGGTATTTTCTTTTTCCCCCGGTTTGAGTTTTGGGGTTTTATACTTGTATTTGGGTTTGACCTTTCTTTCTTTTTAATAATATTTTCTAGCGTTTATCTAAAAAAAAAAGAGTCATGCAGCAAACACATTTTTGTTTTTCACAACTTTACAAAAATAATAAGTTGCAATCATCCACCATCACATTTACATGTACTCTTGCTAACATAAAACTTTCATTCATATAACTACGTGCCCAACTCACACAAAGGCCAAAGCATTCACATCAAATGAGCTAAAAATTAAAATTATTAGCAACTCAAAAACCTATTTTATTTATTTTAAACCTCTTACTTTACAGTTTACAATACATCCTACGTAAAAATTATATTTTTTTACCACTTCATTTAAAATAATAATAAAAAAACAACATTCATAAACACCAAAAGCAATCAGCCACTTCATTTAAGGAATATAAATATATTTTTTATTATAAATTTTGAGCTATTTGCCAAAAATTTTAAAAATATCACCATTGTAGCAGTAGTATATTTTTACCAGTAGTATTTTTTTACCACTTCATTTAAAATAATAATAAAAAAAACATCTATAAACACCAAAAGCAATCAAGCACTTCATTTAAGAAATATAAATATATTTTTTATAATAAACTTTGAGCTATTTGCCAAAAATTTTAAGAATATCACCATTGTAGCAGTGTTATGTTTTTTGTTGAATGAGTTACTAAAAATTAGTTTTTTTTTTTTATATGAAGATTTTAAGAGATTTATTGTGATTTGAATAAAGTCTTTTGCTATTGAATACAAAATATGTGGTTTTAAATACCGTCTATAAAAAAAAGATTTAGTATTTAAATTTAATGATATAGAGTAATAATTTAATTATTATTATTATTAGTATTTTAATATAAAAATAGTGAAACATTAGGCTGGCTGGGATTGCTGAGCCTAATTTACCCAGCCAGCCCAAGGGCTTAGAACAGAGTAAAAAAACTCCATAGACTATGAGGCAGTTTGGATCCACGTTTCTGCGTTGCGTTTTTTGGCCATGCGCGTTTTCCTTTTTTTTTTTTTTTTTTTTTTTTTTTTTTTTTTGTGCTTCAGCCGCACCTTTTGACTAAAGTCAGTAGTAAACAGTGCACTTATGCACTGTTCATGGGTCCCACAAATTACATTTTTTATCAACTTTTTCATTAAAAATGGGTCCCACAATACTATTCACACATTTAAAAATTATTTTGCTACAGTTTCAGTTTTCAGTTTTCAGCAAAATAAGTTCTATCCAAACAGACCCTATGTAGAATTGAATAGGCTTCACTCGTTGAGCGTCGGTGAGAGAAATCCAGCCTGTTCCCACTTAAACCCCGAACACCTTCCCTTCCAATCCACCGTCCATTCCTCAATCTTGCACCCAACTTAACCACTCTTTGACCCCACTCTTTCTCAAAAGAAAAAGACCTTCGATCCAACTCTCCGGATTTTTTAAAAAACTAACTACAAAACCCAAACAATATCATTAGTTAGCAAACGTTTCAAACTAATTTCGTTTATAACAATTCGAGCTCAGTGGACTCGATTTAGGAAAAATCGAAGTGGAGAAAACATGGAAACCAAGTTCGTTGAACTCGGTTTCCATGTCTAAATCGAGTTCAACGAACTCGGTTTCCATGAAAAACGATCATGGAAAATGATCATGTACCCACAAGAAATTGATTTGCCAACAACAAGCTCTCTGAGCACGATTTGATAAGAAGACAATCTGATAAGATCCATCTTCTGCAGACGACGCGACCAAACATTAGATGGCACTAGACTTCGTTATCCGATCAAGCAAACCAAAGACATCTTCTCGCAGACGCAGCAAACCCGATCCATCTTCTGCAGACGCAGAAACCCGATCCATCTTCTCGAGACACGACCAAAAACCATGGCACTAGTTTTCCATCTTCCGATCTCCCGAGTCCAATGAACTCGTTTTCCATACATGGAAATCGAGTTCATTGAACTCATTTTCATACATGGAAACCGAGTTCGTTGAACTCGATTTCCATGTTTTCTCCTTATAAACGAAATTAGTTTGAAACGTTTGCTAACTAATGATATTGTTTGGGTTTTGTAGTTAGTTTTTTAAAAAATCCCAACTCTCCTCTTCTTTTTTTTTTTTTTTTGATAACTCCTCTTCTTCTTCTTATTTCTTCCTTCACATCACAACCAAACTTTGGTTACCAAAGCATAACCAAAAAAAAAAAAAAACACACACACACATCCCAGAAAAACCCAGAAGCTCAAACTTGCTTCTTTGTCCAAAACACTAACAAATAGATGAAAAAGCGAAGGGCATTTTGGTAATTTTGGCACTGGTGGTGCTGGCAGTGGCGGTGGAGTCTGACCCGGACACGGTGACTAAGGTGAAGACGGTGCGTGGCAAGAAGGTGTGTACCAAAGGTTCGGAGTGTAATCAGTGGTCACAGTTTTGCTGTAATGATACAATCACTGATTACTTCCAAGTCTATCAATTTGAGGAATGGTTTTCCAAGAGGAACACGCCTGTGGCTCATGCCGTTGGGTTCTGGGACTTCCAGTCGTTCATTCTTGCTGCTGCGCAGTACGAGCCACTTGGGTTTGGGACCACTGGTAACAAGACTGAGAAGATGAAGGAGGTCGCTGCTTTTCTTGGCCATGTTGGGAGTCAAACTTCTTGTATGTGGTATTTTTTGTGGAAAATGTGTGATGGGTTTTTGAGATTTGTTGTGTTTTGTTTGTTGGGTGTTTGATTTGGTTGTTTTTATTTGTGGATGTGTGTGTGTGTCTTTTGATTGGTTGTAGGAAAATGTGTTTAGTTGACTAGATTGGAATTTTAGAGTGGGTTTTAAGGGCATTTGATTACGTGCGTGTGTGTGTTTCTTAAGTTTGTTATTTGGATAGAGATTTTGTTTACTTGATAAACGGAAATTCTATTTGAGGGTGAGTTTTGAGTGGATTTTTATACTTGGGTGTGTGTTTGTTATGTTAGTTGAATGAGATTGTGTGTTTCTTTTAGCTGGGTGTTTGATTTGATTGTCTATCACTGTGTTTGTGTTTCTGTTTTTTATTTAATTGGTGGTAATTGTATTTAGTTAATAGATTGGAATTCAGAGTGGGTTTTGAGGGAATTTGATTAATGCTTGGTCGTTTATAAAGGAGTGTGATTCACGCACAAGTGAGAAAGATTAACTGAGTGAGTTGATTCAAGTTGAGGGAAAAAAAAATGGTAGAGAAAGATATAAAATAAAATTAGTTGAAGTAGTGAAAAAGGACATGTCAGTTAAGGAGGTAACAAAGAGTATGGTTTTACATATAATAGACTGGTGGAAAAGAATATATGTTGTTGACCACTGCTAGTTTGTGAGAGTTCATCGCTAACCTTGAGATTTTGGAGGATAAGGCTTCTTGTTGTGAGGGTAGTCGATTATCTGGGTGTTTAATTTGATATTTTGAGATAGTGTGTGTGTTTTCGTGTCTTTCTTAATATGATGAACTTTTGAATTTACTTAATATATAGAAATTTTAGAGAGTGGGTTTTGGGGGGATTCTTTTACCAGTGTGTTTGATAAGATTGAGTGTGTCTTTTGGGTGAATTGGATGAAATGGTGATTACCTGGTTGTGTGTGTGTGTTTGCAGTGATTGGAGGAAATGGTATTTACTATTTAGTTACTGAAAACTTTTTGTTTGTTCACATAATTGTTGATGGTAAATGGTGATTATAATTGGGTTCTAACCAGGTGGTTATGGAGTGGCAACTGGAGGACCGTTAGCTTGGGGGCTTTGCTTCAACAGAGAAATGAGTCCCAGCCAGTCATACTGTGACGACTTCTACAAATACACCTACCCTTGTGCTCCTGGAGCTGAATACTATGGCCGTGGTGCCTTGCCTATCTACTGGTCTGTATATATTTCAGAACCAACTGTTTCTTTTCTTTTTCTCAATTTCATGGTGTTACCTTTGTTTTGTTACCAAATCTATCTATGTTCAACCAATCTACTGGTCTGATTTCATTATTTCTGTTAGCTTTTCCATTTGATTTGTTTGTAGTCTTTTCATTGCTGTGAGTTTACAATCGTAAACACATTGCACTTTTGATATCAATAAAACTTTTGTTACCTATCAAAAAGAAAAAAAGAAGAAATGCCAAATATGAAATAGAATTTGATGATGATGATGATATACTACTTCTAAGATGGTCATCATAATAAGCATCTTCACTAGATAACTGACCCATACACTTAGAATCATTTTATAAATCAAAGATGATGCACCATGTCACTAGTAGATCTTAACTTGTTTATTTGCCCCTGTTTGTATTATTAAACTTCTTGCAAACTTGATTCTTAGATTCTTTTTTTTTTTTTTGGTGGTGTTTTTATCTGTGTTGTTATCTGTAGGAACTACAACTATGGTGCAGCTGGCAATAGTATTAAAGCAGACCTGTTGAACCATCCAGAATACATTGAGCAGAATGCTACTCTGGCTTTCCAGGCCGCAATTTGGAGGTGGATGACCCCAATCAGGAAGTCACAGCCTTCAGCCCATGATGCCTTTGTTGGCAACTGGAAGCCTACCAGGAATGACACTCTATCTAAGCGTGTTCCTGGTTTTGGTGCCACAATGAACATCCTTTATGGGGAACGTACTTGTGGCCAAGGTGATATTGATCCTATGAACACCATCATTTCCCATTACCTATATTACCTTGACCTTCTCGGTGTTGGCCGAGAGCAGGCAGGGCCCAGTGCAGAGCAGGTTGCATTTAACCCTGTCACCACTGCCAACACCGCAACTTCTTGAGCTCTACATGATGATTACTAGGTAGCCTATTTTATTGTTGGATTGATCCTCTCCAAGAGGGAAGTGTTAATAAGAGTTGGCAATGATGATATTATACTCAGGCCACAATTATAATGTGTGGAGTTATTTGTCGGTGCCCTTCGTTATTGCTGTAATGTGTAGATTTTGAGGTCCATTTATTTCTACCTTTTATGATGTTGTGCAATATATGTTCACTGCGAACCATCTTCTTGTTATCTATGTTTCAAATACAAATTTGTAAAGTTAAAAAATTACAATGTGTCTTATTTATAAATTCTGGTCTCAATTAACTGGTTTCTATGGTAAATTTCTCTCTCCTTTCTTTTTCTTTTCTTTTTCATGTGCCATGACTTTTGGCTTACCAGTATTGTGCTGAGAAACTCCAACCTCGTACCTGCATTCAATTAAGATGGTAATATATAATTATTGACTTCCAGCAACTGAGCTAATTATGTTTCATGAACTGTGTTTTTGACTTTTTGTTGTCTAACGAGCTTTCCCCTTGCACCAAAAATTAGAAGGAAAAAAAAGAAGAGGATTAAGATCTTAAAAACTCCATAGAATTTTTATAATCATATCCATTCATATAATTCTATTTTAATCATATCCATTCATATAATTCTATTTTAGTGCAAAATACGCTGCTGGTTTATAAATTTTAGCGCAATAGCAATTTTAGTCCTTAAAATTAAAAGTGACTACATTTAGTACTTAAAAATTTAGAGTGATCATTTTGAGTACTTAACAAAGATAAAGTGATATTTTCAGTAAGTAAAGTGATATTTTTAGTAACTACCAAATTGAAAATGATCATAAATATGTGTAGCGGAGTGATAACATATTAGTTGTAAATTTGACCACACTATTATTATAAGGGACTAAAAGCAATCACTTTAAATTTCATAGACTAAAATTACTCATCCTCCACTATTATTCTAAGGGACTAAAAGCAATCACTTTAAACTTTATAGACTAAAATCACTCATGCTCTAAAATTTAGGGCACGTTTGGTAGACTGTAATAGGCACTGTAATGTAATATTTATTCATCTGGTTTAGCTATTCAATAGTTTGGTTATGTTTTTATTACAGGAAATAGTTATTTCTTATGAATAGCTATTCTTTAAAATGAAGAATAACTATTCCTCTCTAAAAAGGTTGTAATAGTTATTCCTTAGTAGATGTAATAATTTTCAACACTAATATATTTCCAAATAAATAAAATTTCAATATCTATCTAACAATTATGAAAATAAAAAATCATTAAAAAATAACTTATCTCTCTAATATTTAAAATATATTATTTTCTAGGAAACATAATTGTATGAGTAAGATATTTCCTAAAATAGATCATAAGTTTTATTATAATGTTACAACTCACAACCAAACTAATGAATAGGTTTAGTTATTCCATTACAACATATTTTATTCCTGGTAATAAAGATTACCATTCATGTTGTAATCTATATTCGATGTACCAAGCGTATCCTTAGGGACTGATAGTGAATTTTGATCTAGATTTTATCATAACATCAACATTTTAGTAATTCAATATTGGAGTTACCCTAAGAAGTAAGAACTTTTCCGGTAATAAAAGAAAAAGGAAAAATTGAAGTAAGAACTTCTAGTAGAGTTATTTTTCACCTTCATTTCTGATAAAGGGGGAACACAGCTAGCTCATCAGACCACAAAACAGTAGAACACAGTTCATAATAAATCAAACATTAATGTGCATTGTCATATATAATACAGTTCTTGTTAGAGTGGAGTGGTCATGTCTTTTTAGCATTTTATAGTTAGTAAATAATCTATGTTGGTGTTTGTCATGTCAGAAACTGTTAGAAACACTTGAATTCATGCCAGGAAATAGACTTGCTTTGTAGAAAAGTAATAATAATATGGGTTTTTGTTTGTCCCCAACCATCACCATCTTTCACGTCCTTATAGACAATCACAATTCATGTTTGCCGACAACCATAACCGAATTCACCTCCATTCTTCACCACCAAACTTTCTTCCAATCAAAACCCATATAACCATTTTAGTGACAGACCACCATAGATTTTTTAAGACTCATCACCACCATCTTTGACTTTGACCCCAAAATTTGAAGGAAATGCAATAGATTTCTTTTATACCTTAAAATTTTTTTAAAGATAAAGACATCTTATTATATAATTTATAATAAAGCTTTAGAATGTAGAGAGCATGTTAAATGCATGCATGGGTTGGGCTCCAAATTATTTTATTAAAATTTTTGTAAAGTTTTTGTGTCATAGAAAGTATTATATTCCTACCAAAAAAAATCAAAGAAAGTTGGAAATAAGACATTGTAGAAATTTTTGTAAAGCAAAGTTTGTAAAAGAATAGTATTGTTACTGAAGAGGAAGAATATTATAGGTGACGGATTAGAGTTTATAGATGACAGGTCCATTTGGATGGGCTTGATATATCAGGATGTGTGGGCCGAAAATGGATGGATCCATTATGAACGGACCAAGGTAGATAGATCAAAAGGCCACGTGGAACTAACTTGGTCGTTATGTGGTCTCCAAGGAATCTTAAATGGAAGCGACTAACCCTAGCCCATAGAATCTCAACAGGAATAGAATTCTAATACGTAGAAGATTCCGGAAGATACGCCTATTAATGAGGATCTTCCCTGTATGAAAAAGACTTGTTGGGAAAGCATAGGAGTCCGATTCTACACTACTATAAGAACCCAAAGACCCTCAGAAAACAGGTACGCATAATTCACCCCGACTTTGGCACTCTAGAGTTGTGAGAAATTCTAACTTGACCTTGAGAGGGTATTTGGCCGGCACCACATCGATGCTCTCTGTTAGGTCTCCTTTGTTTATCGTGCAGGTATTGTTTCGAGTCGCGAGGATCGTGTGGCTCGCTGATGATTTTTTTGGCATCATCAGTTACAAGATCTATTTTAAATCATGTCAAGTCCTCGCACATGATCCATTGTTTCTTCAATTCTTTGATACCGTACATTTGAATTCTTGCCACACGTTGCTTTTGTATTAAGCTGTAAATACATTTTTGTTGCATACATGTGTATCCTTGATCACCAAGTATTTGCATTTTGCAATCCATAATATCATATGGTCAAAATTTAGGTACAGTATCTTAAGTGTAGTACCTTAAAGTCTCCACTTAAATTTTAGCAATGTGACTATTTAACTAAAATCCTCAAACAACGTTAACTTAAAACACTTCCATCCATCTTTATTTCCCTTGCATTCACGTTTCAAACCACTCTTCAAAGTCAAACCACTCTGTCACACTCTTTCTTGTAATCAAGCTAATCCACCATCCCACCACCCAATACATCCACCAAAGCCTCATCAAAGTTATCATCATCACCACTCAAATCAACAATGCTAAAGACCATATGGACCATAATTGATTTCACAAAATTGGAGTGAGTTGGATCTGATTTGTGACAAGAGGGAGTCAATTTCACTAAAGGGTCATGGAGGCCAATGGGTTTCGACTTAGTTCCAGAAGAAAGGGGAAGGCGTAGATGAAGAAGATGAGGATGGAGAGTCCGACTCATGAAGAAGATGAGGATGAAGAAGTAAGGAGCTTGACTCTCCTCTTTGGCCGCTTGATCGACTCATGTTTTGCATCGCAGCCTACAATCTAGTCGGAGGCACCAAGTCCATGGCCATGGCCATGGCCATGCCCATCGCTTCCGCCGTCAAGATGATCCACATCAAGTCTCTCATCACAACAATCTCACTTGCATGGAAAATTACAATCTCTGCCGGTGGGGGAGTAAGGGAATGAGGAGAAGGGGTGTAGGTTGTGACAGTGGCAGAGGAGGTGCGCGGAATTGCCTCTTGAACTTGCCCATCACCATTGTTGCATTTTTCTTTCTTTCTCTTATTTTCATAGAAAGGGATATGGGATTGTGAAGTTTGTGTAAGATTGGTTTTTTTTGTTTCTTTTGGGAGAGTAGGATTGTTGAAGGGTTGTGAATTTTACAAGATGCCAATTTCTTCTTGTTAGTTGTGAGATCAAAGATTTCTCAGATTGAGGTGATGGGATTTTCTTGCTTCTAAATGGATTTTTGATTCTTTTGATACAGGGGGAAAAAATGGAAAGAGCTATAAGTTGTAACGCTGTTTGTTGAGTGTTTAAGTAAATACACGTGGCTGAAATTTAAGTATGGAACCTAAGGTACTGCACCTAAAGTACTATACATATTATATATACATTTCATCTAACAAGAAAAGAACTAAAATAAAATAAAATAAATCGATGCAAGAAGGTAGAAAGAGGACTACAAACAAAGGCTGTGGGTTGGGTGGTCACATAAAAGTACCTTTAATTTACCATTTATTTTGTGAAAATCTAAACCTAAAATTTAGGAGCAGTTAGTTATTTAGGTGCAGTAGCTTAAGCTCCCTCAATAAATTTAACATTGTGGTTGCATTAATCAATGCATCACATGGTTGAATTTGATTGGAATATCTCAAGACCAACACTAAAAAAATTTTAATCTAAGTTTTGTGAAAAATTTAAAACCTTAATTTAAAGGGATTTCAACTTTCAATGAAATTGGAAGTATTACAGTTGATTGAAATTACTTATTTTTTTTATTTTTATATTGATCTTTGGGTATAGGGTTTAGAAGAGAAGGGTCATGGGTGGTTGATTTGAAGGGCTAAGTTGATTGAAATCATTGGGTCCAGAGAGGGGCAACCAACCAACCATACACAATCTGAACCCTCTTTCTGAAACTGTTAAGAGTGTGACGAAGAAGGAGAAGCAAAGTTTAAAATTTTTTTTATAAAGATATAATAGATTTGAACTTATTATATTTACTTTATGATGATTTTTTTTTATATTATTATTCTTTATTATCAAGTCAAAGTTTTTAATTTGTTTTAGTTTTCTTTGTTAACAATATAAAGTGAAAGAGAAAGACTGAATAGTCTGTATATTGATGTGTGTATAATAATGTACAATAGAGAGCTTTATATAGGCTAGGTATGTGTACAATATAAGTAAAAGGAGTAAACTACAAGTACAAAGATATCTTTGGGCTAAGCCCAATGGGCTAAACTAGTCTAAGCTATACACTAACATCCCCCTTTAAACTCGAGGTAGCAAGGGGGAAGCCAACAGGAGTTTGGATATAAGATCTCGAAGACGACCAAGCTGGTGAGTCTTGGTAAAGATATCAGCAGGCTAGTCAGCAGAGGAGATAGAGAACAACTTGAGATTTCCTTTCTTGAGATGTTGGCGAGTGATGTGGCGGTCGATCTCAATATGCTTGGTGCATTCGTGGAAGACATCATTATGAGTAATGTAGATAGCACTACGATTGTCACAATAAAGAGGAGTGGCAGTGGGCTATGGAGCATCTATGTCACCCAAGAGCCAGCGAAGCCAAACAAGCTTGCAAGTGGTGTCGGCAAGGGCACGATACTCAGCCTTAGTATTGGAACGGAAAACCATATCCCGCTTCTTCTCGCGCCACGAGACAAGAGAAGTACCTAATAGGAAACAAAAACTTGTGATAAAGCATTGATCAGTCGAATCACCCGCCTGATCAAGATCCGAATAAGCATGAAGCTTGAGAGAAGATCGAGAGGAGTAATGCAGACCATGATAAAGTGTGCCTTTGACATATCAGAGAATTCGAAGAACAGAAAGATAGTGGACAGAGCGAGGTGCATCCATGAACTTACTAACCATACCCAAGGCATGTGAAATATCCGAACAAGTAACAGTGAGATAGATCAAAGCGCCAACCGATTGACGATAGCGAGTAGCATCGGATATAGGTTCACCATCCAAGGGTGTGAGCTTTGCATTGTATTTTAAAGGAGTGGAAACAGTCTTGTTGTCGGTGATATCGGCTTTGGAGAGAAGATCGGAAGCATATTTAGCCTGGGAAAGATAGTATCCATCAGAGGATGAGGTAACCTCAAGCCCAAGAAAATAGTTGAGAGTGCCCGGATCTTTCATTTCAAAATGCTAACTAAGGAAGTCTTCAAGAGAGCGGATACCTGCAGAATCATCTCTAGTAATAATCATATTATCAACATAAAGAAGAATAAGAGTGATACCAACTGAAGATATTCGGACAAAGAGAGCAGTGTCATGAGGACTCGAAGTGAAGCCCCGCTAATAAAGCATGATCAGTCGGATCACCCGCCCATCAAGATCTCGAATAAGCATGAAGCTTGAGAGAAGATCAAGAGGAGTAATGCAGACCATGATAAAGTGTGCCTTTGACATATCGGAGAATTCAAGAACAACAAAGATAGGGCCGAACGAGGTGCATCCATGAACTTACTAACCATACCCACGGCATGTGAAATATCCGGACAAGTAAAAATGAGATAGATCAAATCGCCAACCAATTGACGATAGCGAGTAGCATCGGATATAGGTTTACCATCCAAGGGTGTGAGCTTTGCATTGTATTTTAAAGGAGTGGAAACAGTCTTGTTGTCGGTGATACCGGCTTTGGAGAGAAGATCAGAAGCATATTTAGCCTGGGAAAGATAGTATCCATCAGAGGATGAGGTAACCTCAAGCCCAAGAAAATAAGCGAGAGTGCCCGGATCTTTCATCTCAAAATGCTGACTAAGGAAGTCTTCAAGAGAGCGGATACCTGCAGAATCATCTCTAGTAATAATCATATTATCAACATAAAGAAGAATAAGAGTGATACCAACAGAAGATATTCGGACAAAGGGAGCAGTGTCATGAGGACTCGAAGTGAAACCCTGCTGAGTAACAATTGAGCTAAACTTTTCAAACCAAGCTCGAGAAGCCTGTTTGAGGCCATAAAGAGCATGGCGAAGGCGGCAAACTTGATTGCCCGAGTGTGGATAGCCAGGGGGTGGTTGCATGTACACTTCTTCATGGAGGTCTCCATTGAGGAAAACATTCTTCACATCCATTTGATAAAGAGACCAACGGCAAATAGCAGCCACAGCAATGAGACATCCGACCGATGTAAGGTGATGTAAGGCGAGCAACATGAGCAAATGTTTCCTCATAGTCAATACCATACTCCCGAGTAAAGCCCTTGGCAACTAGGCGAGCCTTGTATCTTTCAATAGATCCATCAACCTTGGTATTGATCTTGTAAACCCACCTACAACCTATTACAGACTGACCATGAGGCAAATTAACCATATCCCAAGTCCGATTCTTATGAAGGGCATCTAGTTCTTCATTCATAGCTTGCTGCCAAAAAGGGTCGATATAGGCCTCACGATTGGTGTGAGGTTCATAGAGGGTGGCAAGAGCAAAAAAACAGTGATAATCGGTGAGATAAGGGGGAGGAATACTTACCCGAGTGGAACGACGAAGTTTAGGACCAAGGGAGACTCGGGAGAGGGTGGTGCCATAGGATCTAAGACAGGTGGGTTATATGTCGGAGACAGAACCGGAGATGAGTCGTCTAGAGAGGCAGTTGATGTTGAAGAATCCTCCATAAGTTCAGGATAGAGAGGGAGGAAAAGATCGGTAAAAATGGGGGACTCTGAGGAAGAAGATGCAGGAAACTGCTGAAGACTTGTGAAAGGATGATGTTCCCAAAACTCAACATGACGGGAGACACGAAGGCGATGAGAAATGGGATTATAGCAGCGAAACCCCTTTTGAGACACACCATAACCAAGGAAACAACAGAGACGAGTACGAGGTTGGAGCTTTGTTCGTTCATGAGAAGGAAGAGAGACAAAGCAAGCACAACCAAAAACCCGAAGAGAGGAGTAGTTAGGAGTTTGCCCATAGAGAAGCTCAAATGGTGATTTGTTGTGTGTAGTTGGTGAAGGAATACGATTAATGGTGTACACAGAAGTGAGTGTGGCCTCACCCCAAAAGTGCTCAGGAAGAAAGGCAGAAATGAGAAAAGTGCGGACAACATCAAGAATGTGACGATGTTTTCGTTTTGCACGACCATTTTGTTGAGAGGTGTAAGGACAAGACCACCGAGGAAGAGTACCATGACTGTCTAAAAAGGATAGAAAAGATTTATCATTATATTCTTGAGCATTATCTGATTGAAAGACTTTGACGGTGCGATTGAAGCGTATTTCAATCATTTTATGAAATGTTTGGTAAATAGAAACAAGTTCAGACCTATGGTTAAGCAAATAAATTCAAATATATCGAGAAAAATCATCTATAAATATGACAAAATATTTAGATTCCCCCCTCAGTGGGAATAGGTGCAGGACCCCAAATATCATAATGTATAAGATCAAAAGGGGCGTAAGAAAATGAGTCACTTTTATTAAAGGGCAATTTTGTTTGTTTGCCAAAATGATAGGAAGTACAATCAAAATTTTGAAACTGAACTGAATCTAAATGACCTTGAGAAGCTAACAACTCAAGACGAGATAAGGATGGATGACCAAGATGAGCATGCTATAGATCAAGTGAGGAGGTGGTAGTGGTAGCAGCTGTAGAAACAACTTGTGAAAGAATCTTCAAGTCACGAACCTTAAACATGCGACCAACATTACGGTCTGTCCCAAGCACTTGACCCCTCCGAGGATCCCGCACATCCACACCATGATTAGTAAATAGAAGATCTACGCCTAATTCACAAAGTTGACCAACAGAAAGCAAATTGAGGGATAACTTTGGAATATAAAAAGTGTCACTAAGGGATAAACAAGGAGAAGAGATTGTTCCTTTATGACTAACAGGCATAGGAGTTCCATCGCCAGTGTAAATGGTGATTGGATGTTCTAAGGGTGTCTTACCAGAAAATTGGGATTCATCAGGAGTCATATGGTTACAACATGCAGTATCAAAAAACTAAGATTGTTTACATGAGGTGTGAGAAAGGGTAGTGGAAATGCGGGATAAAACCTGTTGAACAAGCGCCTCAATATCAGCCATAGTAAGTGAGGAAGCCAAAGATGGACCTGTAGGAACCGATGGATTTGAAGGACATACAAGCATTTGCCCGAGGAAGAGAAGCTTTATTATGCTCTTGCACAAATTTCTGCAGTTTGCGATAAACAGAGATGTCATGGCCTTTGGTACGGCAAAACTCGTAGCGAGTACCTTTGGAAGATCGAGAGTTGGGACGCCCTGAGTTTGTTCGTGGAGGAGCAGTGAATGCAGTAATGGGAGGCTGTGGAGAGGGTGTAACCAATACATGATCAGATGATGACATGTGATAAGTAGGCCGATGGTTCTCCTAAAAAATGAGCTCCTTGACTGCAGCATCAAGAGAAGGAGTAGGAGACCGGCTAAGCAAAGAGCCCTAATAGGCTCAAAATCCTCACGTAAACCCATCATGAAGTGCATAAATTTATGGCGATCCCGATATTTAACAAAGAGCTCAATGTCCTTAGAACACACCGGTGGAGGATCTCCAAGAAAGAGTTGTTTCCACATAGTAGAAGTCTAAGAATAAAAATCAGAAATAGAATGACCTGTCTCTTGGTGCATTTGATAGAGTTTTGACTCAATGTGGAACTCCAAGCTTGAATCATTAGTGCAATTATAGCGATCGGCCAAAAATTTTCAAGCAGCCTCGGCAGTTTCAAGACGAGGAAGAAGATTATGAATGGAGGGAATAGATGTATTGATAAACCAAAACAATATCTTACTCTGAATACTCTCCCATTCCCCTAGGCATTCTTCATAATCATCTGTTGTAATAGCAGTCTTGGAAGACTCTTCAAAGAATCGTGGCTTTGGACTTAGGGTTTGGTACTTGCTTAGAAATTGAACCAATCACATATCTCCACGATTTACGACCCTTGAGAAAGACAGTCATATTCTGAGACCACGCATGATAACTAGTAGGACCATTCAACATAATAGTGATATGACGTATGATATCTCGTTCATTTTGTTGAGCCATAATGAAGAAAATGACCAAAAAGTGAGATTCAGAGACCTCAAATGCAGAAGCGGAGCTCAAAATCGGAATCTACGTGAAAAACTGAGCAAGACAGGTCCTGTTGAAAAATTTTGACTTTGGTTAAAGTCAATGGTCAATGATTTGGTCAAAGTCAACGGCTGAAGTGTCGAGACGTGAAGCGAAGCAGACGCATGGGGCGCATGTGTCTTGGTGCGTGAGAGATACCGACAAAGATGTGGAGCGCGTGCTCGTGAGGCAGAAACTTCAACCAGCGCGTGGAGGCGCGTGTGATGTGGTTTCTAGCCATTTTTGGTTGGGTTTTGCTTGGGATTGGCTATTCTGTCACTCTATGCCTTTGCTTTGGTAGTTGAATGAGTAGAACGATTATATTCGAGAGTTGCGGGGACTGTGGGCGTGTGGCGCAGTGACTTGCTTCCGCGGTGACTACCGGATGAAGGTGAGGGCAGCGAAAGAACGCCGGAGATGTCCACGGGAACTAGAAAGTCGGAGGAATGACTCTAATAGCATGTTAACAATATAAAGTGAAAGAGAAAGACTGAATAGTACGTATATTGATGTGTGTATAATAATGTACAATAGAGAGCCTTATATAGGCTAGGTATGTGTGCGATACAAGTAAAAGGAGTAAACTATAAGTACAAAGATATCTTTGGGCTAAGCCCAATGGGCTAAACTAGTCTAAGCTATACACTAACATTCTTCAAATTTAATAGCTTCGAATTAGTATTCTTCAAATCAACGACATTAGAAATAACGTAGAACTAGATCTTAGCACTTAATTATATAGCAATTGCAATCTTTATTTTTTATTTATTTTTCATTGTTACTTGCATTTCGAGTATTCGACAAAAAATCCTCTAATTGAGGCATTTCTGAATCCCTCCCCTAACTTTGAAGTCAAATTCCACTTCGAATCAAGACTATACTTCAAATCATTCACTTCAAATTATCTACCGTTAACATTAAAAGAGACCAAGCTTAAGAAAAATCGGTTTTTGATCAAACACAATTATCAGTAAACTTATGCTCTGTGATTGTGTTAATATACAGCTTTTTTTTAGCTTAGTTTGCCTTCATCATCATGAGATAATAATGTAAAAATTAATTATTTGAATTAGCCTACCCCAAATGGCTTTCAAAATTGGACTTGGCTTAGGTTTGATGCACTGGACCCGGTAATATGGTGACACATGTCCAAAAATAGACACATGTCATCATCTTAACGGGTCCAATACTACCGGACATTGAATCTAAGCATGACCCTTTAAAATTCTTGGTCTTACATAGTTATAAACAAGTATACAAAGTTTTATAATCATGAGTCCCGCTTGGAAAATTATTGAATACTTCAAGAGTACCATAAATGTGTACTCCTTCCTCTCACATGAATTGTGAATCCCACACTAAATTTAATTAGTAAAACCCATAGTTATGTGAAAAGTGAGAATACACATTTATAATAATTGAGGAGTACCCAATAATTATCCCGCTTGGCTTCATACATTTTATCGGGTCCGACTTGTGTCCAGTGGAACTTTCCATTGGACACATTGGATTGTGGACACATGTTCACTCTTGAACACGTGTTCGAATCCGGACGTGTCCAGTGGAAATTTCCACTAGACACAAGCCGTGTCCCATTTTATCAAGTGGTTAGTTCTTTATTTTATTTTATTTTCTTAAGACTAAAGTGGCTGGTTGTTAATCGAAAATAAAACTTATTTACTATTGATTCGTATGGTGAGTCTTTTATTTTATTTATTTTTAATGAAAGATTCGCATGGTGAGTCTGAGCATCCACAGCCCAAAACTTACTTTACTATCTCAAAAAGTTACTTTATTAATTATACAATACAATTTTACAATACTCCAGCATTTCAACTTTTATTTTACAATACAACACATTAAAATAAAATTTTTACACAATAAAATAATATATCCCAAAACCCAAATAAAAACAAAAACCCAATACCCAAATAACCTCTACAACCACCTGCTCCCACCACCACCATGAAGAACATACCCAAAATGTTGTTTTCTTGAAACCCCAGAAACCCTAGCCACAAACTCATGGCCCTCGAAACCCAGAAACCCATAAATTAACAAAATCAAAATCAAAATCAAACCCATAGATTAACCTAGAACTCCAAACCCGCTAATCCACCACGAACCTTAGCCCCAGAGCCACCACAACCCGCCACGACCCACCACGATCCACACCGATTCAAAAAAATCGGACTCCATTTTCAAATCAATTAAGCCAACACACATACAAACGATTCACAAAAATTGGGTTCATTCCCTCAAATCTAAATCAATCAACTTTCACATTAATTCACACAAATTTTTGTTCATATCAAGAATTTCCCCCAACGCCCAAACCAAAACAGGGAAAAAAAAATCTTTCTAAATCGATCAAACACAAATACATCACCTCATCTTCTCACTTACCAAACATCCCAAATCACCTCAAGTCCCAAACAATCAAAACCCAAAATATTTTTTTCTCCCACACCAAACAATCAAAAGCAAACCTTGCAAAATGAATTAGAGGAACACAAAGTGACGGAAGAAGAACCATCAATTGCGGTGGTGGAAGAGGCTACGATCGCACATGTGGGGGCTTGGTCGGGTGGCTTGCGGTGGCCTGTGACGGTGGCTTGCGGTGGGGCTGTGTGATGAGTGGGTCCGGCCATGGTGGCTTGGTGATGGTGTTCATGTCCACCATGGTTTTGGGTCCGAAGAGGAGAGAACAAACAAGAGAGATGAAGATAAGAGAGAGAGGGAAATGAAAGAATGAGAAAGGAAGAGAGAGAAGAATCAGAGATAATATAATATTAATACATCATTTGCCACCGAGGGTGCGTTTGTTTCGTTTGTAAAGGAAATCAGGAAAATATTTTACACCCTTGAAGGTGATTGGGTGCGCATGAAAATTCGGTCAAACTGAAAATAATTTTTAGTTGACCATAAAATTGGGTCCCTAACTCTATAAAACCAATTTCATAGTTATTTTACCTTCAAATGATTTTCAGCCTCACTTTAACTCAACAACTCAAAGAGAAAGAGAGAAAGCACCGGAGGAATCAGGATTGTGCAAGCTCATTCATCATCGCCATCCATTGTGCAAGCTCCGTACACCATCCTCTATTCGCCATGCAAGCTGCGTCCACCGTCCCTCTTCTCTTCCTACCTCATTCTCTCTTTTTCCCTCTAACCAACCAAGGCCGAATCTTCAACTGCATGTCACCAATCTACAACCCACCACCCACCCCCGTCGCCGCTACTACCTCTAGATCGAACCACCAATCTCGTCGCCCAAAGCCCCAAGCTCGAACCGCCGTTACCTATCTTTTTCTCTCAAGCCATCTCTGTCCGAGGAAAGGGGCGATTTTTTTTTTTGTTTTGATCTCCACTCCACTCCACCCCCAAACCCACCCGATCTAGTCGCCGCCGCCTCCATCCACTCCAATTCTCTTTCCCGATCTATCTCTCTTTCCCTCAATCTCTCACTCTTTCTTCCTCCTCTCATCGAGTTTGTGAATAAAATATGTTTTTATTTTGATTTTTGGTTGAAGTGTATATTATGGATTTTTTTTGTTATAAAATTTATTTGAGAGTTGAGAAAATGGCTGAAAAAATGTGAAAAATTTGTAGGAAAATAGCATTTTCAGAATGTTACCAAACACTGGAAATCGTTTTCTGGACTATTTTCCATTGTAGAACCAAACACCCGGATTTTATTTTCTTTACGGGAAATTACTTTCCCCTACATTCATTTTACACTCGGAATTTAATTTACATTGAACCAAACGCACCCTGAGTTACAGTGCGATTTTATGTGCAATTCTACATTTAGAATCTTATTATAGCATAATTGTATTTTTTTTTTTTTTACAATAATTACATTTTAGCACATCTAATGGAGTGGGCGTTTTGGGCTGAATGATAAAATCAACTATGAGTTTGGCATTGTAGAAATAAGTTGCAAGTGGGGCCTATTTTTTAAACTCCCTGTATTGGCTCACCTAATATTAGTACAAATACAAATCCTCTACCTTAGTTTTTGTATTTCATTTTTTATATTTTACTTTATACTTTACTAACAATTATAATATGCCCAACTTAAAATTTTTTTTATATTAAAAATTAGTTATTTTTTAAGAAAAGTCAAATAATTCACAAGTTGTAATTTTTTTTTTTGTTGAGAAAATACACAAGTTGTAATTGATAAAATATAATATGAAACAAAATTTTCTAAGAAAAAGTAAATCATAAAAAATATGATAGAAGATTTATATTCCTTTTTAAAATATGTTATTCACTTATCCAAACATTTATTTACCATTTTTTTATTAGAGAATTACTACATCTATAATATTTTCACAATAAACTATAGGTGCTAATTTGTTATTGGTTTTAATTTAAATTTATAACCTAACTATTGTGAAAATGTTTTTTTAAGTATCATTTCTCTTTCACTTTGTATAGTGCAGGTATGCCTGGTCTATTCGTTTGGTCAGCTTGTTGGGAAGTTAACAAAAATACTAGGAATCTTTCCTGCATGTCTACATATAATACTAGTGAAGCATTGCAATATAATTAATTTTTTATAGTCATTAAATTAGGAGTGTGTTTGGATACCATTTATTTTGCTGAAACTGAAAAATTATTGCTAAAAGTATGGTAGATAAAGGTAAAAGTTATTTGAAATAGTACAGTGGGGCCATGAATAGTGCCAAAAAGTGCGGAGAAGCCCATGAATAGTAGCAAAAATGAGCTAACTAGTGAAATATTTTTATTTTTAATCCTAACCAAACGCACACTAGGAATCTTTCCTAAAAAATTCGCCCATATCCAGGCCAAAAATAAAAAGAACAAAATAACAAGAAAAGTTGGCATGTTCCACAAGAGTGGATGTGGATTGGAGACTTTTGTTTTGGTCATTTTTAACACACAACTAGTTGTTATGCATTAATTTTTTAGATATTTTTAATTATATATTGTTATTAATTTGAACATTGTTTGCTATTGATAGTTTGTATGCATGCAGAACGCCATTATCAGTAAAAATCAATTTTTTAAATATACTATTTTGGACTGATTCGATTTGTTTATGTAAACCAAATATTTTGATATTAACTTATTTTGGCATATTGTTTTGGAATTACTGCTAAAGTTACAATATATATATATATATATATATATATATATATATATATTAATATCACTATTACATGATATAATATGTTGAAAAATAAATAAATAAATCTTAACGAAGAACAAAGAAATCATGTCATGCATGAGTAAACTGTAAAGTGAACATATTATCAATTAAAAGTAAAGTCATATTACGGATATCTTTAAAATAATTATTAATAAACCATAATAAAAAAGTTTTATCACCATTTTTATAAAAAATATAAAAAAATTATTAAAAAAATTTATTGTTTTATCATTTTACTAATAAAATATTTTTTAAAATAGTTCATAAATTAATACTTTAGGGCATTGGTTAACATTTTCTTTAAAAGTAATATTATTAGAATTTCATATATGATAAAAAAAACAAAAACAATTTAGGACCAAAAAAAAAAAATTGACATATACATATGGACCATAATCATCGTACCAGAGTGAAACTGAAGAGAATAAAAATGACTTTTGAGTCCAATTATGTTTTGTTCTAAACTTTGTTACTATATACATACTAACTTACACGTTCATTGCTCTAAACAGTTCCACACTCGTTTCTCGGCCAAAATGGCCAAATACCACACATTTTTGAAATATTTTGTAAAAAAACACTGTTTCGGAACTATATAGGGAAATACCACTTTTTATGGAACTCGAGTTCCTAGGAGTTTTGCTACCGTGGCCCTATTGAGGTGGAAATTGGGCCATTAAAAAAAATTATGTGGTACTCGAGCATGGTAAACTCGAGTACCATGCAACACAATACTCGAGTATACCAGGCTCGAGTACCACACAACATTATTCGAGTCGGGTCGTCAACATGAATCAAATGATACCCTTAAAGCGTGGATGAAATGTTCTATAATAAATTTTCTTTATATATTTTTTTGAGAAATTATAACTAAATGAGTTATTATTACATAATTTTAGAATTATTTTCTAACTATATATAAGACAACTAATAATTATGTACATTCAACTTTTACAAATCTATAGATTAACTGTTCATTAGTTTTGGCTAAGTTTATATGAAACCATTGTGTCATTTTTTCCTTTTTGTTCTTTGTTGCTACATATGATTCTTGTGCTTTGATTGAACAATGTCCTCTGCTTTGTAATGTAGGAAACACCTTAGGAAGTGAAATGTCTCGAGTTCGATATGTTGATGTTTCCAATATTTGTGTAATTTGAAATGTTACACACATAACACTTATCACCCAAATTAGATTTATTGTACATTACTTGTAGCAAAAATTAATAAATTCAATACATACAGACTCATCCAAACCACCACTCTTTCACAAAAAAACCATATGGCTCCTAAAGTAAGGACTTGCCACGTGAATACATTGATATGCAACCCTTTTTTACAAATTCAAACGATCCGTACATCTAAATTTTGTTTTTTACAAATTCGAATGATCTGTACATCTAATGTACACAATAACTAAATGAATTTTCACGATTTTGTACTTTCAACGAAATCAAATTTCTCAACAAGTCCAGAATATTTGTACATCTGTACATCTATTCAAATCTGCTTACTACATTCATAAAATTTGTTTTCTGCATTAATTAAAACGATTCATTATTTTCTTATGAAAATTGTTCACTATTTTCTACATAAACTATTTCTAGGATTTTGCATAAAATTATTTTCTATTCAACATTATTTAAAAAATTGTTCACTCTCTTTTCTGCATAAATTATTCTCTCATTCACTTTGCATAAATTGTTAATTGTTTTCTCATAAAACACCTAGTGAAATTGTGTTTTCTAAATTTAAATGCCAAATTTGAATGCTTTTTCTTGTTTAAATTTCACAATAATCGAATCTATTTTTCTGCATTGACAAAATCTGTTTCTACATTAATATAATTTGCTCTCTGCACATCATGTTTACTGCATATTCAAATCTTTTTGAGGGGGAGAGAGTACAAAAGTCTTTTTGAGGGAGAGGGAAGGCTATTACAAAAGGCTTTCTAAAACTTGGAACTTAAACGCTTAGAATCTTAGAAACTTAGAAACTTGTCTTCTGTCTTTGTAGTCCGTCTGTTTTATAGGTGAAATGAACCATGGTAAAGTAGGTCTCAATTGTTCATATCTGTCGGAATCATCAGTATCTGTCTAGACTGTCTTGATTTGTCTGGAAGCTATTCACGCATGCTGGTGAATAGTGATCTGTCACCAGTGAATAGTGATCTATCACTGCGGGAGAGCATTCTGTCTTGGCATATATGTATGTCTTTCAATTTGTATACGCATAGTTATCATAACCTAGCGGATCGGAGTTATCCTCATCTCGCTTATGCTCATGGACTACTCCATAATTACTACATAGAACGCAATATGAAATAGGAAGATAAATAGGAACACGATCTTTTGCCAAAAGGCTTTCTACTTGGAACTTAAAAGCTTAGAATCTTAGAAATTTGTCTTCTATCTTCATAGTCCATCTCTTTTATAGGTGAAATGAACCATGGTAAAGTAACTTGAGTAGGTAAATTTAACTTAAGTTAATCTATCGGTGGTATGGAAATTAGTACTAATGAGTAATAGTCTGTTTGCATCTGTTTGGGAATCTTTCAGATCTCGGGAATCTATCGGATCTCTTTTTACGCATGCTAGTAAATAGTAGTAACTTTTGAACGTGTGTCCGGACTGTCTTGATTTGTTTGGAAGCTATTCATGCGTGCTAGTGAATAGTAATCTATCATGGATGCCATCTTCGGTGGTTCTACCCAAGCCATTAAAGATGCAATGGCTGTCTGAATCAAGAAATTATGTAACTGTGGTAGTCAATGTTGATGTGAATTTGAATTGGTTCAGAACCTTAGGAACAAGTACAACGAGTCCATGGCTTAGGTGATTATCTTGTTTTGTGTTTCATTCTCTTTTCCTTTTGCATACAAATTTCATTCTAGATATGATTCACATTTGTTTGTTCATTCTAATGATTTCTGCCTTTATATAAACTACAAAATGACAATTCTTTGTTTGGGTTCTTGATTTTGAATAAACAGAGTAATATCAATAACATTCTGGTGAATGATCATTATTCACAACTGCCCTCTAGGAAGTTGTTTTATATTCAGGTATTTGTTATTTTGTTAGCTTTAACACATTATTAAATAATTTACGCAGAAAAGAGAGTAAACAATTTCTTAAATAATGCTGAACAAAAAATAATTTTATGCAGAATACTAGAAATAGTTTATGCAGAAAACAGATTTTATGAATGCACGATAAGCATATTCGAATATACTGTAAACATGATGTGCAGAGAGGAAATTTTATTAATGTAGAAACATATTTTATCAATGCAGAAAAAGAGATTCGATTATTGTGAAATTCAAACATGAAAAAGCATTCTGATTTGGCTTTTAAATTTAGAAATCACGATTTCACTAGGTGTTTTATGAGAGAACGGTGAACAATTTTTTAAATAGTGAACATAAAATAATTTTCGCAGAAAAGAGAGTGAACAACTTGTTGTAAAGTTTACACGATAAGTTATTATTAATTCTCATCTGGACCTATTAGTGACATTATATTTTTCCCTACCATTAACAACTTGTCATGTAGACTTTATTGTGAAATTTTTGAAAAAATATTGTGTCCATAACTTGCATAAAGAGAGGTAATTAAAACATATATATTTATATATATCTTGTTTTTTGGTAATTTACAACTCAAGCGCCACTTTTATAAGTATTAGCCAAACACTTAACTTTGTCAAAAAGCATTTTTTGATAGTTTTTACCAAACATGCTACTTTAAAAAAAAAAAAAAAAAAAAACTCAGTTTCATATTTTACTTTTTAAAACTTCCACTTTTTCCAAAAGAATTGTTTGAAAAAAGCTGAACCAAACTCACCTTAGTAGAACTAATAGATTGTGGTTTTTTTTTTTCGTTGCAACTTACGCATATGCAAGTAACAATAATATGCAAGTATTATAAAAGATTTAATTGCTTGAATTCAAATCATCTCCTTCATTAATAAATAAGGAGTTATTAAAAAAAAATTAGAAAGGTTTTTATTGATAATCTTAATTAAAGATATTATATATAAGGACAAATATACAAAATTATGCTTGTTATATTATAATAATCATTCATTTAGTTAGAAAATAATTCTAAAATTATGTAATAATAACTCATTTAGTTATAATTTCTCAAAAAAAATATATAAAGAAAATTCAAGATTAAAGCCATGCAACGCATGGAACTTTCACTAGTATCTTTTATAAATTTAAGCATTATAAAACATTTCATCCACACTTTAAGGGCATCATTTGATTCATGTTGACGACCCGACCTGACTTGAATAATGTTGTGTGGTTTTTAATGAGAGATTTTCTGAGGCTTAGTCCATGGAGCGAAGGCTTGGGCCGACAGGCCCAAGCCGGAGCTCTCATGAACAAGCCTCTTGAGGGTCCGGGGGCAACGCCCCCAAGAAAAATTTTATGAGAAAACAATGAACATAAATAAAAACATAAAAAAAGCTACTTATTTTTATGTTTATGTTTATTTGTCAATAATCCCACCAACAAAAAAAAAAAAAAACTTATAAGGAACTCGAGTTTATTAAACTTGAGTTCCTTAGAAAAAAAAAACAGCATTTTATTAAAAATGGTACTCGAGCCTGGTATACTCGAGTATTGTGTTGCATGGTACTCGAGTTTACCATGCTCGAGTACCACATAATTTTTTTTAATGGCCCAATTTCCACCTCAGCAATGTCACGGTGGCAAAACTCCTAGGAACTCGAGTTTCTTAAACTCGAGTTCCATAAAAAGTGGTATTTTCTTATATAGTTTTGAAACAGTAATTTTTTACAAAATATTTCAAAAATTTGTGGTATTTGGCCATTTTTACCCTCGTTTCTCAAAAAAAAAAAAAAAAAAAAACGGTTCCTACACTCCACACAGAGAGAGACAGAGAGAGAGAGGCTAAGGTTTGTGGCAATGGCGAGTGGTGGTGGTGTTGAGGAAGTGAGCAACAAGCAAGTGATCTTGAAGACTATGTGTCTGGTTTTCCTAAAGAATCGGACATGTACTTGAACGCTCGGTGCCATAAAGTGAAGGTTCTGAAGGTTCCAATCTTTGTTCTTGTGAAGAATCAGACTACTTGTCTTGCGATCTCTACATGCGTCCTCGTATGAAACAGCCCATTCCGGGAATGAGACTTACATCGAACCCTTCAAACCTGGTTCGGTAAGTTGTCCCACATTTTTTTTTATTCTCCGAAATTTGTGAGTTAATGGGTATTTGTATTTTTTAGTATTGCATTATTTTTTTGTTACTTTTTGTAGTTATATGCATGATTCGATGGTTGCAAAGGAATTGTTAGTATTATTCTCTCTCTGTTTGTTCTTGGGTGAAAATGGTGTGTTTGTGTTGGAATTCTTGGTGTTATTTTCTGCTTGTTTTGCGTGGAATTGAAAATGGAATTTTGGGTTTTTTATAAACTATTAGATGAGTGAGAATTGAGATTCTTCTTTCTGTTTGTATGTGAAAAAAAAGTAAAACCAATTAGAAATTTGTGAGTAAATGGGGGTAAATAATGTTTGTTTTTTTTTGCTGAATGGGTAAATACTGTTTGTTGTTTCAATAAAAGTTTACGAATTTTTTTTTTAAATAACAATAAATATTAAAAAATTTAGTTAATTGTCATATTTCAAAACAATTTTGAAAAATAACATCTCGAGTATCTAAAACTCGAGTTCCATAACTCGAGTTTTTAAGTCTCGATTTGGAGAAAAAAAATTGCGCTGAAAATCGAGTTTTAGAGACTCGATTTCCATAAATTGCAAAAAACGCCGCTATATGGCTTTAAAACGTCACTATAGGGATTAAAAACGCCACTATAGGGTACCCTAAACCTGCTACTTACAAAAATTTTTGCAGGAAAACGCCGCTATAGGGATTTAAAACGTCACCTGTAAGGCTTAAAAACGCCACTATAGGTGAAATTTTTGCATAAAACTCGAGTCTTAAAGACTCGAGATCTATGTGGCATTTTCCCACTCGAACGCAAGTCTTTGAAGGTCGAGTTTTTTAAGTGGATCTCGATTTTTTGAAACTCGAGATGCTATTTTCTAAAATTGTTTCAAACGTTGTCTAACTTACAAAATAGAAAGGCTCAAGAAGGTTAGTTTGCTCAAAACCTCAAAGTTTACTTATTTATATTATAATAAAAAAAGAGCTAATGGGGGTAGTTGTGTTTTTAATTGCTGCATGGGGTGGAGTTCACTTTAGTTGAGATGCAATTTTTCCTGTTTATATTATTTTATTGTTTCCCCTTGTTCATGAAAGTTGTAATTTATTGGGCTAACTTTTGTGCTGAATAGTCTGAATCCCATGATTTCAAATACTCATATGTTATGAATTTCTATGTTCTTAAATTGTTTATATTATTAAAAAAAAAAAAAGATTTGTAATCATTAGTTGCAATTGGTTGTCAAATTCTAAAATTTGCTCCCTATGAAAAGGCCAAGACACCAATTGGTTTGGTGTGGGCGGGATTTGAGCTTAAGTTTCTTATTGGATGACAGGATATGTGTCAATTGAGTTGACTAGAACCAACATCAGGGTTGAAGTTTAATTGTCTATAAATAGTTGATTATAAAAGTTTGAGATTCAAGACTTTATAACTTACCAATAAAAATAAAAAACTAGAAGCTTAATTTTGAACAACACCACGATTAATTTTTTTTATATTTTTTCCCTGATTGATGTTGTGTCAAGGGGGTGCTTGAATTGATGACCTCGATGTTCAAACTATGCAGCCCAATGAGCCCATTCTTGGATATGGAGTAGCTAAAGTTTTGGATTCTGGGCATCCAGACTTCAAGAAAGGTGACTTGATTTGGGGAATAACTGGATGGGGAGAATATAGTCTCATTACAGCAACACAGGCTCTGTTTAAAATTCATCACACTGATGTTCCTCTCTCCTACTGTACTGTACTTCTTGGTAGGCTCACCCCAACCCCTTCTTCTTTATTTATTTTCTTATTATGCTTTTGGGTTCCCACTTCAAATTTGTTTTATATGGATTTTTGGCTGCAATAAAACAGATGAAATAGTTGAAAATCATCATACTCTTTTTATGTACTTGAGTGATGCCATATACAAGACTAAGGAAACCCATTAAGATTATTAAGCAATTTTCCAGTGTTATATGTTCTCATTTGGTATGGTTTACTTTTCAGCTTTTTGAAAATGTGCTGTTAAAAAAAATGGTATCTAAAGTGAGGTTTAAAAAGTGTATTTTAAAGTACAGTTTCAAACCTCCGCTCCATGTATGGTGATATTTGACCTACAGGAATAACTGTGATTTTCTGAATTTGAATTCCATTGAAATATGTAGGGGCTGTAGCCCATGGGAAATAGTATATGAGTAGCACAAAATTTTCAAATAGTAATGTTGTAATCATTATAATGGATGTTAATTTTGTAGTCACTATGATCTCAAATCATTAAATAATTGCTAATTTTGTAATGTTGTAATCATGATCTAGGATGCTAATTTATTAATGTCGTAATCATGATCATGGATGTTAATTTTGTAGTCTCATGCACCTCAATATATTCAAAGAGCCTGCTCCAGTAGCTGTCACAGCTCTTTGTTAAGCTGACTTCTCTCTCTCTAGTGAAGTAGAATATGAATTTATTCAGGCCTCATTCTTTTCAAAATTTGATAGTGTTAGTTGTGTGTCCAAAAGAGAACATATTTACCATGGAAGCATTTGGTGATTCTGGCATCATTTACTTCCAAGGCTGGAGGGTTTTTTTTTGGGGGAGTGGGGAGATTGTGGCTATCACATAGTTATTAAAACCATTATAGGGCACATTTAGCAATTGAGCAAGTAATTTTGCTAGTCATTTTATTGTGCTATGTTTTCCTTTGTAATCAATGCTCATCTAACATATTTATTATATGTAGGTATGCCCGGTATGACTGCTTATGCTGGTTTTTATGAGATTTGCTCTCCTAAGAAAGGAGAGCATGTCTTCATTTCAGCAGCTTGGCAGTTGGTCAACTTGTAGGACAGTTCGCCAAGCTATTGGGCTGCTATGTCGTCGGAAGTGCTGGACACAAAGAAAAGGTGAGACTACTTGTCATGAGGGTTCAATGTGTCAATTACTTAGAATAGTACCTACTTTTGTATTTACACTTAAGTTAATTGTCTCATTCAACTCATCTGTAATCAGTCAAAAGTTATTCTATGGGTGATATCCTGCATCTGGAACTCCTAGACAAAGAGCACTCATTCTCTCAATGGCTAGAGCATATGATGTTTCTATTTCTAACACTAGGAGACCAACAATGGTGCCTACTCATTTCCAAGACTCATTCCAAGATTACAAAAGCATAGAGCTGTGATGGTGTTGTGTGGAGTTTGGGAGAGGTGATTCGTGTGCAACCTTGCTAGGTAACCAAACTTCCTTGTTTTGGAGAGACTGATTTATGGACCTGAACCTACTGTCTGTGGCTTTGGATGGAAGGCGTCTGCCATCACACTAAAGCCCAACCTCTGGTGTCATGCCTTCTTGTTATTGAATTTTTTTTATTTTTTTTAAAAGGTTTTTAATAGTCATCATTATCAAAAATAATTCTTTTTATGTGTCTTATGCATACAAACATATTCCATCACATGTCCGAACGCATATTTAATTAATGCATATGTCACTTATGTTTAAGTTTATGGGACTGGCTCTGTTTGGTTCAAGGTTTTTGACTTTTGTCAAAAGTGACTTTGTATTTGTTTCCACTGGAACACTGGTCATGGTCGATTGTCATACTCAAGACAATTTTGAGAATTAGTCAATATATTAGAAGAATTGAAAGTTGTAATAGAGAAGAATTATGGCCACTGGTGATGAACTAAACAGTATGAGAGAAAGAAAGAAGACAAAAGAAAGTGAACACACAATTTAGGTATTATGTCCACGTTATTATTCCTACTAGAGCCCAAATATGTTGGAGGTTTATCATTTCCTATGAACCTCTTCCAGAACTTGAAATAAAAATATTTAAAGGAGTGAATAAATAGATGGATTCTAACAAATAAAGAAGCAACACACAATTTCAAATCTCAAATGACAGCAGAAATAGGACCTGAACAACATTTACTCACGCCTATCCATGTGCAGGACCTGATTCACTAGTTATGAAAATCAATTACTTCTATGCATATGACAAAATTATATTTGCAACTGCTTTAAACCAACAGTGGAAAAATATATAACCTCTACAATCAAAATTCAAAGGGAAAACCATACAATAAAGTACAAGATAGCTAGAGAGCTTTATAGAAGTTCGAAATATGGGGTTTTATATAGAAAGAGCCTAAAAAGACCCTGGTCCCTGACTATAGAGGAAAGTATTATCCTTGTGAGTGGAAAATTTTTTCCGTGCTCTCTGTAGCACCTGCTCTCCGTAGCACCTGCTTCCCCTAACCCTTCTCCTTCCCCATTTTCTCCCAATACAATCTGCCCTCCCTATTTCATCATCCCTTTTCTTTCCCTTATAGCAAATTAATAATACTGTCTCTCCACCATTTTCTCTTGCTATCCAACCTCCTCACTCCGGATGGAAGTATCAGAGCTTATCAACCGTATTGAAAACAGTTCCTGGATAGACGCATGCCTAGAGCTCCCTCCAAACCAATTTGACCCTAACCCATCTTCTTTTACTCTCATCGGAAAACTGATAACCCACAAAAATGTTGGAATCACTGCGATCACAGACGTCGTAAACTGAGCTTGGAAACCAAATCGGCAAATTCGAGTGAATCGTCTCGATAGAGATACGTACAAGTTCCTATTGATCCACGAAGCAGATATGAATAATGCTTTGAGAAGAAGACCTTGGTCGATTAAGGGTGGCCACCTAATCCTAAAGCATTGGAACTCGTCACTAATATGGCAGGAGATCCCATTCACTACTTCCACTCTTTGGGTAGAAGTCCATGGCCTCCCAGAGCTATGGAAATCTCCCAATAATCTCAGAAAAATTGGAGAAATGGTTGGGACCGTTGTAGAGCTCGATCTCGCAGGTGAAGGTGGCGCTGCATGGAGGAAATTCTTGCGCATTCAAATAGAGCTAAAGGTACTAAAACCGCTTAGGCCTGGCTTTTTTCTCCCCAGAGAGAATCTACCCCATTTATGGATTAGTTTTAAATATGAAAAGCTCTTCGATATCTGTTATCGTTGCGGTATCATTGGTCACGAAGCTAGTAGTTGTCTTGGGAATTTATTCCACATTAGGAATCCATTCGGGTTTAACATTGTGGCATCGGGACCATGGTTAAGATCGGATAGCAGCGACTTACCACAAGGGTTATTTCAAGCCCCGACCATCAAACAAGCCCAGACCCCACCGCCGATACCACCCCTACAAGGCCGATGAATAGCACGATGGTATCTTTAGATGAGGGTACAACAGCAAGTCAAGACAAAAAGCACGCACCCACGCACTCCAGTGTACAAGCTCAAATTTGTACAAGCACAACAGAGCACCAACCTGCGATCTTGAAGCAAAGATCGAAAGCCGTTAGCGGGAGCAGCAATCAACAAGCGGCATGCTCACCCACACACGTCGCCGACTCAATCCTCCCTACCCATGCAAATGGCGCTAATCCCGAAGGTACACACGAGGCGGTAGTGAACTTAGAGGCCCATAATGATTTAGTTGGAGATGGAGATGGCCCATCTTATCCTCCCGGATTCGGCCCATCTACCAATAATCACATAATATGCAATTTGCCAAAGAACCAAACCTTACAACATATTGAGCCCATCCCAAAAATCACAAGTCCACCCACCCATATTACAAACAATAGTCACTCTCCACCAAACCATCGGCCCGAATCAAATAACCACTCTCCTGTTCTAGCATCTTCTTCACCCTTGGTTTCATCTCCTCATTGCCGCACTAAGGTGACTCTGTCCAACACCTCCATTCCCAAAGTCACAACACCAAGCCCCGACATCAAAACACATGGCAGCAACACTCCCTTGTCCAAAAGAAAAGCCGTGCCTCAAGAATTGAAGAAATCTCCCAAAAGGGTCAAGCTGGTGATACACGCTCCCTGAGCTAAGGTCTTGAACCCCAAACCAGTGACCTTCATTCCCAAATCAAGAGTGGAGCATTCCATTTTGGCAGAAAGGCAAAATCTCCATGGTGATTCCCACCACGAAGTGCAAGGTGAGTGTCTTGAATCTTCATCCTACATTGAAACCCACGATATTGGATCTTACAATGGCAACCCATATATTGTGTCATCTCTCCCTGTTACTACTTCTATGGCCGAGGAGGCGAGCCTTATCAAGCCCCCAACCTCCCCATGAAAATCCTTGGTTGGAACTGTCACGGCATCTGCAACACTGCGACAATTAGAGCCCTTAAGGCTCATTTAAAAGGGAATAGCCCGGATGTTGTTTTTTTGAGTGAAACTAAAGCCTCTTTCAGTAGGATGCAGTTTATTTTAAAGTCAATAAAATTTGCAGATATGTGTGTAGTAGAAGCTAAGGGTCTTGCAGGTGGTATTTGTAGATGTGGAGGTGCGGGATCACTATTCAGAAGGTAGAGTTCAACAAAAATCTCATTGCTGTTAAGGTTGTTGATGCTATGAGATCTTGGCTTCTTGTTGGCTTTTACGGCCCTCCTTATCCAGCAAAGAAGCAAAAGGCTTGGGAGAACCTTATGGCACTATTAGAGTCCTGCAATTGCCCATGGGCATGTTTGGGTGATTTCAACTTCACCTTGGAGGACAATGAAATCTCAACTAATGGCGTAGGGGGTAGGGGACTCAAAAAATAATTTCCTTAAGGAACTTGTGTTTGAATTCGGTGCCATAGACTTGGGATATTCAGGAAATTCATTTACGTGGGCAAGGGGAAAATGGGGAAACACTGCTATCAAAAAACGTCGTGATAGAACTATTGCTAATATTTCCTGGAGGCTTGCTTTTCCGGATGCTCGTGACCCATCTAGGAGCTATCAATTCTGACCACAAACCGATACTCCTTGACACTAATCCATCGCAGAGTTTTGCTAATAGACCTTTCAGATTTGAAGCGGCTTGGGTAAGGGACAATGGCTGCAACTCGGTTGTTGAAGAGGCGGAATGGCCACGAAAGTGGATCGGAATTTGAAATTTTAAAGAAGAAACAAGAAGCGACCAGGATAGCGCTTCGTAAATGGAACAAGCAAGTTTTTGGGAATTGCCAAGATAGAATTAACCGATTGCTGGGAAAAATTAATGAAGTTCAGAGGAGGCGGCCGTCTCAAGAGAATGGGAAGATTGAAGAAGCACTGCAGATTGAACTTTCCGAGTGGCTTGCAAGATCCGAAATGATTTGGAAGAAGAAGTCAAGGGAACTTTGGTTGAAGAAGGGCGATAGGAATACCAAATTCTTTTACCTTTCTACCATTATTAGAAGAAGGCAAAACAGTATCACGGCGTTAAAAGCCAAGAATGGTCAGTGGGTGACCGGATCCAATCAAATTAGAGAGTTGTTCTACCAGCACTTCAAGAATCATTTCTTGACGAGGAAGTTGATTTCCCGAAAAACCTTGATGACCTCATGACACGCTGCATTTCTGAGGAAGAAAATCAAGGCCTAAACACTATCCCCACCCCGGAGGAAATAAAGACGCCTTGTTTAGTATGCAGGATTTGAAAGCCCCCGGGCCAGACGGATTCCCCGCCCTTTTCTATAAGGAATTTCGGCCTATTGTTGGAAACACTGTAACGTGTCCAATAACAACTTTCTTCACCAATGGATGCCTACCCAAGGATGCAAATGACTCACTCATAGTTCTAATCCCAAAATCCCCTAACCCAATCTCTGTCAACAACTTCCGGCCCATAAGTCTTTGCAACGTTGTGTATAAGATCATATCCAAGTTGATTGTGGTGAAACTTAGGCCTTTGCTCCATAAGATTATTTCTCCATGTCAATCAGCGTTCATCCCGAGTAGATGGATTGCAGAAAATCAGGTGGTTGTGCACGAGCTACTTCATAGCTTCAAATCCAGGAAAGTTAAAAACGGGTTCATGGCTCTCAAGTTAGACCTACAAAAGGCGTATGATAGAGTCAATTGGAAGTTTATTCAAGCGGTGCTCATAAATTTGGGGTTTAGCGAGACGTTTATTGGCTGGATCATGGCTTGTTTATCCTCAGTCTCTTTTGAAGTCCTGGTGAATGGGGGAAAATCAAATCATTTTGTGCCTAGGAGAGGGTTAAGGCAAGGAGACCCCCTTTCTCCATACCTTTTCATTTTAGGCCAAGAAGTGCTCTCAAGAATGCTGGATAAAGAAGCGATGAAGGGCAACGTCGGTGGAGCTAAAGCGAGTATCAGAAGTCTAGCCTTAACTCATGTTATGTATGCCGATGACATTGTCCTTTTCTCAAAAGTGACAAGGCATGATGCTAGAACTCTCTCCACCTGTTTGGAAAAATATCGTGACTGGTCAGGCGGAGCATTAATAGAGCCAAATCAGGTATTTTCTTCTCTAAACACACATTGGCTGAAAATAGAAAAGCAATTAAGCTTGAATTTGGAATGAGGAAGCTGAAAAAAGATGCCATTTATCTAGGAGCCCCTTTGTTCCCCACAAGATCACCATCCAGAGATTTTAAATTCTTGGAGGATAAATTGGAAGCCAAAATAGTGGTTGGAGAAGTCGTTGCCTTTCATGGGCTGGTAGAGCCACTCTTATCAAAATAGTAGCCCATAGTATCCCTACATACACCCTATCAGCATTCAAGTGTCTTTGTCAAACAAGCTGTAACAAGCTAGATGCAGCTACTAGGCGGTTTTGGTGGAAGCCTAAAGATAGAGGCAGCAGATACATTGCGTGGGCATCATGGGACAAACTATGTCGTCCCAAAAAATTTGGTGGACTGGGTTTCAAGAAAACGAAGGAGATGAACTTAGCTTTGATAGCTAAATTTGCATGGTTCGTGGCCTCGAATAGACAAAGTTTGTGTATGGATGTGTTGAGATCCAAATATAAAGTAAATAGTGGCTGGTTGACAAATGAATTGATGGCTATTGCTTCTCCAACTTGGAAAGCTATTGAAGAAGCAAAGAAGCTTGTAGTGAAGGGTGGATGTTTTATTATCGAGAATGGTAAATCAATTCAGGTGTGGTCGGACCCTTGGGTGCCTGAAGTTGTAAATTTCATGCCTCAACCCGGACTTAAGGAATATAGAAAGTTGACCATTAAAGTCGGCGATCTCATTGACCCCACTACCAAATCATGGATCTCAGATTGGGTGAAGGAACTATTTGCTCCAATCGATGCAAGAGTCATTCTTAACATGTCTATTCCAATGTCACAAAAGGAAGATAAGTTAGTGTGGCTCCCGGACTCAAAAGGTCGGTTCTCGATTAAATCCATCCATAATGTTGCTTTTGCTCATCCCGATTGTGTTGGTCAGCCCCAAGCTTGTTGGTCCAAACTTTGGAAGGCAAAATTCCTAGAGAGGCTCAAAATGTTGATATGGAGGATAAGCATCAACGCCATGCCGACAAAGGCTAATCTCCAAGTTCGCCTTAACCATGTAGATGCATCTTGCCTGTTATGCAATCTTTGAACAAGAAGACAGTGAACACATTTTTTTGAGATGCCCATTTGCTCGAGCTCTATGGTCAGCCGCTTGTTGGGGTCTTCAAGTTGACAACGTGACCCTTACTTCGACTAAGGATATAGTATCCTTCATCATGGAGCCACCTGCCTCACTCATCCCTACCCATGAGTCTTGGAGTGTCTCTCAACATGGCAGCATTAGTAATTGATGAGATTTGGATGTCTAGAAACCTCAAACAATTTAGTAACATCGACCCCGATGCATTGAAGGCAAGGCAGAACATCCAAACCATATTCAATGAAATTGTTAAAGTCTCTTCGTCAACTACCCAACATCCCAAAGAGATAAGTAGCAAGACTTGGACTCCACCCCCTTCTGGCTACATCAAGCTCAATGTGGATCTTGCAATCCAAGCAAGACTCAGGCTCTGCTTTAGCAGTTGTTGCAAGGAATCACTTGGGTGAAGTGCTATCAATCCGGGCCAAAAAGCATCATAGCTCCTCCCTTGCAATTGTTGAAGCTGAAGCACTTTATTGGGCTGTGAACTTAGTGGTCAAGGAGGGATGGCAATCTGTGATTTTTTAAGGAGATGCAAAGAATTGTCTTGATCCACTCATCAACCCGGATTTTCCATCAGATTGGCTTACTCACAATATTATCTGTAATGTTCGTAGTTTAGTTGTTGCTTTTGATTTTGTCAATTTTTGTTGGGTACGGAGAACATGCAACTCGGCAGCGCATGTAGTTGCCAAGTTTGCGCTGAAATCTAATTTTGAGTTTCGTTTTAATAAAGGAAATCTCCCCCCCCCCCTCGTTAGAGGCTGTTTGTAGGGATGATTCCTTTGCTATATTCCTGTTTTGCTCTAATAGAAGTACTGTTTACCAAAAAAAAAAGTTCGAAATATGAAATAACTTAAATATTATATGTACATTGCATGGGACATTTTGCATGATTAAAAAAAAATTTTAAGAAAAAAAAAAACCTTGCACTCTTTTTCAAAGGTAGAACAATATACAACTCTATAAGTGCAGAGCAGTGCAATGGAATTGATAGCATGAAGGGATACAGGATTAAGATTGCCACCCTTCTCCTCTACTCATCTGTGATGAAAAGGAACTGTGGAATTGACAAACACATATCATACACAACCTCTAGACTTCCTAGCTAGTCCTACCTTTTTTTTCTACTTCATTTCAAAGAAGTATTAAGTAACATCCTGGATAGCCAACTTTGATGCAAGTTATTGAGTTGACAACCTCAGCACAAGTGTCTTCCAAGTTGGAAGTTCCAACTGAAACAGCTTCTATCCAATAAACTTGTTTGCAAAATCCACTTCAAGAGCTTCAATGGATTGATCTTCTATCAAGCCTGAATTTCGGACCTACAAGAATAAGGAAAGACAACGTTAAGGTAAGCTGTGTTTGCCTTAAATTGAGGGAATTAGATTAAGCTAGCATTGATAATTGATCATCTAAATAAAATTGTCTAATACATTTATTCATTGTTACCTCAAAACAGCATAGACGAATTCTCTATGTAGTCCTTGAAATGTTTCTCTGGTTTGTTTTCCCCTGTGATGGGTACCAGACTATGATGGAGAATTCTGGCCCAACTTAGGAATTTTTGTTGAGTTGGGTTAAGGATGGGGGGAACCAAATAATCTGGGATAGGGACAATTGGGCTCAACCAAATTCAAATGAGAGGGCAGCTGGCAGCTGCAGACTTAAAAAAGTTTTGTTGGGCCTTCAAGTGCAATAGTCTAGATAGCAAGGTAACCCGGTTTGGTCCACTTTGGAGAGTACCAAAATTCCCAACACAATTAGCAGCAGAACACAGCTAGGTGTGACTGTGATAGGAGTTTAGGACCAAAACCGATTGGATTTCTTTTACATTGGAACAGAACGGTTCACTTTTGGTACCGAATATGACAACATATCCGTGTGTGGCACTTGGTCGTGGGTCTGAATTATTGTTGTAGAATGGGCTGGTGGGCTTTGGCCCGTTTTAAATGTTATATAGCAAAAAAATAAAACACCCCCTTAGCAAAACTCTTTGCCTTGACTGATAAAGAAAGAACGAAGGAATGAAATGAAGGCAAAGTATGTGTCTTTACTCAGATAGAAATGGAACAAAGTCATAAACTACGATGATTCCCACTACTCTAGGTTCACATTTTCTCAATTACTGCCTTTGTACTTTGCAATTAGTTAACGCCTTCCTTCGCACATTTGAGTGAACTATAGATCCTTTTCAAAACCCTTCACCAAGAAGCATGCATTATGATAACACAAGAGTCCTTGTTCAGTTGCTTACATCATGGCTTTTATAAGTTTATCTTTCAAATGCAAACAAAATGTTTACTCAAAAGTTCAAATGGAAGGATGGGGGTGGGGGGGGTGACATTGAAATGAAGGCAGGAAGACATTTAAAAAAAATATATATTTCCTCTTGCATTTGGTTGAAAAATATTTCCTATACCGCATATGGATAATGATAGCCAATTAATTCAACACAAAATTATTTCCTTTTTCCTTCTGTGTGCAAATTTAATGGATATTTCAAATAAATTTGCAAAGGACAATAACAAATATAAATAAAAAATTCAGCAACAATCTATAATCAAGACACTAAATTTTTACGTGGAAAACCCTTCAATGAGAAGGGAAAAACCGCAGGACTTAGTCCAGTAAAATCCTCCACTATAGAATATGGGTTTACAACAATCTTCTCTAAAACAAAAGCTATTGGCTACGAAGACAACAAAAACATGTCAGTCTTGGATTACAACAAATACTCGTCACACTAAGATACCAACTGTAAAAAGAAGAAAAGATCCCACCAACTAGGCTTTAGCATCTAAGCAAATGGAGAGGAATTTCAAGTAACAACAGTCACTGGTCAACAAGAAGCTCTCTTTGTTAGGAAATTTCATCAAAATTGGAGTTGAAATGACCTTCCAGTTTTAGCTTGAAAGTATCTGGTTTTGTAAAAAAAATTTCCAAAATCTTCCTCTCTTATACAGAAACTTTAGTATTGCAGAAGTTTCAATGAAGATAGTGCAACTGTAACAACCAGATCAGAGTTGAATATTAATAAAGAATATGAAAACATAAGTGGATGCAATAATTCAAATGAAATCCTAAAAACTTTCTTAGTTTTTGAGAAATATTTGATATGCAAAAAGAAATCCAACCATAATGGAAGAACCACAATAAAATAGAGCTAAAATTTGAAGATACACAAAAGGTATGGCAAAATATGTTAAATAAATACGAATTAATGGTTTGAAATAAAACTCTTTGGATATCATTAACCCAAGAATAAGCAGAGTAGATAACAAATCATGAATAGCTAGTCAACTTCAAGCGAAACAACAAACAAAAGGTTTGAGAGAACATACCAATTTTAAATGATTTTGACCTTAGAACAAGATGTACCAAAGGTTTATCTTAATCAAAGGAACATGGACAACGAAATCGTAGGGAATTTAACCGAAATCCCAACCTGTGAGAAACAAAAAATAGAGAAAACACACGCCAAAGAAAAACAATCGCACGCACAAGACAATATTTACGTGGTTCGGCAATTTGCCTACGTCCACAAAGTTGCAGAGATTTCACTATTATTAGGGAAAAGTACAATACACAATGCGGCTACAAGATTTTTCACTCTATATAAACACGGCAATCGACTCACAATAATAACCCTAATCACCAAAGTTGGTTCCACAATGGGCTAAACGGGCCAAAAAAATTTTCCCAGGGGTGCTACACCTGGACCTTCAAGAGGCTTGTCTCCCATTAAAAACCACGCAATATTATTCGGGTCGGGTCAGGTCAAGTCATCGAACCGGATTAAACAAAACCAGGCTCCACAAAGCCCAACAAATCTCCCACTTGGAGACTAGTTCAATCACCAACATCAACCGCAATCCTCCAAACACACAATCCTCTCATCCCTACAACTCATCCCTACAACTCATCCTCCTGTCCTCAAGCTAGAAGGCCAACTGAAGCTACACACGACTTCAACTTCTCAATAATGACACCCTTAGTCAACATGTCTGCCGAGTTCTTAGATCCACAAATCTTCTCAAGTATTACCAATTTATCTTCAACAAGGTAACGGATAAAGTGGTATTTTGTTTGTATATGCTTTGAATTTGAATGAAAAGCCGAATTTTTGGAAAGAAAAATTGCACTGATTATCACTTGTGTAGAATGCTCATCTCTTGCTTCTTACCCAATTCATCTAAGAAACCATGTAACCAAATCATCTCCTTTCAGCTTGATTCTTTGCAACATACTCTTTCCACGTAGTAGACAAAGAAACAATCTTCTCGTAGATTTGAAGCCCATGATATAGTTGTACCACCCAGAGTAAAAACAAACCCGGTAGTACTCTTTCTACTATCAATATCACCAGCAAAATCAGCATCTACATAACCCTGCAGTTTCAAACTTGCACCTGTGAAGCAAAGACATGTATCCGATGAACCCTTGAGATATCTCAAAATCCACTTGACTGCCTCCCAATGCTGGCCTACTCATGAATCTGCTCACAACTCCCACTGCATGTGCAATGTCCGGCCTTGTACACACCATAGCATACATCAAGCTGCCAATAGCTAAGGCATAGGGCACCTTGCTCATATGGTCCCTTTCTTCTTCTGTCTTCGGTTATTTGTTCTTTGCTTAGTTTGAAATGACTACCCAAAGGTGTGCTCTTTGGTTTAGCTTCATTCATGTTGAATCTGCTGAGAACTTTCTTCACATACTGATCGTGTGAAAACTTCAATGTACCATTAGCCTTGTCTCTAATGATTCTCGTACCAATGATTTGCTTTGCAGCTCCCAAATCCTTCATTGCAAACTGTTTGGATAATTATTTCTTCAGATTATTAATCTCTTCAATGCTAGACCCTACAATAAGCATATCATCCACATACAACAATAATATGATGTAAGAATTGTTAAAGACTTAACATAGCAACAGTGATTAGCTTCACATCTCTTGAACCAAATTCTATGCATAAAACTGTCAAATTTCTTGTACCACTGTCTTGGAGCTTGTTTTAGGCCATACAAGCTCTTTTTCAGTTTGTAGACTAGATTCTCTTGTCTTTGACCAATGAACCCTTCTGGCTGAATCATGTAAAGGTCTTCTTCCAAGACACCATGAAGGAATGCCGTCTTTACATCTAACTGCTCAAGATGTAAGTTTTCTGCAGCTACTATTCCTAGTACCAGTTTGATTGTTGATATCTTCACAATCGGAGAAAATATCTCTGTGTAGTCAATGCATTCCTTCTGCTGGAACCCTTTAACAACTAATTTGACCTTGTAACGTTTGCTACTATCATGCTCATTCTTTATTCTGTATACCCACTTGTTGTGCAAAGCCTTCTTTCCTACTAGCAATTCAGTTAGTTCTCATGTTTGATTCCCCAACAAGGAATCCATCTCATCCTTCATGGCTAACTCCCACTTGCTTGGATTTTCATCTTGCAAGATTTCATCATAACACTCTGGCTCACCACCATCAATCAACAGGAGATAATTTAAAACAGGTGAATGAATTGTGGGTCTAATGTTCTTGGAAGATCTGCGAACTTCAGCTACAGGTGTACTCAGTTCTATCTGTGAATTTACATTCTCCTTATCTTCTTCACCCCTTTTTTAGAAAGAACTTTCAGTCAATTCATCTAAGTTGACAAACTCAAATTTCTTTTGATCTATCTCTGTAACATCTGTCACACTCTGATTGACATGTCCTTGTACATAACTTGTTCATTAAATATCACATTTCTACTTCTGATGATTTTCTTATTTTGTTCATCCCAAAACCTATAGCCAAATTTCTCATCACCATAACCAATGAAAAAACATATTTTAGACTTTACATCAAGTTTACTACGAGCATCAGAATCAATATAAACATATGAAACACAACCAAAAACTTTTAAGTGTGAAAACTTTACCTCTTTACCACTCCAAACCTCCTCAGGAAGTCTGAACTTCATGGGAACCGATGGTCCTCGGTTTATCGGGTAAGCTGCAGTACTAACAACTTCAACCCAGAAAGTTTTTGGTAGTCCAGCATGCAACCTCATACTTCTAGCACGCTCATTGAGAGTTCTGTTCGTGCGCTCAGCCACACCATTCTGCTGTGGTGTCCCAAGAATGGTCTTCTCCATCCTAATTTCTTATGCAACACAATACTCACCGAACCTTCCATCTATGTACTTTCCTCCATTATCTGACCTTAAACATTTTACTTCTAAAACCATTTTTGTCTCAACCATGGCCTTCCACTTCTTAAAAGTTTCAAATACATTAGATTTATTTTTCAAATAATAAACTCATACCTTTCTGCTTGAGTCATTCATAAAAGTGATGTAGTACCCTGAACCTCCAAGGGATGCAACCAGAGAAGGCCCCCACAAATCGGTATGTACTAATTCCAATTTTTTAGCCTTTGGTGTCCTGTTAGTTTTCAAGAAGCTCACATTTTTCTACTTTCCTAAGATGCAACTTTCACACATGTCAAAATCAATGGACTTCAATTTTGATAGTTTTCCTTTTGACAGCAACATCTTCATCCCTTTCTCACTCATGTGACCAAGTCTGCAGTTCCATAAGCTTGTATCAATACTTGCATCAAAGAATCGCAATTGTATCTCTTGGACTTGAGGTCATATATAGAGTACCTGTCTTCTTTCTACGAGCCAATACCCTAGCTCCCTTTGTAACCTTCCAAGTACCACCAACAAATAGTATTGCATGTCCTTCATCATCAAGTTGTCCAACAGAAATCAGATTCCTCCTCGGGTCGGGAATATGTCGAACCTTCTCCAAGAACCAAACAGACTCATTGGGCAACAATATCCGGACATCTCCCATACCCACAACATTCAAGGCTGAACCATCAACCAAATACACCTTACCAAAATCATCTGTAACATAATTCTGTATGATTTCTCGGTGTGGAGTGGTATGAAATGAAGCTCCTGAATCCAAAACTCAATTATCAATTGTCATCTCTCGCAAGAAGTAATGCATCATGTACTTCTTCTGTTATAGTATTAGCAGAATCATCTTCATTCTTCTTCTTAGGACTTTTGCATTGCCTCCTAAAGTGACCTGTTTTCCCACAGTTTCAGCATTGTACTTGTTGGCCTGATCTAGATTTACTGCATTCCGATTAGAATTTCTGAATTTTGATTTACCTCGATTTGAATATCTATCATTACCTCCGCCTCTTGCCTCAAGGTTTAGGGCAGAACCAGATCCTAAGGTTTTGCCTGCATCTCTTCTGTGAATCTCCTCGGCTAGAATTAAATCTCGCATATTATTGTACTTGAACTTTTCCTTTCCTATAGAATTGCTTATCGCCATTCTCATTGCCTCCCAACTGTTTGGCAAAGAAGCCAAGACGATCAGAGCACGAATCTCATCATCAAAATCAATTTCTACAGACGACAATTGATTTGTGATAGTATTAAATTCGTTCGGATGTTGTGCTACTGATGCATTCTCCGCCATCTTCAAATTGAACAATTTTTTCATCAAATCGGTGGCAACGCCACATTGAGGTCGTGGTGTTCCGGGAACACGACGACTGAATTTTTTTTTAAATATATAATAATTAAAATTTTTTTATTTGTTTACCCTAAAAAAAAAAAATAGGAACACCCTCAAATAAAGTTAGGAACACCCAAAAATTAAAAATTAAACATTATTTGTTCTACTTTCAAGCAAAAAAAAGCCCCAAAAAAAATTTTTGAACTAAAATCTGAAAAAAAATAATAATAATAATAATTATTTGATAGAGCAAGCCCACAGGAAAAAAAAAAAAGCCCAACATCAATCCTAAACAGCAGATTACAAACCCAATCTAACGAAAAAAAACAAGGTAGCAAACCCAACATAGTAGCAAACCCACGGATTCTTAAAAAATAATAATAAAAAACCAAAAACGCGATTAGAAGTTGTCAAAACAAATAAAAAACCTCAAATCTAAAAAAATTTTACCTTTCTTTTTCTTATTCTTGCTCTTTTTTTCTCTCAATTCATGCTCTCCGCCTCTTTCATTCTTTCTCTCCACTCCCCTTTGTCGGGGCCGACCCTAGGGGCCTAGACCAAGCTTCCTCCGATCTCATCTTCTTTTTTTTTTTTTCTTTTTTTCGCTCTTCTGCCGAGTGCTGAGTTTGGGTTTTGATTCTGCAGAAGCGGAAAGCGATGAATGGCTGGTTTTAAGTTTTGAGTCTTTTGACTTTTGAGGTACTACCTTCTCTAGACTCTTCTAGTCTTCTTTAGATTTGTTAAAGATAAGTTATCTCTGGGCAGTGGGCTAGACGTTTCACCAAGTCCGGGCCTTTTTCTTTTTTGTTTGGTTGTTAAGGCTGTGTTTTTTTTGTTAATAGGATTTGTTTTATTTATTTATTTATTTTTTTTATGGGTGTCATCTTGGCAGGCATCCTCTTGGCTAGGCTAGGGCCTTGGGCTTGTACAAGATTGTGTTTATTTATTTATTTTTTTAATCTTGTGTTTATATATATATATATATATTAGTTATTGGGGGAATATAATAAATAAATCTTTATCTATGCGAGTTGAGATTACTAAAAATTTCCTATAGTTCGATGAAACTAAACAATATTTTTTATATAAATCAGGTTTTATTTCTCATTTGCTCTACACTTGAAAGTTATTTTTTATTTTAGTCTTTGTAAATATATTGTTTGATTAGAAATGTCTACTAAAAAATATGCATCTAGATATGAAAAATTTAAAAAAAAAAAAAAATTAATTGAGTCTCAAAAAGGATCAATGGATAAATTTATTATTAGTAATAAACAAAATATAACACAAAATTTAGATGAAAATATCACTAATGAGCAAGAAATTCACCAAAAATCGATTTTAAATGAAATATATTATAATATAAAAATATTAAATAAATATTAATTTAATTAATACATAAGTATAAACAATAATTTAATTAACTAAAAATTAATTGAGGGAAGTAACTAATAAACAATAATTAATAATTTAATTAACCAATACATTATAAAAGACAAACAAATTAAATTATGTTAGGCTAAACAACAATTAATAATTTTATAATTAATGAAACAATAATATAACAAATTATAGTTTATAAAAGACAAACAAATTAATGAACAACTAAACAACAATAATTAATAATTTTATTAATATTTCAAATGAACTTATAGTTTATTATTTATTCTTTTGCTAGAATTATAGACAAATATTTGATAAGAAAATCACATAGAAGACAATTGTAAACTTTATGTCTTTGTGTGTTTTTTAATTGTTGTTTTAGTCAATATAAAATTTTTTCTTTTTATTGGATCGTGTAATTTATGATTGTTGAGGAACATCCTGAAAAAAATTTCTGGAGTCGCCATTGCATCAGATGCATCTTATTGTTTGCGAACGACTTTTCATACATACCGAACAAAATTTTCATCAGATCTGCTGTGGTCTTCTCCTTTACAACATTGTGTGCAAGAGACCTAGACAGAGTTAACCTAATAACTCCCTTAACCTATCTGTCAAGAAGCGCCCATTCCTCGGCCTTTATAGTCTCAAGTTTTGTCCCCAAAAGAGGCAGATGCAATTTCCTCCCATACAGATAATCTTCAATCTGCATCCTCCAATACGCAAAGTCTGTGCCATCAAACTTTTCTATTCCGGATGCCTTTCCAGCTTCCTCTACCATCATCCTGGACTTTGACAAATGGAATGGGGTCAATCTTGGACTGCTCAACGCTTAATTTAGGGCATTCATAAAATCATCAGTGTTTTCAATTTGGTGAGGCATCACAAGGCTTCAACGGAGGGAAGATGCACCAAGTACTTGCAACCCACAATATACAGCTCTTGAAGAAAGGAAAGGTTGCCCAACCACTCTAGCAAATCTACTATTTCACAAAATCCCTGTATCCACATAATTTTAAGGGTAACGAAGTATTCAATTTGGTACAGGACCAGGAGAGAGTGGAGTATGGGTTGTGTACACCATTTCATACCATATTAGCTTTAACTTTTAGAAAAATTAATGAGGAATTAAGATCATTACTGGAAACATTAGTGTTATGAGCTCTCCACCAGGTTTCAATATATCACGAATTCGTTGTGCCCAAGCCAACCTTATGTCGGTTCAATGGCACAAAAGAACCTATAAATTCTCTGTTAAAATGTGATCATAAAGAGATTCTTCTCATGGAGAACTAAACCACTATTCATGCCAACTCACATATAATCGAGAATGAGATCAAACAATTCAGTTGAACTCCAAGTGAAAAAGTCTGCCTTTAAGAAGTTAAAACAACTTGCATTTGGTAATGAGAAAGACAACTGCATTAACATTAGAATAGACTATTAAAATGAGAAATAAGGAAATAGATGAAAACCTATACTAGGACACCTCTTTATACTGTTAACCAAATTAGAATCCATGACTTATCACAAGTTATAGTCACAAAAATACCAGCTTCTTATGAACTAGTAACTAAATCTATCAGGTTCAACTCTCTGTCGATCTCGGTGACCCAACGCAAGACGTTTGCAAATGATCCTCATAGGAATTGGACTTTACAATGCTCTAAAGTATTCTATAACATAAATTTCCCAACTGTCAATTTTAATCTGAAAATGAATAATGGCATGTTTTCAGAAATTAGAACAACCCTGTTATAGTTCCTAATCCAATTTAACAGAGATCACAAGTGCAATGCATCTAATCCCTGTCCTTTACAAAAATGAGAAAAGCTGGGGTAACCCAGCTATTGTTCCTAATCCAATTCAGAAATGCTGAATAACAACTATAGTTTAGGGAGGCATTCCAACAAGTTGATAAATTAGACAGTTATGGCCAAATAAAATTGGGCAATTCAATTTTAATGATTCAATTATATCATCATCATAGCCACATGCATGATTTTTTTAATGATTCAATAATATCATCATCATAAGTAAAAAAACTTTCGGGTGTCCTTTCTTTATAAGAGATCGCAAGACTTATTGATGTCAGAATTTTCTGACCAACTACTCTTACCTCCGCTGCTTTCTTAATGGCAATGTCTGATATATCCAATCCAACAATGTAGTGTTCAAGGCATGCAATTGCTGCTACATCATAACCTTGCCATATTTGAGCAATTTGTTGTTGGCCACAATAGCAAAATTAAATGCTAGCGAACAGATAAAGGTATAGGAATAGCACATAAATAACGTAACATTCAGACAAGGTAAAGTGGGAGGAAAGATATACACTACACCTTGTGCCCTTTATAGTAATGCTTGATCAAGTAGTAGTTAAAATTCCATGTGTGAGAAAGGAGGAAGGAGGAAAGATACCAAGTGATTGATTTTTGATAGTCAGAATAATTGCATCAGGAATTCATTTAAAAACTGAATTTTGCTTCAACTTCATACTCGATCGCAAAGAGATTTAATCATTATTGTTTAATCTTTTTATCTTTATTTTTTTGGGTCCCCCTCATTGGGATGAGATAGATACCATGTCAAATATCATCTGTATTTCCAGATGTGAATAATTCTAGTTATAATTAATGACCATTGAATTAATCTTAAAACAAGAAATTATTTTCAAGTGTCATTATTTTTCTCTTCAAATTATAATTTCATCAAACATGGATCACATGTAGATTTTCTACAGGATCATTTATCCAACTAGTCATTGATGATGGATCCTCAAGAGACTAATCTTCTTCTCTACCATTCTATCCTACACAGAAAACCAAGAAAAAGGAAACAGATACAAAATATTGACATGCAGCGGACTCAAAACTTGCATAAATATATAAAAAATTGAATTAATACGTCAGAAAGTAATATCTTGTGAGTAAGAATGAACCATGAAACTTACACTGCCACAACTAGAGACTAAAGCTTGGGAAGAGCTCCCGTCTAATAAAGATGTAAAAGAATTGGTGTCGGTTGTCCTAAATCCCATGGGGTCACACCTTGCTCCCAACTCTTTTCCCAACCATCTGATATGAGTTAACATACAACAAAATGAGTACTGAACAACCACACAAATCACATTCCATCCATAGTACAATCTGAATGAATGCAATTTTCACATTTCTGCCATATTATGAGACATATTAATAACATTGTACCAACATAAACTTATTACTGAACCAAGTCATCATTACAATAGAAAAACATAGGACATAACAAAGTTAATACAAGAAAGAACCAAAACCCAACAGAAAAAACCACATCTTTTAAACAAAATTGGCATACACATTTGACAAAACCATCTTAAAAACCCAAAAAAAGAAAAAAAATTGTTTTTGGTTGGTACCAATAGAATCCTTGTGTTCTAATTGTTGAAGCTGTGACCCAGTAAATGTGAGAGTGAGAGGGATTGCTTTTAGTGACTTTATAATTAAATTATGCTTTTAGTGACTTTTTGCACATGATTGCAGATAATCTATGAAGCAAGGGTGCGTTTCGAGACTCGGGTGCGGGTGCGGGGGCAAGTGCGGGACTTGGCAATTTTTGAAAAAGTAGGGTGCGGGTGCGGCGGGACTTGGCGATTAAAAAATTATTAAAAATATTTTTATTTATATTTTCTATATATTTTTACTATAAAAATATTCTTAAAAAACACATTAATATACTTGATTCTTAAAACAAAGAAAGAAGAAGGCAAAAAACACATCCGAGGTCAGAATTTCGGCTACTCCGGCAAGTTTTAAGGCCGTTTTCGGCCGATTTCGGCCGTTTCCGGCCTGTTTCGGCAGATCGGTCGCCACCGCCGACGACCGATATAGCGTCTGGCCCGATTCTGGCCGAATCAGCCCGAGAGTTGATGGGGAATGCTCGCTTGGTGATCCAAATGCTCGGATTTGGAGGAAAATCTGGTCTCTAAAGCTTCCTGAAAAAATCAAAATTTTTTCTTGGCGTGCCTGTGTAAACGGCCTTCCTGTGCTCACAAAGGTGGTGCAAAGGCATTCAAACCTCCCGCACCTGCCCAGTCTGTGATGAGGAGTTTGAAGACCTTGTTCACGCATTAATCTCTTGTGATTTTGCTCTCTCGGTTTGGTCTCTTTGGCAAGATCGCCCAATGGATCCGCTTCTCGGGACAAAGAACTTCAACGATTTAGTATTCCACCTATGCTCCTTCTCATCAGCCCTGAACTTTGAATTATTCTTTGCCATTGCCTGGTCAATTTGGCTTAACAGAAACAAACTTCTACATGGGGAGAATGGGCTGCGTCCTCTTCAAACTCTTGAATTGGCCAAGAGCATGGCTGAGGATTACAGGGAGGCTTTCTTGTTGGACATTCCTCCTCGACTATTCCCCCAAAGCAACTGGGACAGCTCCTCCCCCAAACTACTTCAAGGTAAATGTTGATGGTGCTTCCTCCATTGATGGCAGTGGAATCTACGGTATTGGAGTCCTCATTAGAGATGAAATGGGAAGGGTCATAGCTGCTCTCTGTAAAGCTCTCCCGGTGCACTACCCATTGAATTAATGAGTTTTTGCCTTAGAACATGGAGTTCTCTTAGCTCAAGAGTTGAACATCGCAAGGGTGATTTTTGAGTCAGATGCTTCCTCTGTCATTTCTGCTGTTTCTCAAGCTTGTTTTGGTGGTGTTGCAGGTCACTTGGTGCAGAGCATTCATTCCGCAAAGTCAGTCTTCTCCTGCTGCTCTTTCGTTCATGTGAGAAGAGATTGCAACAGAGTCGCTCACGAGCTAGCCCAATTTGCTAAATGGAACCAAGCTTCTAATCTTTGGAGGGGTGTTGTTCCGCCCTTCCTAGCTCATTTAGTTCATAATGGCCTAGGATGATCTTCTGTTGTACCATTAGCTCCAGCTCTCTGTTGTACTCTGTTTTCTTCTCTTAATGAATTTAAGTTTCTTCTCAAAAAAAAAATATTTGGCGTTCAACTTCTAATTTAAATTACTTGAATAAAGTAGACTTGATTTTTTTTTTTTTTTTTTTATGTTTAATATATGGATTTGAAATTATTAATGATTAATTAAAATATTTATTCAGCCAAGGAAAAAAAAATCGACAGCATAGTTTAGAGAGAACAAGGTTGATATATTCAAGAATCATGAGCAAGTTTAGATTCAAGGTTTTCTAATTTCAATTATAAGAAAAAACATGACTTGGATAAAGCTCTAAAAAGGTCTGTATATATATCACTATATGACTACATGTCATGAAACAAGTTGCAAAAGAGATAAGTTTGTAAGTAAATAAATCAAGTTAACAAAAAAATAAATAAATAAACCACAAAACTGCTCCATATTTTTCTTCAAAAAAATAAAATAAAATAAAGAACTGTTCCATATTTTGAGGGTATACCACATAAGGTGATATTTGCAATTTACCCCCAAAAAATAAAGATTTGGATTTTGGAGTTCAAACTTCTTGTTTAAATAACTCGAATAATCTCATCAAAAAAAAAAAAAAAAAACTTGAATAAAGTAGACTTGATTTTTTTTTTTCCTATTTAATATGTGGATTGAAATGATTAATTAAACTATTTATTCAGCCAATTAAAAGAAAAGGGAAACGACCTATATACCAATTAGGACGGGAAACTCTATAGACTATCTCACCAAAGCATAGCAAGCAATTTGTGGATGACATATCTCTGAATAATAGATCAATGGGAGTAGTGGACCACCCCTGTCGAGACCAATGAGGCTTTTAAGTTTGAACTGCCAAGGGCTTCAGAACCCTTAGATAGTTTTTGGTCTTCACAAGATAATGAGGGAATAAGATCCTATAGTGTGTTTTCTTATCGAAACTCGAATGTTTAAGGAGGATTTTAAAAAGCTTTGTAAGGATACAAATCTACTGAAAAAGCCATGTTTGGGTGGCGGATTGGCTCTTCTTTGAAAGAAGGGTGTTGATTTTAGGGTCATTAATGGTTCAAATAACCATACTTTGGCAAAGGTTGTTAAAGAGGATAGGTTTAAATGGTTCTTAACAGGTTTTTATGGTTGATTTGGAACGTCTCAGAAGCCGAATTCTTGGGCTTTGTTTAACCATATTAAGTCCTTTGTGCATAGACCTTGGGTTTGTATTAGAGATTTTAATGCTATTCTCAGTTCTGTTGAATACTTGCCTTGATCAACTCATGGTTAACATAAATTGTGATCTCATGTTGAAGATTTCCACAATCAAAATGAATCGAGATGTCTCACTAACCAAATTGTGAAATTGATATTAATCAACTTGCGGGTGGTCAAGATTGTGATCAAAAGTTGAAGATTTGTATAATCTAAACAAATCAAGATGCCTCAAAAGGCCAAACTAGTCAACCCCCAAGTGGTTCATTTCGTTGGACACAAATGCTCAAAATTAGATAAGGAAGAAATTCACTTTACCATTTATCATATTGGAGTAGGAAGGTTCTTATGGTACCAGTTATTCAAGAAGAAGGAAGGTGGTAGCTAGACGAGGATCCAAGAATTTCATGACAAGTTTGAAGGTGGTAAAAAAAAAAAAAAAAGAAAAAAAGGAGGGAATGTTATGTGCCTCATTTAAAATAAAAATTGAATTTCAAGGGCGGGTGAAAATTGTAGATGAGTTGAAAAGAGGAGGTAATTTTCCAACTAGCATAGTGAGAGGAAACAATATAATAAGTTAGCATGCGGCGGAAAGAAAACTGAAAAATAGCATCTTGAGTCTTTGAAGCTCGAGTTCGGCGACAAATTCGAGCTTCAAAGACTCAAATTCTGGTGCTGAACTGGAGCAATAAATCCACGTGGAACTCAAGTTTCTCAAACTTGAGTTCCATAGAAATCCGAAAGAAGAATCTGGAGAAGCAAAATAGAGATATGGAGAAGTAGAGGAAGAGTTGAATATATGGTGACCCAGTGTTCTCATTGACCCAATTCACGTTTCCTTGTGCCTGATGTTGTAAATAGCCTGGCCAAAAATACGATGAGCTAATTTTGGCTTTAGCTATCTACTCTTCCTCTTAAACTTGAATCCCCCAATTGCTTTCTCTTATTATATCAGCCTATATTTGTTGCGTTCGCCACTTGTTTGATGAAATGTGTAACAGAGTTGAATTTATCATTGCTTTGACAATCACAAACATAACTAGTGGCTTTGTTCATACATAGACTTTTTGGATGGTTTAAAAGGCTATTAGAATAGAAAAAAAAAAATGGTTGTTCGAAGTAGAATGGAAAAAAATGTTCTAAGTATGTTTGTTGTTTGACGCAGACTGACAAATAGAGTGAACTGAAAGATGGTGGAATGCAAAAACACTGGATGTATATTTGCATACTTATATTTGCATTGTACAAACATACTTATATTTGCATTGTACAACAAACATACTTACAACAAAAATCTTCTACTTGTGCTTTTGATTGTGTATATTTGCATGTAACAAATACATAGAAATGATCCTATTAAATAATTTAAAAGATGCAAAAGAAAGGTAATGCAATATATTTTTCATGTTTATCATAATAATGCAAATAACATAAATGGCTAAACAAAAAATTTTCACCTAAAACCTCATCCATGGTATATCAAAACCGACAACCTCCTTTCATCTTGGTACATCATTATTATCTTTTTGCAGTTTTGGATCATTTCAGCTTTCCCAGAAAAATATTTATTAGATTTCAATAGTTGGTACAACAGAAGGAGTTCATTTATTCAAGAAAAAGAAAAGTACAATCTCGTTATTTTCTGTAGTACCATATAGCATCAAGACTGAGGCAATGACCAAATCAAATGCTCGACCATTGTTAATTTGTAAACCCAGTTCACACAGTAATATAAATATATATATATATATATATATATTTATATATATATATATATATATATTTATATATATATATATATATATATATATATACTAGTTAGGGCAGAACGTGCAAGGCATGTGCTTGCCGTGAAAAAAAAGTACTGCAGTAATTAAAGTCAATTCTAGATTTTATTTGTATTATAAAATAAAGATACGAATAATTTGGTTTTTAAAATATATAGAGATTTACATTAATCAAAAGAGACATTAATATTAAGAATTTTGATAATTATGTCGAAAAAAGTTAATTTCATTCGTTTAAGAATTTTGATCAACCACAAAGTTATGGTAGTTATTTAACATATAAATATTTATTTAACTATAATAGTTTTTTAGTACCTACTTGCTAAAGACAATATATCTATTCTCTAAAACCTTCTAAGAATGATAACTAATTTCATCATCTTCCAATAATAAACAACTGAGTTTTGCTAAGAAATTAAAAAAGAAAAAGAAAAAAAAGAAGAAGATAACAAAAGGCTTGTGTCATTGAATATCATCATTCTATCTTTTTAAGAATTTTTATCATTTAAAACTCAAAATATGTAAAGAAAATTTTTAGGATGTTAAAATTTAGCATGAGTAATTTAGACATTATACAATAAAATATTTTAAGAATCATAAGCTTTTATTAGGGTTTAATCGAGAGAATAACAATATGATATATTTGCTCTTTTCCAAAAAATTAAGGGAAAAATTGCATGATTATAAAGTTTAAAAAAGAATTGTAAACTGTCCCAAACATAAAGGATGAAAAATGTTTTTTTCCTAAGTTTTTGTTTTTGTTTTTGTGTGCAAAACTATGTGTTTTTACTTAAAATAGTGTGTAAAGAAAAAAATATACAAAAAGGCAACCCAAAAAATTTGTATGTGAAATAGTGAATTTTGACTTAACAAAGTTGAGTAAACCAACTTCGTACTGTAGCTATTGTTCAAAACTTAAAAAAAAAAAAAAAAAAAAAAAAAAAAAAAAAAGGGATAAAGTGGCTCAACAAAATGGCACTTTAGATGTACAATGCAAAAACACTGGATGTACAGTGATATATATAAAAGGAAAAAAAAAGTACAAGTAGAAGACAAAAAAAAAAAAGAAAAAGAAGCTACTATAGCTACAATGCCGCTTGGTATTGTAGCTACTGTTCAAAGCTTAAAAACAAAAAAACAAAAAAGACAAAGTGACTAACCAAAATAGAACCGTAGATGAACATTGCAAAAATATTGTAGAAAAAAGAGCACAAATTGATGACCGGGACAAAAAAAAAGTGATGAACATTACATATTAAACAAACCAAAAGTATTGTAATTT